>BDGG01000010.1:1507792-1854772 GCA_001949185.1 Ramazzottius varieornatus | reverse complement strand
AGAACGATGAGAGACCTTTATGGTGAAGCTCACAACCCACTTAGAATACGTACCGAAGTTAGCGTAAACCTCGGGCGAATATTCAGCGGGAACGCTGGGCGGATACTGACCGTACGGAGTCCATTGCGGCGAACCTTGTGTTTGGTCTGAAAGTCAGTGAAAGGAGAACTCATGAACAACTGGTAAGTGGTGACTAAAGAGGGTATGAATGTTTATGACACGAACTCACACTGCAGATTCTGGCCACCGCGACTTCTGCCGTTTCCTGCGCAGGAAGAGGCACCAGCGTCGCCTCTCGGTCCGTAGCCGCGACTGTTATGGCTGGCGTCCCCGCCTGCTTGATAATATCCTCCACGACCCCGCGGGTTGTAAGATCCTCGACGCGGTCCCTCGTAACTGCGCGGACCATCACGAGGTCCAGCATTGTACTGGCCGGTATGCTGATTACCGCTGGGCTCGTAGGATCTCGACCCGGAAATGATGGCTGGCTTTATTTCCACCTACAAAAAATGATACACACAGAACGTCAATTAACTGAGAGAAGAACCGGTAAATGTTTTCACAGCATTTCTGGTTCTCACCTGCTTGCCAGCTATTTCGATGAAGTGCTGCTTGACGAGATTCTCGCATATTCCTTTGTCGCCAAATGTCACGAAACCAAAGCCTGTCGAACAGTCAAAGATTTAGTGCAGGATGAACGGAGTATCGGGAAAAAGCACGCCCAGTTGGCGGGTCGGAATATGGCGCGCACTACCTTTGGAGCGACCTGTACCCGTGTCCATCATGACAATGACGTGCTGAACCTGTTAATAAGGTATTCGAACTATAAAAGCACAACGTTGTTCGTTGCTATCCCCGAACATACTTCTCCGTATGGCGAGAGGGCTTCCTCCAGCTGTTCCTTTGTAGTATCCAAAGTCAGTCCGCCCACGAAAATCTTTTGGGGATCCGTCTTTCCTTGTGGCCCATTTCGACCCGGGCCTCCATTTCCGCTCATCTAAAAATAAAGAAAGCCAACGTTTTCCTGCTTTGTCCTCGAAGAGTCTGCCTGCAAAAACCGGATAGCGCCTACGTTTCGGGCATCGCCGGTTGCTTCTCTGCGGCACATTCCATCAGGTCCCCTTCGACTGTTCTCAAAGCAGGCTTTTACGTCAACCTGCGAAAAAAGGGATAAACAGCCCGGAACTGGCCGAACACTTCTTCAGGCAAATCCACATGCTTTACCTGCTTCCCATCAATCACATGCTCTGTTGCTGCCAAAGCCGAAGTAGCTTCCGCCACCTCGGAAAAGGTGGTGAAAGCAAATCCACGTGGATTACCATCTTCGGGATTTTTAGGAATTGTAACTTCCTTCACCGAGCCGAACTTGCCGAAATAATTCCGTAGACTCTCTGCAACCTTGAGTTGAGGATACCAGACTAGGACAAGGAACTTTATCGAAGTGAAGGTGACTTACGGTCCGTAGTGTTGCGTCCCAGGCCTCCAATAAACACCTTCCTGTCCTCGATCCGGCTCTGGCTCTGGTTCATTCTCTCCATGGCTTCCGTTTGCTTCCCTGGTCATCTACGGCAGACCAAAAGATCTGGGTTAAAGGGTAAAAGTAGAAACAGGGAAGTAAAGATGATTTACTACAAAAACAGCACAGGTAAAATCGCGAACACTGGGAGAAAGCCAAAATCCCAACGTTTTCTAGATAAGTCAGAGGGTGCAGGTCGTACTCCTGGATCCCCGCCAATGCGGACCTCATATTCGTGATGCCATTATGACGAATTGATCCAACCACAACCCTGCATTCAACGTATGAGCTATATCGTCCTGTAATGTCATAGTGATCAAACAGACTCAAGCTTGGCCGTGACGTCACAGAAGCAGCTCAGCTCGGTTACGCTGATTGACTGATTAAATATACACAAACGCCAGTATAGAGTTTGCGACTTGCACTCTGCACAGTTGCGAAACTTCCGAGTTCCGACGGGAAGACGTCGATTTGTTTTAGCGCGAATCCTGCTCCGTGTATCTTGGTGGATCCGTAAGCGAAATTACTAACTCAATGGGACAGCCAACCCGGAGGAAGCACTTCCATCGAGGGAACGCTCGGGAGACAAAGGCGAACAAGGGGAGAGCGGCTACCAGAACCAAGGCTTTAGATCAAATCTACGAGGAACTGAAGCTGCAGAGCACCAACACATTCAAGAAGCCCTTACCGATAAATGTGGAACTTCCAGGAGAAGGACAGCACTACTGCGTGGAGTGCGCGTAAGTCAGTAACCAGATTCTGGCTTGAGTATGTCAGTGGCTGTTCGTCATATTCAACCGGAAATCGGAGTCGCTTCCGGTTGGCTTGATCTTCGGATTATCAGCAACATTCGTTGTGGTGAAAATATAAAGCTATTTGCTTATTGCAGAAGATACTTTGTGGACGGAACAACCTTGAAAGCTCACCAAACGTCCAAAGTCCATAAGCAGCGGTAAGCGAGCGACTTAACTGCTTGATATTTCTGCAATTGTCTATTTACTACGAACCTCGTATTTCAATCATTTCATTTTCAGGGCCCGCGAACTGAAGAAGAACGTTCCTTTCTCACAGAAAGAAGCCGAAGCAGCAGGAGGAATGGGATCTTATGTAGCACCGAAACACTTTGATACCGATGCGACTTCAAGTAACGTGTCTGTGACGACGGACATGGAAATCATGTCTATTACGTCGCCTTGACCAGTGTACTGCCACTGCTGCCACGATTGAACATTCACAGTTAATTTCGAAAGGCTCAAGTTGCTAGAAAAATGTGACATCCCGGGTCAGAGTAAGAAAATCACCATGAATCATTTTGGCTAGTTTTTCTTATTACATAGAAGAATATACAGACATACAGTACTTCACGACGTGGCTGGAGTATAGTTCTGGAGTCTTCCACACGAAACTGTGACTCTGCGAGCAACACACGTAATACCTCTGTTGCTGAATGGTAGCCCAAACGGTAAAGTATTTCGTCTTGTGGGAATTTGATCACGAAGGACCTCCAGAGTCTCCAGATGCTCGAAGTTCCTTGTTCAAGAAGATCCATGTGCCAGCCAACTGAGCCAAGCCTGAATTTCGTGAAAGGCCAGTGACGACCTCTAGCTGGGGCCCCAGCCTAGGGGACTCTGCGGGGCTCCAAGGGCTGTTAACAAGTCGAAAATTCGAAATTGGTTTACCGGGTCCGGATGTACATTCCAGCTTTTCTGTTTCTTGCAATTTCGGAACTTCACGACAGTACGTTCGTCTTGTGCTTTCCGTTTCTTATATCAAGGCCGAACGCTTCAACTGGACAGGACAACGTGAGTAGAATGGCGTGAAGTCTCGCCGAA
The DNA here is from genome assembly GCA_001949185.1 of Ramazzottius varieornatus. Lineage (NCBI taxonomy): Eukaryota > Metazoa > Tardigrada > Eutardigrada > Parachela > Ramazzottiidae > Ramazzottius > Ramazzottius varieornatus. The sequence goes on along the minus strand of BDGG01000010.1, from coordinate 1,851,424 downwards.
CGATTCTTAGGTGACACTGATCGGGACGAGCGAAGCGAGGAGTTTGTTCATAATCATTTATTGTTTTTTATGGTCACGTATTCGCTCGTCCTCCCCAGACCCCATTGGTCAGAACCACTAGCTAGTAGATTAATTGTGAATCTGCAGTACGAATCCATCGACTTCCGGTCATGCACCTATGGCTTTTGAAGCTTGCTAACTTAAGTGTTACCGTTACGTACAGCATCCTAAATTTGTTCACAGGTGAGGTGCTGGAAAGGTGGATGTTCGACAATGGACGACGTTGGATGTCAATACTGACAACACCGTTTGCGGGAGGCCAGGGACTCACGGAGGGTAGATGGATATCGACAGCTGAGTAGCGGTCGACAGTTGCGCAGGAAGTTACCCACTGAAGTTGTCATCGTCATCGGCATGCAACACGCAGAGCCGAAGACCCCTTCCAGCTGGCGCGCTGACAGTTCCAGCAACGTTGACCTTTGGGCCTGGACCTCTGGCTTGTCCATCGCGTTCTCGTACGTCGTGAGTTTGTACATCCATCCATCCGGATCGAAGATCATCGGCTTCCCTAAAGGCGACAGAAACGATCCGCACGAAATCCGCCGGCGCTTCCAAAAAGTCTTCTTCGCCTCTTTGTTTTCATGTGCGGTATCCGTATGCTTCCAGCTGCGTTCTGGTAAGCCGAAACCCATAGCTGAGTATGTCCGGTGATCTGGCGATGATCAACCTCCGGTTGAGCATGTTCACATATTTATGTTCATATATTGAATTTCTTACTCTATTGGTACAGGCTCAGACATGTCGGCAGCCTTTCACAGAATGGGCTTCAAGTTCTCCGGCTTTCTCCCTGCCATCACGCTTCCCATTCTCCTTACACTCATCCTCTTTTCCGGCGCTCTACTCAGCGACTATCTTCAAGGAAGATTTCGTGGTTACAACCAAGCCTTCTTTTCTCTCTTGTGGTACAACCTCCACTACCGGCGTCGGATCCTTCGCGACACCATCTACTCGTGGATGTGGTGGCGAGCTTACGTCGTCGCTCCCTTGTCCGAAGAGTTCGTGTACCGAGCATGCCTCATTCCTGTCATAGCCTGGTGTTACGGCACCACAACCGCCGTTTTTCTGAGTCCTCTAGCTTTCGGTGTGGCACACTTGCATCATATCTTCGATCGAGTGCGTCATGGCGCGCCGGTGGCAGAGGCGATCTCGTCTACGCTTTTTCAAATATTTTACACGTTTGTCTTTGGTGTATACTCGGCGTTCTTGTTTGTGCGGACCGGTCACATTGTGGCGCCTATCCTGGTGCATGCACTGTGTAACCGCCTTGGAGTCCCTGATGTGGAACCATTGGTGAAAGGAGCCTCTTCTCAAAGAATGGTTGTGGGTCTGACGCACTTGGCTGGTTTCACACTATGGCTAATCTTTCTCTACCCATGGACCGAACCTTCCCTATACGGACCGCGAGAGCTCGTCTGACGTAATCTGAACGGAGACCTGACGCCGTCTCAAAGATGCGAAGTCTTCCCAAGACAACATTTAGGTATGAACCTGTATTCATTCTTCATACTAGCTTACCGCGGCGCGCGAACTGTGGTTGATGACTGAGTTATCCCTGTCAGACTGAAATATGTGGTGATGGAAATTTTGTCTGAAGCCACAAGTACCGCCATAACGTGGAAATTCGAATGAAACGATGGATTCACTTGCTTAGTGCTGATGCTGAGTCCTTTCTTTCGTAGATTATATGCCGCTGAATCTTCTGTCGCTAATTACTGTGGGAGTTCTACAGGTAAGCAGCGGTACTGTAACTTTGGAGGAACCTCCGTACTCATGTACCGAGTTACGTATTTGTGGTGATGACTAAGTTATCCCTGTCAGATAAACGTCGTGGTGATAAAAATATCGTCTGATGCAATTTTTTTCAACATTAATTTTGGTATCTCTTGCGGCTTTGAGGATTGGACTTTATTTCACACTGGTTCTGTTTCTTACAGATTTATGGTGAACATTCATCGGCTGCTGGAAACTTTTGTCTTCTGTGCAGGTAGGAACAGCATGGAACTACTGTACAAACTGAAAACTTGTTTGAGCAAAAGCTAATAGTGTTGTGTTAAACGAAAAAAGATTGAAACAGAAGTAATACTGAGCGAGTGGAACTGCGGGAGACTAAGGTTTGACATGCAGTTTTCATTTTTTACAGATGGAAATCATTTCACGGAGCAGAATTTCGATTCCTGAGTGATCGCTGGACAAGCTTCTCGATGGCCAGAAGGGGCGACTCGCATCCAACCGTGATGATGAAGGCAGCTGCGTATGTTAGTACAATTGTTCCAAGAAAACTGTAGATCTGAAACGGGAATTTGTTGTTTGAATTTTTACCCCATTTTTTGTTGGCATTAAATTTGTACGAGTTCAGTGTAGAGGCAGGCGAAACAATAAGTAAATTTTCGCTCTATGACTTACTATTTCCAAGTGTCCGAAGTCAAACGTTTCCGTCTTCCCAGTGTAATATGCCATCATGATAGGAATGTGGACCAGGTAGCAGACATACGTTACTCTGCTAAGGGCAACTAGCGGCTTCCAACTCAGAAGAGTATTGACGAAACCTGGAATACGAAGAACACAGTACGTCAAAGGTTCCTGAGGGGAAGGATGACGTAAAAAGGAGCTTTGTACCACCATATCCTTGGACGCAGGCGAAAATTACCCAGCACACGCAGAGAGCCCATCCAATTCTGTAAAGGAAAAGAAGTTCTGTTTGTGTGCTTGTACAGGTTTACTCATTTTGTTGAAGAGTGAAGATCATTATAGGTACCTGTGAAGAGCATTATAGGTAGCTGATGCTCCGATGGACAGTGGATGGCCGTTGATCGTTCCGTAAAGTCCGAAAACGATCGCCGACGCGGAAGCAGCCACTGCCATCCATATTCCAACCACGACCTCTCGGCGGATGTGAACCTTGTTGTCTCGCTGCTTGGCCAGGAGGTACCCGCAAGCCATTCCAACTGCATAGGGTCCGATTCTACACCATGGCTTTGTGTAGTAATCCTCGAAATACCTCCACAACAAGGCGGCACTGTCCGCGGTATTACTACACAGAACAACCATAAGGAACCTTTCAAACTCATTTTCTGTTATGCGGCTTACTTTGAAGAAAGACTGTTTCCGAGCAGGCTTGCTGGAAGTCCGTAATGAGCGGACAAGGCTGCTGATGTGACGATGTTGGCTACCAGGAAGGACCCCAGGATGGCTAATCCGACTGCCGGCTTCCTATGTTTGTGATAGAAAGCAACCAAAATTACGACTGTAATGCTCTGTGAATCTGAAGTTTATGACTTACCGGAGCTTAACAAGAGGAACCAGGATCAACGGGCTAATACAGTAGAACTGCCAGTCGTTTGCCAGGTACCATGTCCAGCCCATGCACTGTAAATGACCTTTTTCTTAGGCTTAGAATACATTTTGTCTGTTCTCCTCTACCGAGAGCGTCAAATCAGAGGTGTTCGAAGGTGCGCTAACTTGTTTTTCTGTCTTGACGAAGTTGTTGAGGTACAACAGGTTGATCCACCACGTCCCGCGACATCCATCGACTTCCAAACCTTCGGGTCGCCACTGTGGTCCCGTATTTAGATACTTGTACAGACTCAAGTAGCCAGCCATGATAATTGCGTAGATTGCGGTTAGCCTTCATGAACCCGAGAACCAAATTATGACAATAAAAGACCGAAGAGTTCGTGGTACTCACCGCCAGTATCGATGCACGTAATACCCCACGATCGGTATCTTTTTGGTCTTCTCGTAATTCAAGACAAACAAATAGCATACGAGAAGTCCGCTATAGATTACAATAGTTTAATAACTGTGATTTGATCAACCGACAAGAACTGAGTTTGGGAGGAAAAAGGGATTACCTGATGGTGAAGAAAGTATCGACGGCTACAGATGCGTTTACGATGATCTGCGAGGGGAACTGCGCCAATATTTCTGGTACGACCACAATGTTACCTAAAAGCAGAGCTCTACTGAAATTATTACTTGTTGGCATGGCTGACTTTACAGGTCTTCAGGGTCAACAAGACTTACGGATGTTGAGGAACGTGAAGGCATAACTGTGGGCAAAGATGATCCATCCGATGCTGAAGAACCGGATACCGTGGATGCATGTCAGCGACTCGTTTGATCGGGAGACGTTCAGTATCCGTCGTGCATTGGAATGAAAACTGAAGGCAAGTAACAGTTCAGACCCTAAAAAACAATGTCAGCATTGAAGATAATTGTCGGACAGTCTAAACGTATTAATTTTAGAATCCTTCGATCGTGGAGCTGCTGCTAGATGCCAGTGCGGCCTCGTTACCATATCTAATTGCAGAGGGTTTGTTTCTTGGTTGATCGTTGATGGAGTACGCAGGGGAATCGCCGGCTAGAATCAAAGGCGCATCGTCGTTATCATCCAGAGGAACGTTAACTGTCTGATTTCCGTGTTGATCCAGCCGAGTACTATGGCCCGGTCCATGTACGTCAATGGGAGGATACGCGCTGGTCAACCCGGAAGTAGGCGTATTGTAGACGATCGACTTTCGCTTCCGTCTGGTAGACGAGATGAGATCGTAGGAGGTTGCAGCGAGGACTGTCCCGACAAAGATAAGCCCAATGGTCCTTCAAGAGAGAACACACAGGTTTGGGAGTGGGTTTCGGGTACCCGACACCATACTTACAGGACTACAATGGCTTTTGTATCGTACGGTACATCCCGGGGCTGGCATGCACTGTCGTAGATGTTCAACGAACGGGTCAACGGTGTCAGTGTCAGCACTGCAACATTCAAGAATCGTATGTGTATGTTCTTGTTCAGACAGAAGAAAACCGACTGCGCGAATCAATTACGATCTGAAAAGAAAATATCATTCACTTACGATTTGCCACGATCTGATAGGTATCGTGGTCCGTGCATGTGTCCGGATAGCAGAGACCTAGCCGTACGCTTTCGACTCCTCGAGCTCCAAAGATGTCCGCCTATTGTAGGGTACATTGGGATGTTATAATTCGCACAGATTCGACTAGTCATGTTGGAATCTCTGGCTTACCAAAGTTGGGTTGTCAGATATATTGACAATTGGTCCAACGCTGGCAAGGCAGTATTTCCCACGAATTTGCGTTGTACTCCCAGTTGGGTTGCTGGACGTAATGTTCCTGCACTCGTCGAAGGAGCCCAACCAGACAATATTCCCATGGAAAATTCCACTTTCAGCTTTTGCCGTAGCATCCACGACTACAATAAGGTATACCACAGTCAACAGAATATGTTTGGAACTGCGTGACAGTTCGAACCGAAATTTTGGTCTTGACCATTTTCTTTGCACAGTGAGTCGGGACCTACACTGCATAGCCCAGGCTTGCCGAGACAGAAGGCCGGTAATGATCTCTTCGACATCCCGGATACAGTCCACGGAGACGTTATTTGCCCACGCGTAGAGACCCTTGGAGTCGCTTTGTTGCAGTTCCTTCACTCTCCAGCGTAAAGCCTCTCTGAACTCCCCGTAAAGATCACGAAAAGCAAGTACTGCTTCGGAAATAGGCTGGTTGCCGGCAGCAAGTCTGAGCTTGGCGTGAAAGGCATCGGACATTGGGTGTCTGTTCTGATCGTTGCCAGCAGAATGGACAACTCTACTCAAAGCAAACGTAAGAAACGTTACTGGGATGCATAAAGAGCATCTCGATATAAGCACCATGATGAAGTGGATCTCGAGGTTCGCTGAAGGGTAACTGAACAACGTTCAAGAAGATATCTACGGCGTTTCAGCAAAAGTGCTTTCTCATGCAGTCGTCCATCACATTACCCTCATGCTTTGTGCCTTTTGGACCAGACAAACATTCCTAGAACTTATCGGCTTGATTATTTGAGTACACGTGCTGAAGCATATCTTGCCGACTGGTCATTACAGCACCGACCCTGATTACAGTATATGTCACCACACTTTGTCCGACCACTCTACCGAGTTTATCGTTATCGAGGTTGCCGTTATCTCGTTTGAAATTCACTTGTGTGAAGGAGATAAACAGAGGTTGGGGAGGGAGGGTGGGGCTCGGCCTGTGCGCTGGTGAGGTGATGAGTGTGCACCTTTAATTTCAAATATTTCTCTTTCTTCAACCTTCGAAACCGACGGAAAGTGACGGCGATGGAACGATATGCAAAAACAGAATCGCGTTTATGCTGAGACGCGGGCGATGTGCGGAAGAAATAGACGAGAAAGTTGGTGTGGACCCTGTGGGTCACTGTGGGGACTTCGTAAAGAGTTCCGATGGATAACCGGAAACCAATACCTCTGCAGGAAAAAGCTAAAGTGCTTATGCATCCTCGTCTCGTCCCAAATGAATGGACGACATGACCAGATTATCCGAATGGGAAAAGCCGGGATTCACCGCGACAAGGAAGTGTATCCCAAGAGAGAAAATTCCGTCTAACCGTACTAACCTGTGAAAACTGATACTGTATGAAGGCCCGAGTCCGCGCGCGCGGGCTCACCCAAGGGGCTTAGTTGGCCCGGAGGCAAAACGGAATTTTGGAATTACATTTTCGTCGTAAAATTATTACTGTGTAGTTTTCCTTGCTGTGAAGTGTAAACGATCAGTTTGATTTTCCTCAGGAAAACCGTATACCGTAAGCTGTGAAACCACGAAGAAGCACGATCTGGAGTTCCAGGAGGACTGGCGTATGCCAAGGACAAGCCAAACTGAAAGATGGTATCGCCATTTCCCCGCAGATGATTTAGCGCGATAGAGGCTGTGCTCCATCATCATAATATCGATGTCTTAGTTTTCCTTCTTCCTAGTCGTGAAGTTGATGCCGAATATGGACAAGATGGATTCGTATATGAGTGACATCGATGACATGTTGGATCGACTAGAAGCAGAAGGTAAGCTCATGAACGCCACTGAAGCTAATTACTCTTAGGTCCGTGTAATTAGTTAAGCCTATAAAGTACGTGCTCTTCCCTGTAGAACCTGCTCCTGATGTACGGAAAGACAAACGTCCATCCACGGAACCAGTTGAAGATGCTGCTGTTTCCGACGATGTTTTGGAAAGTGAAGAAAACGAGATGAGGATTGATGAATCGGTTGAAGAAGGTGCTCTAGTTGACTTATCGGACGTTTCACCTCCATCGCAAATCCAAGATGCAAACATGGCTAGTGTGATCTACGGCATCGTCGAAGTCTTTCAAGCAGGGAACTTTGTCGAAGATGGGGGTATTGAGACTGTCCAGACCGACGTGGACTTCACCTCAGCTGACGCAGGTCAATCATTAGCTGTGCCCTTACTTCCGGTTGAAGTACAGGGCCAGCTCCAAGATGTGACTTTCATGGATGAAGTTTTCGCTCCTTCCGAGACTGAAGTCGTGGGACTACTGCTTGCTGATTCAGCATATCAATCTGGTAGGTTTGCACTGTCAATGTGACTTGGCTCTCCATATGTATGGTACTTCCGGTTAGGTGACGGTGCATCTTCAGTCGACAGTTCTCTCCAAAAAGATCCTTCTTCGCCGTCGTCTGAGCTCCCGGACGAAGACCTCGACCAAGAACTGCAAAGTGAAACTCGCGACTCTTTCGACAACATGACCGAAGAGCCTGTCCGTTCCGACGACGTCGAAATCGAAGAGCGGAGCACAACTGAAACACTATCAGCTGAAAGGTCCTCTTCCGTAAAGACTCCCGTCAGCTTTCAACCAGAGGAATGGAAAGAGAGGCACGACGTTTCCGAAACAGAGCTGAACGACTTTTTCACATCACTTTCCCCCCAACTTCAATTGGACCAAGTAGAAGACAACTTCATTGAACCTGTCTTACCTGACGCTTCGATCAACAATATGAGTGTAGAAGTGGACGATACACCTTTCCCCGACGATCTGCCTTTCGACGAAACAGAAAACCAAGCTTCTGATCTGAATATGGGCGCTGATTCGTTCCGGCTTTCTCCGCCACTGGAACTCGCTCCTCCGATTCCCATGGCTCTTATGGACGTTTCGGAGTTCATGGATACATCCATGGACGACGTCCAAGACGTTTCCGCTCTGTTCGGCGCAACGCTAGCACCTTCAACCTTTCTGGATCCAGAGCCCTCCAGCAATGTGTACTCGGCTGATGGGCTGCCGGAGGAGACGATGGAGTTATTATGCGAGATGGAAGAGTCGAATGCCCAGCCGGATGGGCAACCAGTGTCGGTGGAAATGGCGCAAGGTGAAATATTCCACTCAAGCACAGCAGATGAGACTCTTTCTGAGATTCTAAGGTTTTTTTGTGTTTGTGATCTCAATGTCGAATAACTGTAGTCTGGGATTTTCTAGGTGTTATGAACCACGCGAACTCTTCCTCCGATTTTCTGATCGCGATCGAGGATCAACGCATCGCCGAGAACGGCGAAAGAGCTGAACAGGGTGGTGACGAGAACAGAGTTCCCCAATCTTCCGACACGACGAAGGCCGTAATCTTCTCGGCGGAAAACTTGGGCAAGATCAAGCCGCAGTGGGTGCCTGACGAGCTCGCGCCCATCTGCATGCTCTGTGGGACCAAGTTTACAGTAGTCAAACGCCGACATCATTGTCGGGCTTGTGGCAGTGTCATCTGTGCTCTGTGTGGTAACTACAAAGCCAAGCTTGAATATCTCGAAGGACGAGAAGATCGAGTGTGTGCTCTGTGTAACGAGACATTCCTCTATCGGAATGGCGCGAGTAGTCGACACGATGAGGGGTTTGATGCAAGGAACTCGCCTTCCCCTGTCGTGTTGTCGTCGCTTAATCCGCGAGTACCACCGGGCGTCTTGCGAAGACAAGACTCATCGAGAAGGTAAGCATTTCTTGGTCAACCCATAAGTGAAAACTGAAGACATCGAAGTCCGAGGTTAATCAATATGCTCGGCAAACGAAGTCGACAAGCTCGTTATTCCAAGTGGCGCAAACTTACAGTTATAAATGCTGAACACGTGCACCGCTTGGAAAACCAGTTTTACCGAGTGCTCTCGCCGAGCTTTCGAGTATTGAATGACGAAAATGAGATTCTATCGGGTTAAGTTTGTATTAGTTAAAACATGTTTTGGTTTTTAAGGGAACCGAGGAACGTTGTTTTCTTTGATGGGATACGTCCAGGTGGGGACTTGGTCGAGTCGCCGTTTCATGGGAACCCGAGGAGGAGAGCGGCCTTGATGGAAGCGCGGAGGCAGCGAAGATCTCCTGGTGCGCCATTAGAGGGTACATTTGCATGCTTCTGGGGATCATGATTGTAGCACTAACGCTGGCTTTTCTGCAGCTCCTCCGCCGCCCAAGCCGTCTGGGACGCCGAAGAAGTCTAGCACTGCGCATGTGGCCAAGTTGTTTGTTCAGCGGGATGTCCTTCCTGTCATGGAAGTTACGAAGGACGGCCGTAAGTCCAACTTCCGGTCCTCTCGATATTCATTCTTAACGGACAATGTATGTTGTTTGCAGATTACGTCCTTCACGAACAGCCGGATGTCCAGCTGTTGCAGAAAAAGTTCCAGACCATCCCTTCAGCATCTGTCGATTTCTGTGTCAGCTCCTGTCTGCGAGCTACGGTCAGGCTCGTGAATCTTCAGTGCTGCATAGGCGAGACCGTATGGTGTTTTACAACCAGTGGGATGCGACTGGTAACTTCCTTCCACACTCTGACGTTTGAGTGGAAGAGGAAAATACATTGCGTTTTTTGGATATTAACAGGTTGGTCAAGATGAAATCTTGATCGTGTTGGCCAAACAGGAAGATGACTTTCTTCCGCCTCGCGACATCTTTGTCCATCTCAGCGAAATATGGCTTCATGCCAAGCAAGGTTGGGACTGCTCAACTCAAACCGCTGATCTATGCGAGGCTGTTCAGTGAGTTATGTGTTATAATTGTAGGAAACGTCATTGGGAACCTTGGTCACAGCATAATCGGTCTGGGTGGAAGTGACGTTGGGTTCTTGGGTAACCGCAACAACGCTGGTTTTCTGTTCATCCGCCAATCACACCAGTGTATGGCCAAATTGAATCTACCCGAAGCGCCATACCTTTTCGGTGTGTTGATGACTCGATGGGAAGTTCCCTGGGCAAAGTTATTCCCGTTGAGATTAATGCTGCGCTTGGGAGCAGAATACCGATGTACGCTTTTTCCTTTGCTCACTTCGAAGAGCTGCATCAATACAAACCATGCCTCTTGTTATTCAGATTACCCATGTCCGTTGGTCAGCTTTCGCAACAGGAAACCGGTCTTTGAGGAAGTGGGCCATACTGTGATGAATCTACTCTGTGATTTCCGTAACTTTCAGTATCATTTACCCTTCGTTGAGAACGCCGACTGCTGCATGGAGAAAGGGGTCATAACCATGAGAATTCCTCGGTATCGCTACGACCAGGTATGGTTACCTGAATTCGGAATTAAAATTCTTTATGGATGTCAGATTTTCCGAATGAGCTTCGACCCACATTTTCTTCAATCTAGATCGTAAAAGTTTGTCAGACGGCCAACGAACACGTTCTTCCCATCGGTCTCAGCTTCTCCTCACGAGTTGATGCTCATCTGGTATGCGTCCAGAACCTCGAGAATGGCCAATATGAAACACAGGCCATCAACATTCACGACAAGGGCCGGCAGATAACTGGTACCAGCTTCATCATCTTCAATGCTTCGTTGAAGGGTACCGAAATGGACGAATGTCGAACTTCGGTGGTGGAAGATGGCATCATGATCCAGACCAGCGCACCTGGTCTCGAGCAACTCAAAGCAGCTCTCAAGTCCGTCAAGAACTTTACATTCAAAGCTTTGAGTACTCCGGCACACAAGAACGACGAAGGACCGTCGAGTTTACCGGAAGAGAGAAACGCGGTTGTGATCGAGTGGACCGACGAGAGGAAAACGTGCAACGCTGGGTAAATAAGCATGGTCAAATGCATGATAATAGGAAAGAAAAAATCGGAACTCGGCAAAGAAATTGACAAGATTTTTTCCTAATTCGTGCATGTTTCCGGTGTTATCAGCTGAAAGGGTGCGCCACTAAAAAGAGCGATCTTGTCAACGTTGTTTGCCTGAATCCCAAATATTCGAATCCAGAATTACGATATAGAAGATTCTGACAAAAACAAGAACTCGAGTTATTTTGCAGTGTGAAAAGCCCGATCGATGGAAAAGACATGACAGGCATCGAAAGCCGTCGTGTTTCGCTCAAGCATTCCACAGACTTCGTCAATGGAAACCTTTCCGTCCGATGTACCGAAGTCTTTCTGGACGACGAGAAGGACCCGGCGACCACTACTCGGGAAGAGCTGGACCTTAGTCGATTGGCTGAGAACCTGGCTCTCGCCACCTGTTCCGTCCTGCGTATGCACCTGTACGATTATCGAGACAGTGGCATAACCAGAATAGGTCTTCGGGTCTGTCTAGGACCAGACATCGTTGAGTACGATGTAGGGTCAAAGGGAGAACGATTCTTGCCGCCAGTCCTGATGGAGTTTGACGACAAGATCATGCCACTTCTGAATGAATGTGCGCGACTGTGGGGGAACCGGCCCAGGCTGGAAATGGAGCTGTTATTCCGGGTCTTTCCTCATTAATGGTAAATGTTTGAACAATATTAATTAGGTTAAATTTTGGACTGATTCAGGTTGAAGTTTTATCGTTCTCTGTTGCGTATGTACCTTTCATTCCAGTTGCCTCATTGACAGTTTTCTGCTGGTCGGCTTTGCTTTTGTTTGACTTTGTATGTTAGTTAACCTTCTGTTTTCAGTTTTATTATACGGTTTAGTTCTAACTTAACTTCACATGAAAACTCTTCATGGTGCCTGCGCGAAGCTTCAGAATACTCGTACTCGTATGAACAATAATAAATATCACCGGTGCGGCAATAAAGAAATCTGATGCATTCGGTACCAACTTCTGGATAAGAAACAAGCGTTAGAAGTTCATCTCGAACTTCGGATCGTCCTTACTGTTAACCAATCGGCCTGACTTTGCATCACTGATTATTCCCCACAGATCGAAGACAAAGTCGTCGGTGAAGCCAAAGGCCGCAAGTTCAGAAGAATCTATAAAAACGAGACTTCAGTCCTAACAGGAAGATTCTCGTTGAAGCGGAAGGACGGTGTTGAACCGGAGTACTTTCCCTTACCCAAGGCAAGTGCGAAGTCATGCGTATTGGTTTTGTCCTGTCCAAGTTCCCATATGTTCGTCGCTGCGAAACAAAACGATTATGGGTACTCCGCAGTCACGACCGTCTGATGGTACCCGAAAGCGTTTATCGACCGTCAAGTCGGCTGTTAAAATTGCTGCTTTGCTGCTCACCTAGATCAATGTCGTTGATACCGAGGAAAGACTCTAGTAGACTGTTGATTTTCTCCGTCACAGCGGATACAACGGCGTCAGGCTGCAGTGCAAATGAACAATTAGCCCTCCTTACGCTAGGACAACCAAACTCAAACAAGGAAGTTACTTACGGCATCTTCCACCGTTGCAGGTCCTTTGGCTCTTAATCGCAGTGTGGCTTTTCCATTTGATACTATTCCGTTCTTCCCACCTTTACGATTTGGCGGTCCAATATTAGCTGCAGGAAGATATGATTGAGTAAGATATGAAAAACGGTAGTGAGTTACAGCTGGAGCGTCGGCGAAGGAGTTAAGCATTGTTTTCCCAAGTGGCGCATAGATTCAGCCGATAGCAATGAAAATGTGCACCGCTTGAGGTAACGATCGTGTTCATCAACTTTCATTTGCCGATGTCCCAGTTGTCATTTACCGAAACCGGCTTTGAGCGGTTCTATCAGTCGTATGGTAAATGTTGATCCTCTTGGTATATCTTTCAGTTTGCGGGCCACTTCGAAGTGCCGACATCCGACCAGCGACTCGCCGTTGAGCTTTTCAATGTGGTCTCCCACGTTAACCTGCAGGAGCGAAAAGACGTGCTGTCACGATGCTAATTATGTTACGTACGGACGTGCCGCAAATGTAAATAAACTCTTTTTATCCATACAGGTTTGCCATCGATCTGATCCATCAAGCTGTTCTCTTTGATGCGCTTGATAAATGCATAACCAGCGCCATTATCCGTTATTGTCAGCCCTAGCGCGTCTTCTTCTTTGACAATTTCTATCTCTTTGGCTTGTCCCTTGACATGTGCAAATATGAAATCGTCCAGCCCAATCTGACCGCCTAGAATAAACAATAACTTGTTCGGCAATAACGAACACTAATTTTGAATCCATCCGAGGCGTCACAGCAGGTGAAGAACCCAAAGGGCTCTTCGAAACCTGTTCCGCGTTCCCGAATATCAAGACTTACCCAGCAGCCGATTCATATCAACTTTGTGAGTATTCAGCGTACAAAACAAAATCTGCAATGACAAGTAACACCTTCCTGAAGACATCAAAACACATCGGCGGAATCGACCTTATGCAGTCAAGTCGGCCACCTCTCCATTTTATTACGTACAGCAGGAATGCTCAAGGGTGGCCGACTTACCCCGTAGTGGCTGATTCACTCGTTACCACGATGAACAAGTTTTCGTACCTGAGAAGGATCCATGTCGTAGCATTCTGAAATTTTCTGATAGAGCTCTCGGACGGATGTAAATCCAGATATCAGACCGGTCGGACTTCCTTGAGCTTGTTGACAATGGAAGACTAATTTGGGTTTAGCAGCGGCATTATTGGGGAGTTGTCCATTCGGTTTCCCCGTTGGTGACGGAGAGCTCGTCGCGCCGTTACGGCTGTCTGACAATGTGGATTTAGGGGAAATACTGTTTGAGGAAGAACGTGGAGATCCCGAGCCTGTCGAATCATTGCCGTCCGAAGACTTATCCCGAGTCAATGAAGGCACGTTCTCAGGCTGGAAATTGGTATTCTCAGAAACCGGAGAAACCGCATTATTCTCCGGAGACTTTGATTTCTTCTTCGCGAACAAACGATTCATTTCAAAAAGAAGGCTGTAATAAACAAAACAACCATGAAAGCCAGGATGTGGTTGGCAGATTGACAAACTGGTCTAGTTTACTCACTTAAGATCAATCAGATCGCTGTGAATGCCAGAGGAAGGAACTTAATGAACCAACGAAGCTTGTCGCACAGTTCCGGGTAATGAATCCGTTACGCATATTCGACAGCGTTCCATGGTTTATCAGGAATGTTTCTCCCAGTTGAACAGACGGATATCGTGGTCGAATTCCTAGATAACAATTTTAACGAGAAAGTTATCTCTAACGTCGGGTATATTACCTTGACGAGTACCGTTGGCAAGGCCGCACCAGGGCGATTATCATATTGGGGTCTCACAAGCCCTTACGCCAAGTACTTCATCACATTTAACGCACTTTATAGTCACTACCTCATGCTGAGAGGTCCTATAGCTCGGCTACCTGGTCAGAAACTTTCCGTGACGAAGCAAAGCTGCCCAGTGAGAGATTTAAACTAGTTCATCATCGTAAAGGAGGTACCTTCGCCAGTGCGGCTGTCACTCTCGTACAGCAGTACCTCTTCTACTGTTGAGTCTTGAGCCGATGTAGACATTGCCGAGCCTGGTCGGTGGAGGAGGAAGGTAGGTACCGCTGCTACGTTTGCCATTGTATTCAGCGCAAACACCACGTGGTACAAGTACCACCACGTGGTCCGCATCCACTCGGTTGGATCAATTGGCTCCACCGATGCGGTTCAGATTGTGTAGCATAGCGTATCTCCACTCTTCGAACACAAACTTCCACTGCAAACAAAGTAAACCCTTACAATTGAAACTTTGGCCGTGTAGCAACGTTTGAAATCAGAGTCAGCCACGACCCAAGTACTCTTTCAACTTACCATTCGTGTCGGCTGCACCGAAGGAAGTAGCTACTTGCCAGTTCATCCCATTGTGACGATGATTGTGCGCTTCAAGAGCATGGTATCTGATTCCGGGTCTTCTCCCAGCCGAAAGAACCAAGTGTTGTATGTGTGGACGTTCGTGAATACGGTGGTTTTCCCGTTAGCCAGTTCACTCTCCGGGTTTCTCCCGCTTACTTCAGCGTCCTATGACGTAGTGCGCGGGTCGAGCGGGGAACAAGGAAGTGGTCACTCAACGGAGCTGTCATCCGACTCTTCTCCCTTAAGTTCAACCTCAGTTTCCTGCGGCATATGAGACTGTTTGTCGATGTTGACGAAATCAGAAACATTTATTGATTATGAACATATCATGCAAATACTGTGCGTACAACTCGTGAGACGGTCCACACGGTGGAACGACCACTGGCTTCCCCATTCCGCCAACACAAAATTAGTCGAAATACCACAGACACATCACCAATGCTCGAAGGGTGCCTACAGATGACAAAAAGAGTAATGCTTGCATACGATTACGGGTAGCACCTAGTTTGATGCTTTTTAAGGAGCTCTGCGTAATGTGGAAAAGTAAAAGTATCACAACTTCAGCACCATTAAACAAGACTTAATCTTCTCTCCCTTCCTCCTCCTTCTGCTTATCTTCTACTGGCAAGGTGACTTCATCCCGGTTTTCCCAGACTCTTTACTCCTCACGACAGGTAAATGCGGCTTCTCGAGCTGATAGTTGTTCGGCATACTGGGCAGCTGGTCATCTTGGACGAACAGGAGACACAGCACACCAAGTGTCCACAAGGCTGGAAAACCATCTGACTATCGGCATCCAGGCACACTTTACAGATTCTCTCCGTCTTTAATCTCTCGTATTCCTTCGCAATACTTTCAACTGCAAGAAGCCCAAACCTCAAACGAAGTTCCCACAAGAGCAACAGAAAGAACCTTTCCTACCATCTGCTGGCGACCTTTCGGCAACGGCCTCTTTCGCCTTTTGCATGTTCTCTGCCATCGTCTTCTTCTGTTCCCTGCAAAGAAACATCCGCATTCTATCACCGACCTTTCAACTCTCTACTGGCACAAAGAGAGCAGAAACTTACGCTTGGCGAACTTCAATGGCTTTGGCAGCTTCCATCAATTCATCAACGCTGTGAAATCTTGCAAAAGAAAAGGTTTCTCGCTTTTCCCTCAGCGCTTGTTCAATCAAGTTGTGATCGCACTTCCTCATGATCGCTTGTCCAATTATCTCTTCTTCAGTTTCCTCATCTGACATGGCTTCGTCAGAGAATCCCTGCGACGATGTTCCGCTTTCTTGTGAAGACTGCGAAGACGACGAATAACTAAAAGATGCATCTACAACCAAAAATGAAGCCTTCAGTCAACTACCACCACCCAATCAATGGTACCATCAATCAACTACTACAAGATCAAATTCAGAAATTCAGACCAACAATTTTACCTTCGATTCCAGACGATGGGCTAGAAGACCCACCACTGTTATTTGCCTCCACAAAAGTTTGTCCCATGCTTGCGATCAGGTATTGGCAGTGGGGGTACCATCGCGCATGTTCCGTCCAAGGGACATCCTGTCGGTCCCAGTTCTGCAAGAAACCCCCACAGTGGAAGCACTGCGTCTGATCGCCTTGTCCGGTGAAGAACAGTCCCGCTGTGGCGAGATCTCTGGGGGACTGGGTCTTTTCCACTGGCCAGTTAGCAAAGGTGGCAAAACGAGCGTTGTACATGGCCATAGTTGCCACTTTTGGAGCGGAAGGAAGCAAGACTGGTCGAGGGTTTCGGGCGGCGAAATACCTTCCGCACACATCTTCCCCAGCCATTTCATCATCATCGGAACCTGCTGGTGCCATAATGTTCATACGGGTAGAGGGAGCCGCAGCTGTTAGGTCTAACGACTTTGAGATCACGTATGAGCAATATGGGAAGAACTTCTTGTGCTCTTCCAAAGGAATGTCTCCAACACTCCAGTCATTCAACTGGTTGTGACAGAACGCGCACTCGACGGCGTCTCTGACTCCCAGATAGAAGAATCCGGCGCCTGCCATGACTTGTGGTGACTTGTGGGTGACTGGCCAGTTGATGAAGGAGTCCAGCCGGTTGTCCAGCCTCTTCATGTCGATCTCGTCGTCCGAACTGGACGTATCCTCGGAAACCTCGAGGATTGAAGCACGCCGACGGCGCGAAGTATCACAATCCACCATGTCGACTCCCACTGAACGAGTTCGAAAAACTACTGCAAAGAAAGAAGACAATTAGACATGGTTCATAACACCGGTAGAAAGAGCCAATAGCCATTCATCTTCCCGATTTACTGGCGCAGACACCACCCGGTCCTAGAAAGCAGTATGCGGTGCGCCACTTTGAGACTCGCGCGAACACACGTAATAAAGTGGTCAATCCACAATAAAAACCTACGCCGAACAAGTCACGACGTCATACACCATTCCAGCAGAGCATCGGCTGGATAATCAACAATCAAGCGACACGCGGTCAAGTGGTCCAGCACGCGCCGCGTCAACGAAACGGGGAAATGGTGTAAATACTCTAAGCGATCGATTACCCACCATTTTGAACTTGTGCAGGACAATCGACGACGACTCCTTCGTCGCTGCTGTTGGACTCCGAACGATGGTAGAACTTCATGATGTCCGAATCACTCTGCGAGGTGAGCTTGCGAAGCGACTCGTATCCTCCACCTTTGGACGTTTCGACGTGAGTATCCATTCTATAAACAAAAGTAATTCGTTAGTTTTAACTTTTGGAACCGGCGTCGTAAGCTATTTATCTCACGAGAAACACCCTGTTATGCGGAACCCTCGTCGAGTCATACCTCATCTTTTTATCAATTCCTCCGACAAAGTAGAACAAAGATGAAGAGTAAGACTGGATTACAACCGGAGAAGAAAACCGGCGAACTACAGTAAATGATGATTAGATAATTTTAAAATTGAGTTTTCCAAGCTGATAGCCTGATACAGCTGGTGCTTTCTGGGTGCATCCAGTGCGACGTACGACTGTACGATGGGTGAGCGTGGTTTTCCAGAAATAGTTGATGGTTTTCTGGATGATTGTAAGTTACGCAGAGCCCAAGTGGGCTGTACCCTATGAGTGGGCGCCTGGGTGGTCAACACTTACGTACGCCGAAAATACTGAATGAGTGGATCAGTGACTTCATAAGCTTGGGCGCCAGACAGATCGTCTGTCAGATACCGTCACGTTCTAAAACTCATTCATCCATTTTAAAATTCCCGACGATGCCGATGATCTCATCCTGAAAGCGTAACGCTTCCCTACCCTACCCTGTGTCGTACAATATCTTGCCCGTCACACAACGTTATCAAAACGGCCTTTGGTCAAGCGCGCCTTTATGACGACTGCACAAACTTCACATCTTTCTGGACTGTGGACCGGTTTGTGAATGAGTAGAGAAAGCGCGAAACCTCACTCATAAAATTTAACAATTCAATATGAAACCCGACGAACGAGTTTAGGTTGTGGGAAAAGTCAACGAATATTCCAAGCCGGTTTGAGGAATTTCCATTTCAGCACGAGACCGGGGAAGAGAGAGCAGGAGAGAGTGATAGCTGCCGCTCGAATCGATTGAGCAGAATCGGCAGGAGAGGGAGCGAGAAGGGACTCTAGGCACGATCGCGCTCTGAGGAGAGAAGCTCGAAATAGGCGTTCTGTAAACACAAGGAGGAAGCAGGACAGCAGCTGGGCTGGCCGACCGGATGCTTCTTTCCTGGGAAATATGAGGCCAGAGAATAATCGATTCGAAACCCGCATTCGATCGTGCAAGAAGACTAGCCCCGTTATCTACAGTCCAGCGGGGCGAATTCCACGAATGTCCTCTCGAGTCCTTTGTCTCGCCGGTTACAGCGAATTCTATCTGGCCCTTCCAAACCGGACGCCTAACTAGTACTAGTACGTTAATTTCAAGCACAGAAATTATCAACGGTACATAGCGAGAAAGCACGACGTTACTGCATAGTTACCGTCGTACCGACTTCCGCGGAACCAGACAACGTTGCCAAAATATTTCCGCGTAGCATAACGTAAACAACAGGCTTTGACGTCACGGAATGCAAGTGGCTTTATCCGCGCAAAGAGGATCACGAACTAACGTCACAGCAAGGCCTCCCAAAACTAGCAACACGATCACGAGGCCCACTCCTCATCGATAAACTGTTGCTGTCTACGTGACCAGAGCAAACCATCGAAACGGCGAACAGGGATGTCCTCCTACTTACTCCAGACATTCGACGTGCACCCATTTTTGGCCTTCCTGGAACTCCCAGATTCGAAATCACCCTTCTTTAAAGTTTCACCGTCTAGGTACGATTACAGCCCGTTACGTCTACAACGAAACTAAAAAATTACCAAAGGGTCCTCAACGGTCCAACTTACCTAGTTTCTCCCAGCTTTTCCGGTGATACCACGGTAGAAGACATTTTATCCGCCCATATATTCGATAGTACAAGATCTAATCCTCTAAAATTCCTATGTTTTGCGCGATCATTCTCTGAAAACTACTCAACTCGTCAACATGGCATTTTCCTTGAAGCAAAGTCGAGCTTGACTGGTACCGAGCTTCCTTGGTTGCCAGTGCGTTTCGCAACGAAGCTCGAGCACCAATCGATGGTTATTTTTGCACTTTGGCCTCCCCACTCTGCCTTGTCTGTATGTCGTGATGGGGCGTGGGCCATGGTGTGCACAAGAGGCCGAGGCAGCCTGGGCTGCGCATATGGAAGGCCGGCTGGGCCAATCGATAATGCTTATCGCTTGAACTGGCGCACTCAAGCGTGCACCCAGCCGTGCTGAAACGGCTTCCTCGAGAGTCGAGACCAAGTATATGCTGTGCAAACACGAAGCTCTGATAAAATTTCAAAGAGCACCGCAAGGCACGCAGCAATCGTACAAAACTCTGCCGAGCACACAGCAAAGGTGGAGCGATTATGGACAGAATGAAGCATGTGCTTGCGCACTAAACTGATTTGAGGTTGCCAAACCGGTTTAAAAGCTTGTGACCTGGCGTTTTTGTCGTGGTGCAATTGATCTGATTCCGCTCCACTGAGTGCCTACACCGCGGACGTAAGTACCGTGCTAGAAGAAAGATGGTGGTCAGACCTCGTCAGGTACGTGTTGGTGGCGCCACTACAAAAGGAGAAAGGCTGTGGGTCAGATCACGCTTACTTCGTTGTTGAGGGGACATCACAGAGAAAGGAAACTAGTTCTTCCACGGGGTACTCTGGATCCTGCTCACACCTGTCACACCAACTTTTCGCCCTTGCTGCTCTATCACCGAGGCTGGTGTTTTCCCCCATACGAACCCAGTAGAACGATCGGGTACTTCGTCATTCACCAAGGCAGAAATGCCCGATTAGAGCAATCAGAAAGCTTAATCGGACGTTTCGACAGAGTCAACACGTGTTTTCTGCAGAGTTGCGATGCTTGAAGGGATGGAGCTGATAAGCCTACGAGAGAAACAAAAAGTTTCCAATGAAGATTTAGCATTGATTTAGCTTGTTACTTCGACCCGAAACGTAGAACGGCTGATGGTCTAACTGTAAGCTTCACCGTCTAACCCACCGCGAGCTTCGGCAGCGAAGAGCCGGCGTGGCTCTTCGCCGCCGTGGTTGTTCGCCGATTCATCTTTCTAGCCGCGATAGTTGATGTGCCTGTCAGTTATCACGGTCTCGTCATGATCAACACAGCCACAGGAGTTTCGCCGTAATCTTCTTAAGCAGAATGGCCAGATGTTAATATCTAGAATAGACACTGCAACAGCTGTTCGCTTTCGAGAACAGATGTCGGAATGAGTCACTCTAATTACAACTACAAAACTCCTTATCGTCAGCGAAATAACAAGAATGAAGTCAGATGACCTACCCAACAGCAAAGAAGACTCATCTGTTTAGAGACGATCAATTATCCGAAGTTAGCCTTCCAAAGATCAGCGACTTCTCGAAGTCTCGTACTATAGGGTTCCGGGTACAGGACCTCGCCATCTATGAAACAGACTGTAACGATAGCATATTTTCGAGGCTTGCTCTCCAGAAGGGATAATTTCGGAATTCCCTCTATGGCCATGCTATGATTGCTATCGAAGTAGATAAGAATTCGACCACTACTAGCAAAAAAGCTCCATATATTCGGTGTTGAACACTAACTGAAAAATACAAACCGTCGACACGAATAGACCGACGTCGCCTAAGCGTAGTAGTTCAAATTGCTCTTCTTTCGCGCCTGTACTTCCAGAACGGCGTCCATGAAGTCATCGTGGGTTACCTGTACAGCTTCTCGGCGAAGAGCGATCATGCCAGCTTCCACACAGACAGCTTTACACTGGGCACCATTGAAGTCTTCCGTGCAGCGAGCCAGCTCCTGGAAGTTCACTCCAGCACTAACGTTCATCTTGCGGGAGTGGATCTGCATGATGCGCGCGCGAGCGTCTTCGTTCGGATGAGGGAACTCAATCTTTCGATCCAGACGACCCGAGCGCATTAGGGCAGGGTCCAGCGTGTCCACACGATTCGTAGCTGCGATAACCTACAAGTACCAGAAATTCTGAATTGACCAACACAGCACTTGCGACGCAACGGGATTGCACAAAGCTGTTATCTAGTTTGTATAGCGGCTGAAGACCTAGTTCACGAGCTCCATTCAACGTTAGATTGCTTATAGTACCTTGATCTCGGTGAAAGAACTGAACCCATCCATCTGATTCAGCAGTTCCAACATGGTGCGCTGCACCTCCCGATCGCCGGACTTGTCGCTGTCGAAACGCTTCGTACCTGTAAGGACCGTCTGTCAGACCAGTGGCAAACGAAAAGGAAAAATTCAGTAGACGGCAAGAGGCGTCCAAATAGGAAGCATTGCAGCAGCTACCATCGGTCGGACGCCGACTTACCGATGGCGTCCAGTTCGTCGATGAAGATGATAGCTGGAGCCTTTTCCTTGGCCAATGCGAAGGCATCACGAACAAGTTTAGCACCATCACCAATGAACATCTGCACGAGCTGAGGACCAGCCAGCTTCAAGAAAGTTGACTTCGTCTGGGCAGCACATGCACGAGCCATCAGGGTCTTTCCTGTTCCAGGAGGTCCATACAGAAGAACACCTATAACACACAAACAACGTGACTATACTGTTCCGAGTCACTTCCGGTTCATACTTAGTCAATTAAAGTAGTCATCACTGCACAGATAATCGTTCTTTCTATAAAAACAGACCTTTGGGAGGGTGGATTCCCAGGTTTTCGAAACGATCCTTGTGAGTAAGAGGCAGAACGATTGCTTCCACGAGTTCCTGAATCTGTTTGTCTAAGCCACCAATATCAGTGTACTGCTCAGTTGGTCGTTCATCCACTTCCATAGCCTTGACTCGGGCATCATACTCTGCAGGAAGCTTTTCCAGAATGAGATATGAATCCTTATTCACCCCGACCAAATCACCTGGCTTCAGTTCCTCAGGATCGACCAAACCAACCACGGGAAGGAAGAACGTTTGACGAGTGGACGTCTTCACCACAGCACACTTGCCTTTACGTACAGCGTCCAAGTCGACATTGGCACCTTCCTCTTCAGCAATCTCTTTGGGATCGACATCGAGAATTTCTACGACGGTTGACACAAGGTACGGCAGGACTTTGTTCATCTTGATCTTGTCCGTGTTGTCCTTGATTCGATCCTTCATGGACTGTACTTCGTGGTTGATTCGCATCACCTCGGACCGCATGATCTTCAGTTCACTGTCCAAGAGACGTGTTCGGCTTCGCAGATCATCAGTTCCGAGATGCGCAATATCGTCGGCCAGCTCCGCCAGGATTTCATCCTTCATCAGTTCTTCCACGGTAGTCATTGTTGCTCCGTCGTCGGGTCGATTGTGCTTCGTCACGATGTCTCGTCAAGACGTCCAGTGGCCGACAAAGTCCCACTTCCTCAGTCGGTAATGTCCAGGCAGCTTCTTCCGCTTGTCCGGTTTGCCTCGTAAGTAACTCAGTCTTCTGAAACGAAAGAGTATGGAGTTGTCCGGACAATGCGAGCTGGAAGAATGGGAAAGTTGAACTGGACTTCTACCTGAAGCGCAATTCTAATCTAATTCGAGACCCTGAACACAGTATCGCCTGCCATCGTCACGGAATAACGGATATCCGAGCAATCAAGGCTTAACTCTCCAAGGAATCAGTTGTGACTCACAACAACAGGGGCCAGAATATCTTTGATGGGTTTTAACTTCGCATTCGCAATTGCAGTTAAAAGTGTGGGCTTTGAGACTTTGATTCTTCAAAGATTCTTCTTAGTTCTTCCAGAATCTGCCACCGGAGCGTATCGGCAGATCGGTTGCGGTGCATTCTCACGGTATTGGTAAGTGGAAAACCCTGAAGCAGCATGTGTTACTTCAAGTGAGTTTTGCTCGTTGCAACAGCAGCTTCCGTCGTGCGTTTTGCGCATTCGATGATCTACCGCTCCGGCCCAGACGTATCAGACGAAGATGGAGCAAACGGTGGAGAACTTTCACGGTTGTTACCTGCTGGTTTCTAATTCGGAGAACCGCTGGTACCGTGGACGCACATACATCGGCTATACAGTGGATCCCAACCGACGGCATAAGCAGCATAATAAGGGCCGGAAGTTCGGTGGCGCTGTACGAACTGGGCCAAAGAAAGGTCCATGGTACGTTCTGGAGCTATCTCAGAAAAACCATCCTTCTGTAGTAATATCTAGAGGTGGGTCCGTAGTTCATGGTACTTTTGCAGGGACGTCGTCGTGATCGTCTACGGATTCATGACAAACATCGCGGCTCTGCAGTTTGAGTGGGCGTGGCAGCATCCCGATGAATCTCGGCGTCTTCGGTCGGTCGGCAAGAAAAAGTCCAAAGAAAATGCGTATGTTCAGACTAGTATGAGGTATTGCGTGAATATTCTTTGACCCTCGATCCGCCGTCTTGTTCAGGTTAACCTACCGTCTTCGTCTCATGGCCGAAATGCTTTCGATAGAGCCGTGGAACAATCTCGCGTTAACCGTCCAGTGGCTCAACTCGGTAAGAGTGTTTCGACGAACTGTGAGGTTCTTCGTATGAAGGTTGTAGGAGACAAATCGGCGGTGATCGGGGGTAACTGTCGCTTTCTCTTTGCATAGGAATATGAGATCGAGTTTCCCGCGAACCTGAAGCCTCCGTCACATATACCCATCCTGAGTGGCGCAGTAAGGACCAAAAAAGTAACAGCGCCGGAAACACCGGTCTGCGGGAATGTAGTGAGCCTGGACAACACAGACGCAAGTATTATTGCCATACAAGAGAGCCCAAGTGACACAAAATGCGGCATTTGTCAGCTGGCATGTGAGAAACCACATCGAGTGACATGCCTGGTGACGACCTGCTCCTCGACGTACCATCTCATATGCCTGGCCAAGCACTTCCTCGGAGAAGATAAGCAAAGCTTTGTTCCTCTGAAAGGCGAATGTCCAAGTTGCCGATCGACCTTACTGTGGGCCGACCTTATTCGTTTCAAGAAGGGCCATTACAGGAATGCCGTGGTAGAGATGCAGGGTGCTTCGGCTCTTGCCGAAGACGTACACGATGACGATGTTTAGTTAGTGCGATAGTTCCATTCTTCCCAATTCTCTAAACTTTGCCGTATCTGTCTGTGATATGTCCAATGTGTTTCTTTCGGTGTTCTTCTGTATTTGGCACAATTTTTAGACAGCCATTCATTGATTCTGAGATACTGCATGTATAGAACGTTTTACTTTTTAGCTCAACTTCCGGGTCGCCGTTTTGCGGAAGGTACAAACAATGTAAACAACCAAATACGCGCACGTGAAAGGCTGATCTTTCCCGTCGAAACACAGCTTTTGTCCGTACTGGTCAAAAGCTTATTGAACAGGCAAAGAGCACTTCCAGAGAAGGATCGTCGATCGTCGCGAAAATTTATCTAACACTGCACCCACTAAAATGTTCACATTTCCATCACATTACCAGTAGCCTATGCTTCCGTGTCTCCTGTGGGCGTATCTCCATCGGACTTAGTCTCGTATTTGTGTTTTATATCCTTCCACAGCTTCTGCAGAACGATTAGTATAAGCATTGGAGATCACAGGAAGCAGGTATATTCGTAAAGGGAGTGGTTTAATTATACACTCTTACTTACGCCTTTATTCCGCGTTTCAAAGATGGTATCACCAATCTTGTCGAACCCTCGTTCAAACATAAATCCTCCTCCGATTATAGCAAGTACGAAGGTGGACGTCCTCCGGAAGACATTTTTGTATAGTAGATCAGCAATCCCCGATATGGGTGACGGAGGCATCGTGCTGAAACTACATACAGAATACTATTAACAACGAGGCTGTCATTTCAATTACGACACCGGTCCGCCCTAGTCCAAAGATGCAGCGCCCAAAACGTACAAGGATACATCATAATGGTGACTCGGGCCTTAGATTAAAAGGAGTTTAAAGGGCTACAGACTCCACAAAATTTACTTAAGCCTTAAGGCGCACACCTGTGATATCACCGTCGTTCCCTCCGCAAAAAGCGTCGACAAAGCTGTCCTCCGTGGAGAGAAGTGGCTCTTGCAAACTTCCTTAATCGCAAAACTCCTCGCTGCAATCCGTAACAGTGTTGTGATATTACGGGATGAGCTTCCGATGAGGATAGAGGACAGGTGGACCTAGTCTGTAAGAAACTAGTAAGAACTGTACTAGTACTCGAAGGCGCTAATCGCAATCTCTCCAACAGCTGGGGAGAGACGGATTCTCCTTGACTGAGTTGATTAGAAACCACTTGATTCGAGACGTGCAGACTGTACTGTGTCTCGATGGGTCCCATCGTTGTTAAAGTTTGAAGTCGGAAGTTGGCTTTCCTGTTAGCTGATCCTGACCGGAAGTTCTGTCAGAGGGGGTTCCTGTCTTCGCCATCGAATTTTCTAGGTTGGGATGTTGAGCGCGTAGGAGGTACGATCGCAAGATCTCCACCATGACATTTACACTGTACTCCTTACTGGAAGCTGCTCTTCTGGTGGTCAATGCGATCGCCGTATTAAACGAGGAAAGATTTCTGCGGAAAAGTAAGTGGCCTCCTGACTCCTGGGCCTTGGGAAAGTTTTAATTACGACACTTATACTGGAATCTTTGCAGTTGGATGGGGTAGGGATACAGTACAGCCTGGAGCAGCGTACTATCAAGGAGGCTATGCATCACCACAGTCGACGAAATCTCAGATAATCAACCTGGTCAACTCCGTCAGGACAGTTATGCGATGTAAGTTCATCTCCGTCCGTACGCAGCTCGTGAAACTTTCTTCCCGGCCATATTAACCTTACCAAAACTTTTGTTTTTTCTTGTAGTTCCGCTGATACTTTTAAACACGGCTACAATAATACTGTTGGTTCTGGCTGGTTGATTAGGCCATTGCGCAGCTAGGTATATCATTCCCGTCGATCGTTTCATTTAGATGTAAGCGCTACTTCGCTAATTTCACTCCTTTTATCTCCAGTTTGTAGTTACTCTCGCAAGTCGCAACCGTATTTTCATGCATTCATTGTAAACGTGTAAACTTATGGGTGGATTCAGGGTATGAAACATGCCGAAAAAGACCATGAAATTGCCCATTTGAAGAACCCGGAAGTGGTTCTTAGACACTCCGGAGTAAAACTGTAGAAAAACCCAAGCCGAGTATTTCAACAAAGGAAACACGCTTATAAAAGTAAAAACGCAGAAAATTGGAAGGAAGCTGCTCGACATTGTACGACTATAAGTCGAGGTCACATAAAACCAAGCTGCCGTTGAGGTAGAAAGTTATTGTTAGCGGTATATCTGATCATTAAGCACTGGAATGGAGATCGTTTGCTGCAGGAGAGGCATTAGGAAACGACACGGAAGAATAAGTAGCAATCTGACCGGGAGTCGATATCGACACTGTTTCTTTCTCATCAGAAACTGAAGCGTCCACGCCGCTTGTCGGCCGCAACACTGGACGGTCCTTCATGGTGGACAGCGTCTCCATTTGTAGTTCGTCTTCCTTCACTTGGACCAGCCTCATGAAGTCATGACTAGTATTGGTGAACACGATATCACGTCGTGCAGCGCGACAGCTCGCCACGATGTTCCGCATGGTTCGAACTGTTGAGTAATCGCTGTTCGTCAAGTGCGCACCGTTGAAGACAATGGGTGGCGGTCGTTCTTCGTTTGCTGCTCGGCGATCTTCAACTGGGATTTCATCGTGGGCGATACTTTCGTAGAGGAAGTCAGGTGCCGCGGAAACTCCGTAACGGAAAGCGCCGGGATTTAGGAGATCTTTCGCGAAGATATCTTTGAAGAACTCGGCGGAGGGAAAGTACAAGGCACTCTGTGGAGTGATCGTCACGTTAAACCTGCAAACGAAAGTTAACAGCTCAAACATCACTGAAATATCGTGGTAGACTTCTTTATACCTCGGTTTTGTTTTGGAGTTCGCGAGGCTATCTTCCTCTCGCTTATATGTACGACGGTACTCGACGGAGACCACAGGACGAGCTAACGGGTAAACCAGCATGAGAAGCGAGATGCCGATACCAAGGGGCAACCCAAACTGCACACCCATGAATAGGCAGAGCAGTAGAGTAGCACACAGCGGGATTAGCTCCACGCGGTTCACGCGCCAGAGGTCGAGGAAAATCCTGAAGTCAATCATCACGAATATAGCGGATATGATGACAGCTGCTAAACCAGCTTTTGGAATGTATTGAAGGACAGGACTTAGAATGGACATTGCAATCAGGACGGAAACACCTGAGAAATACGTAAACGAGATGAATGAATTTATTGTCGCAATGCATGTGAAATACGATTTACCGGTGAATATTCCGCTGAGAGGGGTTCGTACACCGCTTTCCGCGTTCAGCGCCGTTCTCGAGAAAGCACCAGCGACAGGAAAGGACGATACGAACGAACCCATGATGTTCGCGATACCAAGTGCGATTAGTTCTTGGGTGGAGTCGATGGTGTAGCCGAACCGATGGGAGAAGGCTTTAGCGACCACGATGGATTCGAAGAGCCCAATAATGGGTATCAAAACCAATCCAGAGCCCAGATTGTCGATTACTTCGATGAAGGTCTGGTTATCCGGAACGAAGTTCGGCGCAGCGAAAGGAGGGAACCCGCCGCGAACTTCGTGGGTGATGGTCACAGGTCCACTTCCGTCAATGTGGGTAAGACTTCCGCCTATTATCGTGGCGATGATGACCACCAACGCGTATCTTCCTGTATGAGGAACCGCGTTATTTCGGTTCGCAGCAATGCCGTCAAGCCTTTATTGAGAATGACGGGTGCATACCATAACACAGAATCTTAAGGACTGCGCCAAGGAATCTCCATCCACATGAAGACTGTTTACTTCGAAAACGATCCCATCTCAAGACAGGCGCTATGGCTTTCAGGACCAGTATGGAGCATATACAACAGGAACCAAGTAGGACGTCCCAGCCACTGCAAGAAAATAAATGTTACAGAGTCAGAGTTTCCCAATCACGCAATATACGTAAAAATATCTAACAACAGATGACAGAGTTACGACTGTCGTACATACTTTACGTCGCCCAAGTGCCGAATGTATCCTCCAATAATGCTGATAATGTTGTCGCTTGTTCTGCCTGGATTGATGCCCAGGAGATTCTTTAATTGCCCGAGAATGATGATTATAGAGGCCGCGGTGGTAAATCCACTCATTACCGGCGTGGAAACAAAGTTCACGAGGAAGCCTGCAGAGAACTGTCTTGTTCAACGCATAACGTGGACTGTTAACAGAGGTAAAAAATATGAAGGCTTCTAAGTTAGCCTGAGTGGCCTCGGTGCTGTGCGTACCCAGATTCAGGATTCCCAAGAGCAGGGTGAAACATCCCGAAAAGAAGGACAATATAATGGCGTAGGTCGCCATATCGGCGATATGCCTATGTGGCAGATACGCACTAGTAAGCAAGGACAACAACGCTGTAGGTCCCTGAAACGAAACGAAATAAAGCCTGATAACCATGCAGGCTTGAAAATTAAGAACGGTACGTGCACGCACCACAGTGACATGGCTGGATGTTCCGAAAAGCGCGTACATGAACGGTCCCATGAACGAAGAATACAGTCCGTACTAGAAACAAACGACTTCTGAAGTGAATGTCACGTCAGCAAAGTTCCGATTACGTTCGGGAAACCATCGCGGGCTCGCAGAAATCGAGAAAATCGGGATTATAACTTACCTCCAAAGGAATACCCACAATCTGTGCGTCTGCAAGAGCCTGAGGAACAACCGTTAAACCTGCAACAAGGAGCGATCTGAATATAGATGAACAGCAATCCAGCACCTAATTATCCTTATAGTTTATGTCATGTAATACGGATCATACCAACGGTCAATCCTGCGACGAGATCATGTGTAAAATCCGCCAAGGTATATCGCGGAAGCCATATCGATATTGGGAACCTTCTTCGGAGCATGTCCACAGTGCAGCATGCACGTAATCCAGCCCGAAGGTCTCGCTTGGACAAAGGACCTCCATATGTTCGTATCTGGCACTCTTCCACGGCATCTTCGTCCGTTGCACCGATTGCGCCACCGTTGATCCACGACTTCCCGTTCATGGACTTTCTGTTACGTGGTAGGTCTTTCTCTTCATCCTTATGGACATCCTTCAAGTCCGTCGTTGAAGCTGCTGTGTTGAGGTTGTCACGATCGTTGACGTCAGATCGCCGGAAGTCCCCTGCAGCAAACGCGTTCTCATCTTCTTCGAAGCTCTGATACCCAAAGTTCGATCCTTGCACCATGTTCTTCAGATTCCTGAGGGCTAAAGATGATCCATTACGTTCAGCAGACGACAGGGACAATTGCACGTCTGGAGTCGATGTCATAGTGGAGTTTGCTTTGCGTCCAAATAGTCGCGTCAGTTATTCTTCGATAACGCGCGCTCCGGAAGTCCAAAGGTTAGACATAGTCTCCTAGTTTAGATAGCTGCAGGTAATTTGCTTGAACGGATGAGCATGCAAACATGATGAGAAGTTCCTGGTACTACTTACATGTTGTCGACGATGACAAAATCGCAGCAGCACGAGTGCACGACCGAGCGAATTTATTTTCCGTGTGACTTGGTGTGACGGACAAACTTGTCCTGTGGGGCAAACCAAAAACCTCAAGTTCCTGCCCCTCCGCAAGCCATGCTTTCCAAACTTTCTTCCATTGTGAGAAGTACGGTACACTACACGCACGAATGAGGCACGATGAAAAATGAGTAAATGCCAACAGAAAACGGATACTTGGCAGGGGATGGGCTACAATGGTGGATAGGGCGGAGCTCGATGCCAATAGAAAATGGCGATTTGCAGTCACGCCCCCACCCGAAGCGCGTTTCTTTTCAGATTTGATTTTGTTGACTTGTGGAGAAAGTTTTGGTGTGTTTCTTTCTCTTTTCACTAGAATTCATTGTCTCACTCAGGTTAGGTCTTTTTATTTGCTGAGCGATGCTCCTGTTGGGATGGAACTACGAAGAGTAGAAGACTACTACGCAGAAGAGGCTATAGCTGACCTACTGGACGAGCGTGGTTCAGACCCAAACCCAGACGATTGTCAGACCTTTTCGGCGGAGGAAGAAGCGACACTGTCGACCTGTCCGGAGGACGATGCCGAAGTCAGGGAAAATAAACTGCTTAGTCGCCTTCCTGCTTTCAATCCGGATGGATTTGAAGGTTTGTACTCGGTTGTGCTCATACTGACGCAATGTGATAAGCCGCACGGCCTGCCAAGTCACCATTTTCTATTGGCATCCACTCAAGTGTATTGCAATGAATAGGTCGCGTACATACGTGCTTCCGTACCGCCGTAGCGAGAAGGCCTGTCCCAGAATTTTTTTCCAATCGTATGTGTACGGAATGCACTATTGCGCGAGTTGATCGAGACAGACAGTTGATCAAATGATTTAAATCAGGCTCATGCTGAACTGCTGAGAAAAACATTTGACAGCGTGCGAAAAATCAATCGACCGCTAAAATTTGCACTCTCACATTTCAATGCTTCCATTTGGTCGCGACCGGCTCCACTCCGCCTCCGTGATTGGCTTAAATCCAAATATGAGCGTCGAAAAGTGAAGTGAGACTGTGGCTGCTCACAAAAAGTCGACCATTATGTGAGACCTCGGACCGGGATGAATTCTTCTTCCAATTCGCATGGATTCACACCTAACTAATTCGTCCGTGCTGTTCATCATATTATTCAGCACTTCCAAGCGAGGATAAGGCCATCTAAGCGAAAATGAGTGCCGCGCAGCCATTATTCTAAATGCCGCATTTTCGCGTCCCGTCATGCTGACGTCTCATACGGCTTGATTTGGGGCGGGGTGGGCTTTGGTGAATGTGAGACTACATGTGAGAGTCCGAAATGTGAGGCCAAATGTGAGCGGTTGATTGATTTCGCACGCTGTCAAATGCTCGTATATGAATATTTGCCTGTCTCATCGATCGAAGACTCCTTATTTCCTACAATCTGGTACATGACTGTAGTCCGCAGGAATCGCTGGTGGATGCAGCGGGTGCGGTACGAGACCGGCGGACTGGGAATACGTAGCGTCCTTGCAACTATCGATTTGGATCGCCGTATGGAATGTAAACTAATGACGACGTGCTGAACTGATACCCCTTGGCGCTCCACTGGGCACTTGCGCTTCATAATCCATTCAGTTGCAGATTGCGGACGTGTTTTCTGACTTGTCAGACCTCTATAAAGACTCAGCTCGAAGGTATCATGGAGCTGGCAGCCGCTCACATCGTGACGGTGTTGTCCATGTTCGTGAGTTGTTTTCTGACCTGTCTGGTCCCATCTGTGATCCATATCCATGCTGAAGCTAACTCCTGGAAGAAGCGTCTCCTCTCTCGGCTCAAGAGCTACTCGAACTGCGTATCAGGTGGAGTGTTCGCTGGCGCATTCTTCACCCAGTACTATCCACATGTCGTACACGAGTTCGAGGAGATCTTCGCAGACACTTCCATATGGCGACACCCAATGCAGCTCGGACCATCCCTTGTCTTCCTCGGCTTTCTTCTCACCGCATTGCTTGAGCGTATTGTGGATGTCATTATGCATCGTTTCAAGAAGCGCGGAGGCATGACCACCGCACGAAGAGCACCAGGTACGACCACTTCCGGTTGCCACTTCCGGCTGTCATTCATTGCTCATATGTTCGATTCGTTTTAGATCAGGAACTCGTCAGCACTAACTCAAGAGGCCCTTTACTGCTAGACGACGTATCTGATGAAGAAGGAACCGTGGAAGCTGATGCAGTACAGCCAGAAGCTAGATTCTCCGCTCTCGCAAAGGAAGAAGACCTGGACTTCAAAGTGATCCATTCGAGCACTACGAGTAGCAACAGCTCGCACAATCATAACCACAACCATTCCCACGGTCACCATCATCATCACCACCATCATGAAGCAGTACTTGATGACTACCAAGGCATCACTCGCTTCGTAGTTTTCGTTACGTCCTTAGGTGCTCACTCCATCTTCGAAGGACTCGCCCTAGGTCTCATCAAAGACGTCGATCTCTTGATAACAATGTTCACCGGTGTGATCGCACATGAGATACTTATGGGGCTGGCTATTGGTATTTCGCTCGCAAGACAAAAGATGGAGCTACGCTCCAAGATTTTATTTTGTTTTATTTTTTCTGTTATCATTCCATTAGGACAAGGGATAGGCCTTCTGGTTCAGCAAGCTGATCATTCCAGTGTGAATGTTCTGATAGTCGTTTTACAGGCTCTAGCAGCTGGGACTTTTCTCCATGTCATGTTTCTCGAGATTCTTCCGCAAGAGATGCATAACCATTTTGGTATCGTCGAAGCTTTTTGGGTAGCTGTTGGTTATTATTTAATTCCGCTTTCTTCCCTTGCTACGGGTGATTATAATGCTCACTGACAGATACAGTAATAGAAACAACTCCTGTACGTGATCGATATTTTCTTTCATTTCGAGCTCGAATTTGATTTTCGGTCCGCAACAAAGACGACCAACAAATCAAAAATTTTCAATTTCATTTTCCGTTAAGATAGAAAGTAGTCTGCTTTTAACAAAGGCACAGTCCGAATCTTATCGAAACATCAAAGGCATTGATTGCTATTCTTCCTCGTCTTCGTCAGTCTCACTATTTGACAAGGCGGCCGGAATAGCATCAGGTTCGTGTAGTCTGTCATCTTCGTCTGCGGAAGTGTCGTCTGCTTGCTCGCTTTCGCTGGAGCTTTCAGCCGTATCGTCCATTTCCAACGGTAGTGACACCCATAGACGGTAGAAAGGCCGACCGCCATTCCGACGTACCCAGCGATGGTTGACGTACTCTGTGTAAAAGACGTGGCCTTGATCACGCTTGACAATACTGAGGCAGTTGGGAGTCCCATCGAACTGGACAATCTGAGCAACGGCAATTCCACTCGTCAACATACACTTTATCAGTACTTAATCTGCAGTTATGAAGAAGGGGTATAACTATACAGTATTCGTACCGGATCCCATTCATCGTCAGGAGAGTCGTCGACTTCAACGAAGACCAGGCTTCCTCCACAGTCTTTCTCAAGCCTCTCGCAGTCGATGAAGTAGAATAAATCGAGTACGTTGTCCATTTGGACCGCGTCAAAGTTCTTCAAGGTGTAGTCTCCATGTTCGAACCGCTCAAGCCGGCACTGATAGACGGAGATGGCGACTGTAATAACAAACAAACCCATCAACAGTACTGTCTCCAAACACGAAACGGAGAGCTTCCTTACATTTTATCGTCTCTTGCCTGCTGGACTTGGTAGTGCCGTTCACACCCTCTCGTTTTTCGTCTGGCTTCGGTTTCTGACGTGTGATAGCCAACTGCTTGCCATTGATGTCCATCAAGGACTGTAGGAACTGACCTGAGAAGATCGTCTGGACAAGGTGGCTCATGTTGGGCAATTCTTTCAACCACTGGAAGTCCGCCGGTATGTCCACGTACCGATACCGACTAGAAACAATAAGTTCAAAAGCAAGTAGTTTTGAGTATCATGTACCAGAGAAGACTTACCCAGACGTATTTCGGTTCGCCGGAACGGCCCACGGTAAAGCATGGTCATGTTGCCGGAGCTCCATAACCAAAGACTGGTAAAGATCTTCCTATATCAAAAAGCTTTATCAGTCCAGTTTATAGATTCGAGCAATCTAGTTCGGACAAGCCTCTGGGATGTACAACAGTCGACTTACCGCCAGAAGGTGTCGGACGTCGGTAGCGCGATGCTTCTGGAGCTCACTCTTGTACTTATTCTTGGCTCTTCGGAGCATCACGTCGTCAGGTTTTGCCAACCGGCATATTCGAGCTTCAGCCACCGTCCCCTAAACCACAATTTGCTAGATTTGTCAATGATCTACAGTGCTGTGAAACCTAGTCGCAACATACCGGTTTGAAGTTGAACAGCTGCGCTTCCGGAGACTCTTGATACTCGACTCGGGGTTTGGGAGGCTTCGAGGTGTGAAACCATCCTGTCAAAGACAGCCTTGACTTGGTCAGGCTTAATACTTCACTGACCTGCAATCACGACAAAACACTGATGATAATCAACCAAAGTACCGATGAAGATTCGTGGCTTCGGTTTACTCACCTCATGGAACGAATCGTCACTAACGAAGAAAAAAACAACGGAATTTCTGAGAGGAAGGATACGCTTCTCTAATTCGCCCGGAACAAGGTTATCGTTCATACCTGGAACGAACCAACCACGAAACGCTCAGATTTCTGCAGTCCGGTTTTCCCAAACTCAAAAGACAAGGCATGAGGAACTTACATATACTTTCGTACAGATCTAAAGTTCCTCCGTCTTCTGCCGACCAGTCCGACGACGTCACGTAGTAGACATAGGCGATCTTTCTGGAAGACAGTCTATCGTCATGGCATACCAGTCTATCTGCAAGACACACCTGCTGAAGACCGCAGACAAGGTAAGCCCTGAAATCGTAAAACCGCACGATATTTGGGGAACTAACCTGTATAGGTGTATCTTCCGCCTCTCATATCCACTTCCTTGGTCAGCTCGACACCGGTGATTTCTTGCAACCACGGTCTCACATCCTCTCGCAACGTACTGGATACCTGAGCAAATTCTTGAACCCGGTCCGACGCTAGCTCTTTGGTCTAAAAACAAGAGAACGTAAGACCGAGTGCGCTACGGGGAGTAGTTAGAGTCGCGTACTTCAAAAACTCTCAACTTACCTGTGACAACTGAAACAAGTCTGTGGATAAGCTGTCGAACTTCTGACTGAGAAGCTCCACCTCGACACCTTCAATGGGTCCGCGGAAGAAATCAGGGAAGACCATATGGCGGAAGGGTTTTCGAAAGACAAAGTTGAGCGCTGGCGAGATGTCAGCATCTGCTGGAGCATTGGGACCTGCAAGAACGCTCACCAAGTGAATGACCGAAATTCTGGCAGTATCCGAAAACCATCGTGCTCGATGGCGGATTTTAGAATTAGATCTTATTCAAATCACAGTTACCGTACCCTCATCGTACGCTCGCAAGAGAGAGCGAACGGAATTCTTGAACGATTCGGCTGTGTATTCAGGGTTTATGGTAAGACGTGACGCTACTCCGGTGAAGGGCTTGCCCGTCTTGAACCTTTTGTTTTTGTCCAAATAGTTCTGCTGGACGCTGTTAGATTCGGTCACGGAACTCGCAGAGCCGACCACGGAAGATACCATAGCTTGAGCGGGACGTTTCGCAAGGGAATTTTCCATTACGCAATGTCAACAAGTGAACATATCTTGTCATCAAAACGCGGGTCGGTATGAAATCCAACTACTGTGTCCAGAACTCGTAATTCCATACGTTCGATGAGAAACCATCGGCGAATTCCCTCATCTGGAGCAAGAAAGACAGGTGAAAACAGATGCTACTTGACAGGATTCCTCTTTGCTACTTGATGAATCATACATATCAGGGCTGCAGTTCGCAAGAGGTCCCACGACCGAGGGCTTTCCTAGCGTTACCGCGCTCTCCTCTAGGATTCCAGCTATACGTAAAAGGTTAAAAATTCAATAACAAGGTGCGCGCATAGAGTAGTCAGGAAGAGATCCCGAATTATACGGCACGGGATGCTATACAACCGTCGCGCCTGGCTGCCCATTCCGCGTAACGTTCATGTTTGAGCTGATTGCCGTTTCGCTTGATTGACATCAGTGATGTCATGTCAAATACAGGACAGGATCCATTTCCGGTTTGCACTTTTGGCCATTGAACTTGTTCAGAGTTTTTCCTCCTGTTGGTCCATTCTCCTAAAGTGGTTATCCGATGATCTTACCGCGCCGTCTGTACACGGTACATTCAAGGCAGGATCAGCAAGGTTGTATCTAGTATGTTGTCCTCTGTAAGTAGTGTATCCGCCTCGAATTCATTCCGTCAGCAGGTTAGTAGCTTACTGCGCGTCTTCCAAATCGTGGAGCGGGAGTACAACTCGCGACCACCACGATCCGGATCGTCCGATGCATATCGTCTTCACAGAAGAGTGAAGGATCGAGATCCGTATGCCTTCAGTAAAGCCTACGATTCCCGTGTGGTAAAAGAGCCTGGCTTTTCCAATTTTATATACGAAGAACGGATGAGGTCGATGGGAGCACGAGCGCAACTAGAAGTCGCCTTACCTCGTCAGATATATGACTATTTCCTCGTCTTGGACTTCGAAGCTACTTGTGATAGAGATGCTCCACCACATCCACAGGTTAGTTAGCACCGAGTACTTATATGCTTCAAGCATGAAAAGTTCGTGCATCTGGGGTCATTTTTGCCGTAGGAAATCATCGAGTTTCCGGTGCTAAAAGTTGACTCGCGCACCATGAAACCGGTTTCTCAGTTTCATCAGTACGTCTCCCCTTCCGTCAATTCAGAGCTCACTCCCTTCTGCACTCAGCTGACGGGAATAATCCAAGATATGGTCGATGGCCAGCCGCAATTCTCCGAAACGCTGCGGCGGTTTGACAAATGGATGGAGACTGAGGGTGGGTGGAAAAGTAGACGTTTTCTTTCAGCTTGCTGTGTAACCTACAACTTTTTAGGCTTACTGAGACCCGAGGTTTCTTCCTGTTTCGTGACTTGTGGAGATTGGGACTTGGGCATGATGTTGCCGAACCAAGCCAATCACTTCGGTGTGCCTCTTCGTCCCTACTTCTCGAAATGGATAAACCTGAAGCACGCATTCTCCGAAGCAATCGGCCACTATCCGCGTTCTATGATGCTGATGCTGGAGAGCCTCGCTATCAAGCATACCGGTCGCGAACACAGTGGAATAGACGATTGCCGGAACATGATGCACATAGTGCAGGTGTTAGCTCAACGCGGTCATGTATTCCGAGCTACTGGGCAAGTAGCTCCCCGTTCTGTACTGCCGAAAAGGTTAGCACCTGCACGAAATGCAAGTAGTCCGGAAGACTTTCTAATCACCAAACATGTATCACAAAGCTGAATGAGAAAGAAAGTGGCTAGAAAACTATCAATAAAGTTCTGTAAAGCCAAAATGTGAAAGTTTGAAGTTGATCAGAATTCGGCGTCGTCGTCTTCTTCTATCATCACGTCTGAAGTATCATATTCACGAGTTGACTGCGAAGACGACGGTAAATCAAAATTAACGGCTTCGGGGAAAAAGCTATCGTCGGCTTGAATTTGCGTTTGCGAAAGTTGGTCCTCCAGGCCGGTATCACTTCCTGGTTGGGTAGTTGGCTTCTCACTAGAAGGTTTTACCTTAGCTCGTGCGACCATTCTCGCGTCGTACCACTCGTCTTCCTTAAGAACCTCTCTAAGAGAACAAGAATTACAGCATAGTCAACCGCCGAGGCAAGGAACGGGAAAAAATACCGTTTGACACAGAAGTGGCGAGGAACGTCGGGGAATGTGCCGATATCACGAAGAAACGTATGCTGATCTAAAACATGAACACGTGTATGCAGTATTCCGACTCGAGATCTCAGATAAAAGATCGCTATTTCGGATAGCTTACCTGAAGTATTCCACGAAGGAATGATTTTGCCGAGGAAAGGCATCAGATCGCCAAAAATAACTGAAGTTCTAACGCAAGGAGAAATATCTGGAAAAGACGAACATGTGAAATTTACGAGACATTGGGAACACAGCGGATGCTTACCGTTGATCACAGACTGTGCTGAGCTTTTCCTTTCTTGCACTTTCTTCCAGACCGCAGTTGCAGCAGGTTTCTCGACTGGGTGATACTGCTGTTTGAACTCAGCGCGCTGCAGGTGCAAGAGTCCGCGAATAATGATGGAGGAGGTGCACGACTGCAGCTGGTCCCGACTCTGCAAGCACAGGCATACCATGAATCAAAATAAGACAGGACGGACTTGCGAGTCAAAATTTACTCACCATCCAGTTAGAGGACACGAGGTCCGCAACACTAAACGTCTCGGTAGCGCGTTCCAATAGACTGAGATCTTGCACGAAATACGAGTAGTTTTCGTGCAGAAAGGCATTGAAGTTGTCGTTACTCGTACTGCAGTGCTCAACGATATCTTCCGGAACGTATGTCAGCGGCCGGCGAGCTTCCACGAAGAGGCTAGGTGGTAAACCAAAACTATTTATGGGATCCGCCACGTTTCCTGCAAGACAAAACATATTAGTAACAACATAACTTCACAACTTATCGGATTTGAAACTGGAACAGCGGTGAATCAACGAGTTGGAACCAATTTAGCATACTTTTTACGTAGAAAGCTCGTCCCACCGCTCGGAATAAGAGAAGGGACTGGTCCCGCATGTCGCTGAGAACTGGCATAGGGATAATTTTCTGTCCTGCTGGTTTGCGTTTCCTTGACTTTTCTGCGGCACAGTAGAACTGCAGGGATGTAAGGCAAGCGCGGAGGTCACCGCGACCTGATGTGGCGAGCTCTTCAATCTTCTCGGTTGGGACTGGGATGTTCGTCTACAAAAAACGGTGTAGAGCGTCAAAGCAAATACGCTATAACCACCAAGAATCTCTACAGTATAGTAGAACATACTTTGGATGTTCAGAATTAGCGACAGGATGATGCGTTACAACTTACTCCAGCGAGTTCCTTCCTGCTTATCGCAGTCAAAGCCTTGCGCATTGAGGGTGAAGTGATGGGGTTGAAACTAGGATCACAAAAGAAAATCAGAATAAAAATGACTCACACCGGCTGAGGTCTGCCAGATCCAGTTAACTCACTTGATTACAGTGATGGCTAGCTGAGAGACCACCGAAGCAGGAAACATAGTATAGAACCGGGAATTTCCAGCAAAGTCTTCCGTCAGGATAAAGACTAGCCTGATAGTGTTCTTCGCATTTAAGTTCCTCCTGAAACACAAACAGTGTTATTTTTGTGTGACAGGCAGTCCACAAGAATCAAATACCGACCTACCTTATCAGGTCGTGAAACTTCACAGGATTCCTGGCATAACTCTCAGGAAGTTCCTGCAATGCAATTTTGGCAAACTGAGCATCCATGATATTGCCCAAGCAGTATGACTCCAACTTTGGGAGTCTACAGTAAGTCCAACTGTTAACCTTAGGAACGCGTACCTCTAGTAAAACGATCGTCGCCGTCGCTTCCGCTGCATCTTCCATGACCGATCTGCGGTTGGATGAGTGAAGAAAATGGTCGAACTGAACGTCTTGCGGTTCATAGTACGTTCGTTCTACAATTCAGGAACACATTGCGGTTAGTGAACTAAGATTCCGTAAGAAACACAGGCTTGAGCACTCGGCCGGAAGTGGAGTACCTTCGGTATCTTTATCGAACGGTGCGTATGTGGAGCTTTTCCACTCGCTAAGTTTCACCTTGGCTTCTTTCGCAATCGCTTTGACAGTCGCAGATCTTCCGGATCCTGCTGGTCCGGTCAGTACTAGTAACTTTCCATTGTTCTACAGAAGTAGTACTCATGTAGTCAGTTTATTTTACTTTGTTTCCGCTGGAATAATAGTGTAGTACCTGAGCATCTTTCATCCATGCTTCCACTTCCGCAATCTTCCTGGGGTTGACGGCTAACTCCGACTGCAATAAATTTCCCGTTGATCCACTGAACTGTTCGTTGCTGATCATTCATATCGTTACGTTACAGTACCTTATTCTGTGGACTATGTTTCTTGTCCCACAGCTCGAGAAACTCAGACGACGCCCGCGCTTGGACATCCGCCAGCAACTCCCTAGCCGTCTTCCCATCACGGAACCTCTTGGATTTGACTGTTGAGGACAAACTTCTTTTCCGCGAGCTTCCTGCAGCCGCCGTACTCTCTTCTGCCAAGTTGATCTCTTCAGCATTAGAGTCGTTTCCGTGCGAGACACCATTCGACTGGCTTTTATCGCTGTCAGGCTGCCGTCGCTGTCGGGCTACCGATATTGGCAAGGAGCGAGGTTCGGGGATCCTAAACGGACCCGCAGCAGATCCGAAATCAGGTGAACACCAAGCCTATGCAGTAAGAGGATACGTATACGAGAGAGGAATTAGTCGAATGCAGACACTTCAATTCGAAAACCTTACCATCCGTCAGCGGCACGCTCATCCCGGTGTACGCCCAAGTCTCCGCAGAGTCTGATGGTTCGAACGTTGGAGCCCTTTATCCTCCTTCTCGGTCAATCCCAACGAAATGCAGCCAGAACTCAAGTCTCAGCTATGAGGAGTCGGAGTTATAATCTGGAAGAAAAAAGGAAAATAGTCAAAACTTTAATCAGAAAGTTTCATATAGTCAGCTGTTCAATTTTGCCAGGCAAACTGACGTCACCATGGGAGGAGCAAATCTTGCCGCCAGAACTAACCGGAAGACAAACATGTGTGTACAGCGGGATTTCGACTCTACCCAGAAAACCGGACCAGACCTTTTTAGTATTGGCACTAAATCGACTTTCACCACAAGCGATAAGAATATATTTATCGTCTCATAACGGACATCGAAACAGTAAGAGTAACAACAGCACTGCGCTCCTGCTCCAAAGAGATTAATTATACTGCGCAGCAAAAGCTTTGTGGACTGTCAGACACGTGCACTAGAACTTTGCGGAACGCACGTAACTGAACCCATCACTTTCTGACACTGTCTCTAGAATAAGGCCACCGGTCTGTTGAAACAGGAACAAGTATTCTATCCACAAAATATTCAGTAGTCCATGCGCTCAAAGTCATCGTAGTCCGCCGGTCCGGGCGCCGCTAGTCGGTAGTTCTTCGTTACGATCCTTGCGGATCGCGGGTAGGTGGGTTCAGCTTCTGGATCATACTGCTCCATCCTTTCCAGATTAACTAAGGGCGAAGCAAGGTTTTGAATCGCAATTATACCCTTTATTGCTTGTAGATGTTTTACGAGCAACATGCATGCGTAGTGTTCTCGTTAACGCAGAATGACAATCGTTCTCACCTTGGCTATACGGCTGCAGATACTTCTTCAGCCCATACCGATTCAGCATTCGTTTTCGCAAGAGCCATGGAGGGATTGTGTCCACTCCGCCATGCACATGTCGAGGTTGATCGTGTGACTTTCGCGAACCCGGAAACGGGACGGTGAAGTCAGCGATCGTTCGGGAGCCGTCAAGTCGCTGCTCTCCGCTATTGGCCATCATCTGCTGCTGCCCAAGTCGTTGTGGTCCGTGCCTATGAGGACTGGTCGCACCTACGTAAAGGCATTCAATTGGCACTGGGTACTTTGAAACCGAGCGTTTAGATCTCGGGCGCAGCAAGTTCGATTCTTCAAAGAAAGAGATGAATCAGGGTTTGAAAAGTAGAAAGTTTGCTAGACGGTTCTTACCCATTCCACGGTATCCCTCAAATGGCTCGGGAGCAATTCGAAGTGGACGGTTCGCGTGCTGCAGGCTTCCACCATTCGGAGCTTGAGCAACGGGAGTAGGGGGAAGTACTGCATCGGGACCTTGGCTGTGGACCTCATCTCCGTGCCATTTTGAGAAGGCAGCGGCTAATGCAGGGTCCGGCGGAGCACCCATGGCGGACCGATAGTAATTGAAGAGCGGCAGTCGCATTCCCATGTCGGGTCCTGGGGCTGACTCAACGTGAACGTGGACTGACGCATCGTCGCCGGCGTGAACTATGGTCAAGGTGACTAGAAGAACAAAGGCAAAGATTAGCTGTGACATTTTCAAAGATGTGAGTTCCTAAAAAGATCAAAATTTGAACGCGTAGGAAGTCAGAGAAGTCGACGGAAAACAACGCCAGGTTTTGAGGCCTTATATACGGCATTCATGGTATTCTCCGAACTTTGAATTCTTGATTGGCCAAGCTATTTATGCATGAAGAGATTAAGGTCAACACTTTCGACTTTACAGGCCAGTGTTCATTTCCGCCAACAGACCCAAGTCCACATCCATATTTGCCTGTGGATAATCTGATGTGAGTGGACGTGACAATACAGTTGGCTATTGTTTCCTTATTGGCCACTTCCATTCAGACAGAACACAGCGT
The DNA here is from genome assembly GCA_001949185.1 of Ramazzottius varieornatus. Lineage (NCBI taxonomy): Eukaryota > Metazoa > Tardigrada > Eutardigrada > Parachela > Ramazzottiidae > Ramazzottius > Ramazzottius varieornatus. Next base: position 1,809,141 of record BDGG01000010.1, on the reverse strand, counting down.
AGGGTTTTGTGGGAGTGTCAGCAGTGTTCTCAACTAGCTATCCCTCACGTGTTTTCCCTGAATACAAATCGACTCGTGGAACCCACCGCAGATCGAAAGCAGTGCAACGTTCTCGAGAGTGTCAAACCGGTCGCTAAACTCCACCGAGAGAAAATTTCAGTTGGTCAATCGGAGCTTTGAAAATCATAAGCGCTCCTCAAGTACTTATTTATGCCCATTGCCATATTTAATAGTAATCTGCTGAATTTCCAAATTCTACCGGCTCTTGAGCATTCACGTCAGTATTTATGACAGCTCACTTCACACAGAGCGAAGTACGGCACAAAGGTAACAATTTCGTAGTAGTACGAGGAGTCGCCGAAAACCTGATCGCGGCGACTTCATTTTACACCGATTACGCCACGTCAATATACAAACAAGTAAACCTTTTCCGTTCTCAAAAGAGCCTGCAGGTATATTGGCGAACTCGTGCGCCACCGCAAACGTCGACGATCGCCAAGAAGAATTTCAGCTCTTGCTTTCGCTCAACATGCTCATCCTACAATATATTACCCTGCATTGAAATTCTCAATCCACTGAAACTTTGCTCATTTGACGAAGCATGATATCTAGCAGACATCTTCCTACGAGCATGGAAGTGTCAAGAGTGATAACTTTCGGATTTATAATGAAAACTGGATACTATTGTTATTCTGTTACGTGTTTCCGTCTTCTCGGATGCCTTTGGAATGAGTAGTCGACACGAACGCAGTGTTTCTTCCAGCAACCGCAGCATTTTATCCTCGATCAACAGTAGAACGAAGAAGGATCCTGCAGAAGAAAACGTGTGCAGTATCCCACTACCAAGTCACAGCAAGGAAGCTCCGCCGGAGAAGCCCCACTTTTATCATATATATGGAAATACAGAGCCTGTAGGCGTCTATTCCGGACACAAACATTGTTTCAGTGGAAAAACAGACGAGGATCTCGCCGTTTACCGTTGCATTGACATGGACCAGTATGTGCAAAACGGTATTGCCTGTCCCGGAAGCATCCGCATCTGGCCGACGCCCATGCAAGTAGCGGCAAGCAAGCCTCACAACCACGCCGCCGGAGCACCGCCTTCCAGAACATCCAAGAACCTGATAAGAATGGTCAAGGAGCGTGCGGCCAAAAACGCAGCTCAGAACACTCAACCTAGAATAATCTCTCCAACTCTCAACCTGCCTCACGTCGATATGGAGTTTGCCCAGAAATCAATCAGTATTCTCAACAGTATTCCTAGCTTGGAGGAAATTCGCAACGCCTTGTCACCTGGTCCACCAGAGTCCGAGGTTGATGTTGATGTCCAGCCTAACCGTGTGTCTAACAGTTGTCCCTTCACTGGAACCTTGCGGCGTCCTGTTATAGAGGACCATAGGAGTGAGAGATCCGCTTCCCGTAGCGAAAGGTTTTCATCGGCTGGCAGACAGTTACTGAACGACCAGGCTTCTTCATCCCAGAACTCCCAAGGTCCTCGAAGAAGGAGGCGGAAAAGGTGAGTCAGAAAGCCACTTGTCTTGTACACGATCATGAACGAATTGATAATGGACAATTTTTCTCCGAAGAGCGAAAAATTCGAAGTCACCATTGTCGAAGAGCCCATCAACCAGCACACAATCCCCCACCGCCCCCTCCTTTTCATTTTTTCAATCACACATCATTTCCCTGAGTGACCATGCTGGCAGTTTTTCGAAAATGTTGCTGCATAGTGGACAAAGATTCAAGCCATTGGCGGAACCGACGCAGCAATGCAAAAGACCACGTCTGTCGAGAAAGGCGCTTGAACAGCCGAAGCCACTCCGCACCATAACTCACCTTCCACCGGAAAGCATGGAGGAGAAACAGTACGTATTACTGCGGAACCTGCTCCTGTTAGCACGGGAAATTTGAGCTCCTCCGCCACCAGAAAATAGAATACTTTGCGTTACAGACCACCGGCTGCGTCGAAGAAGAAGCCAACCACGAAAGTCGCTGCCGAGTCTAATGTGCCGAAGAGGAGGCGTGGAAGACCTTCGAAGTTAGCTCCCACGCTGGATCTCCTTCAAGCAGAAACGTATGTGATAGTCTAGCACACGTATTTATTGTACAGTACATAAAAATGGACGATAGAACTTTGTTTATAGACGACGTTCGATTGAGGCCTACCTCAACTCCGAAGAACTGGAACCAATCAGTTCCTCCAACCACGAGCCGGTTTCTGAAGACAGCTTGCCTTCAGATCCCGGCGACAAAATCCCCGAAAATCCACACTCCGGTGAGAGAACACTTTACGCAAAGCAAGAAACGTCTACTGTCACGGTCTAATCTACAGATTCCCCAGAAGCCTATGAGGAAGGCACAAACGACCACGAGAAAGATGCTGTAGAAGCTTGTCTCGGTCGCATGGAGCCGTCGTCCATCTCATCGGTGGTGTCCAGAAGAAGGCCCAACCATCCACCTCTTAGAGAATGTAAGCGCCACGTAGATAGAGTTCGCAGACGGCCAGAAGAGACTGTTAACGACTTAACGTTATTGAGTCAGACTCAGCCACTTACATTGCTTTCCATAAGTTCCGTGAAAGGCTCAGCTCATCAAAATTTAATTAAACTAGATTTAGGTCCTCTTCCCGGACTTGAAGACATAGGACGGAAAAAGAAATTCGCGGACAGGTTCGCGGCACACGATGAGAGTCATGAGATTTCTCCACTGCGAACAGGTGATCTGAGCAGCCGAACGGAAGTGGAAAGAGCGTCATCTACCGCCATTCGTTGTTCAGCCAATGGGCAGCATGACGTCATCGCCAGTCCACCACCCTCGGTGTCCATCGATCCTTACAGCTTTCCAGACACCAGCCCAGTCTCGCAGCAAACTCCAACTGCAGGAAGAAGGAAGAGATCCTCACGAACTGCCTCGAGCGCAGTCAGCCCAGCTCAAAGTATGCTTCCCGATCAGCGACCGAGCTGTTCCAGAACTAACTACGAACGCTCACCACAGTCCGGCATATCAACGTCAACCCACAGCGCTTCTCCGTGGACGATTGTGAGCTCGCCTGCAAACCGTCAGACACCTCGCTCAAATTGTTCCATTCTTTCACCTTCGCAAACTATATCCCCTGCACAATGCTTTGTAGCCGTTGGAAGTCAATCGATTGAAAGAGCCGACAGCGCAGAGGTTGTGTCCCGTACCTTCACAACACAATACGACTCCCCTCGCGCAAGTGATTTCAGACAACCCTATCAGCGACGTTATCAGAACGTCCAGGTGTTCTCACCGATCTCTCCTCCATCTTCAGAAATAGGCGACTTGAACGATGATGATGATCTTCCTCTGGAAGAACTAGTCACGGAATCCGCACCAAACCTACCAGAGCTCTCTCCGGCGGATGTGATAGCCGGGTTGGAAGAAACAGATACCGGAAGTGGTCGACCCGGAAGTTCGAATTCCCTAGCAAGCTTCACAGAGCTTTTGAGACATTTGACCGATCCAACTCTTCCTAGTCGCTTTGGAAGCCAGATATCTCATTACAACTCCCGTTCAACAAACCCTACAGGCCGAGAAATTACAGACCTGTCCTGCATCAAATGTCAGCGGCATGTGGATCGGGCCGACAAAGCCACAGAGGCAGCCTTTCTTCCCGAAGAGCCGAGAACCTTCGGAGCGACTTCTGCAGCGACCGTCCCTCAGTTCGCAGTACCTTTCACCCCGCCTGCAGTCAGCGGCGCAGATGCTCGCCTTGACGTGGCCAAGACCTGCATGGACCTGGAAGAAACTTTGAGTAAACTTGTAACTCATCTGGAGTCCGAACCGGACGATGCTATCGACAAACGCGACACTGTCACACAAAGCCTGTCCGGACTTATCGCCAAAGCGAAGGACTTCCTGGACCGACAAGCCATCCCCCAGCCAAAAATTATTGCTCGTACTCCTCGATATGCAGTAGTCTTCGATTCAGACTATACTTATGGGTTTTAAATCGATTCAGTCATCATGCAGTGAAGATTGATAAAAAGTATTTCCATATCACAAGACGGTTCTCTCAGAAGCGCACAGTCCATCGTCGTTCGATCTGTAGGATCATAAAATGTAAAATATGCCGGAGATGCTTGCAAAGTTCACTCTTTCCTTGCGACGAGCGCGTTCAGCACGGGGTATTTGGCAATGTAGTCACAGGCTTCCTTGTGGGTTACAAGGGTAAAGTCATGCCCGTTAACCTGAAACAACGTCGAAGATATTCACCTTACCAGAATAGCGCATTCAAGTTCCTCGAATGAAATGAAGCCTGTGTAAATGTACCTGAAGCAGCTTGTCGTGGATCTTGAGACCAGAACGGGACGCAGGTGTTCCTTCATGGATACCGGTGACGTAAATCCCCTGACAACACTATAAGCAGTGAGAAACAGCCCAGGACCCACGATCTTTCAGAGACATGTTGCGGTAGACTGATCTCTGATGCAAATTTTCATCTCTGGGATTATCATTAGTAAAAAGAATAACTTACTTTATCGGTGTACCCATGTGGTGATTTTCCGGGGTCTTGGTCAATACCGCCGCCAATGCGAAAGCCACACCGGAACAACGCTTCGCCGCTTTCATCGATCAGCTTCTCCTTCTCTATCCGAACCGGAATCTACGCAAAAAAATTAGCATGTTTGTTCCTCATACCAGGATAATTCTGAGGAAAATCGATGAAATTTTCCATATGACGGAAATAATTCAATTTTGTTTCGAAAGTTTTTGGGTAAAGTTGTCGTTATAGCAAATTTCATACGCACAGCTTCCGAAGTCATTGGCAGTCCAGGAACATGGTGAAACACCTCGTCATCTACAGCCATCATGAATCTGTCTTTCCGCTCTTTGGCAAAACGGCTACTAATTCTTGTGTCCAGCGCTTGCAATGTTGACAGTTCGTCAATTCACCGTAACAGTGAGTTACATTCCGAGCACCGAGCAGATGACTTTTGCACCGCGAACAAACACAAATTGCCTTTTGTATGTAACAGCTAGCGCGGGGTGGTTCAGCGGAGCGATGCAAGCGCGAGTCTTCGTTCAAAATTCAACACTTCCTTGTTGTCCTTGACATCAAACAGACACCAGCTGAGCGACTTGTCTCACCGATGGACGATACGAACCGCAATCTCTTTCACCCTCTTGCGCTTCACGTGTCGTGTTTATGTCCAAAGCTCGAGGTGGTCGCGGTCTCTTGTAGATCGATTAAAGACAGACGTTGTCCATTTTGTACAAGACGGAAGAATAAATTACACATCTGCAAGCAGCGCTTGACAAGTTAACAAAATGGTTTGAAAGACAAGAAATTTGTCCTAAGTATAACCTCATTCATCTCGAAGACCTCAAACCGGCTTTGCGGTTTCTTCAAAAAAAAAAGAAAATGATCGACTGTGATTCATACTGTCAAGACAGATCAGAAGAGAAGGAGTGAAAGCCGTCTTTACTCAAGCGATAGCAAACACATGCCCCTCTTGTTATGGATACAGCGTACAAGTTGTATCCCATAATATGGATGCTTCTTCGATTATCCTCTTAAAAGGGTTGTGCCACAAGAGGAAACTGTTAGATAAGCTGTAGTAGAGATGCCTCTTTATTATGGATGCTATGTGATTAGATTTACTCAAGTGTATTGTCAGTTGAACAAGTCAAAAAGCCACACCCCGTTACAGTTCCCTCCCATCTCGTGACAGTCGAGACAGGCGGGGAACTCGACAACCCACTGGCACCGTGTCCCGGGTCCCCATGGTTGGGCCATCGAGAGGTGGTTTTCCCAGCAGGCGCGGAACGTTGTCTTCAAGTGATCATCAAATTGACGTTAAAATGGCATTTGTTCTGGTCGATTTCCAATTGAAATCGAATGCATTAAAATTTTATTTCATCACTAATGAGATTGCTGATAAGCCGTAGGCACTCACCGACTCAAAGCTCGCAACGGTGAAGTTAGCCGATGGATCTGCAAGAGAGAATCAGCGTTGAATTCATTCGAGTGAACAGCATTTGGGACGTAGGCAAACGATTCAGTCCAGGTCGTTCTGCCAAGTGGCGCACACTTGCAGCCGAAACAACAGAAAAGTGCGCTGCTTGAGATCTGAATCATTTCATTTGCCCACGTCCCATATTCAGGGAATTAGATCCATCGAACAGGCAACCTTTTCTTCCATGTGATAAAAATAAAACATTTTGTTTTGTGTACTTATGGGCTTAGAAGCCATCAGTGCGTTGACGTCGTCGCTTCTGGTCTGTCCGGAAGTGACCCTTGAGTTCCAAGGGTATATTCATGTTCTGCACGATCTTCAGACTGTTGAGCGGAAATTGACAGATTCTTGAGTGAGTCGTATTGAGCTGGGTCACTGCTGGGTTGCAGGTCCTCTGTGGCGTGTGCCTTTTCTTCTTCGGAAGTAACCGATTCTATAGGGCTGGGTAGACTATGGAGTACAGCACGTAAGCAGGCATTCTTGTGGTGGAAACGCAGGCTAACTCGACTGCTGATACTGTCATGCCGTTGTGCGGGACTTCGGGCCGCAAAATGGACTTGATTGTTGGCTAGCTCGATCGGTTCCGGTTCTTGTAGGATGTTGACCCCTCCGTCAAAATGAACTTCGGGAGAGGGCGGTTGTGGAGTTTGCTTTGTGAAACGCCGACGAAGGCGAAGTGTTGCATATGAGACAGCTTCGGGTGTGGCCACGCTTAGCGCAACGGGAAGGAAGAGGAAAACGTGCGCGAATCCGACTGCCATTGTTGTGTAAGCGATCTGAAAAGAATCAACAACAAAAGCATTAATGGAGTAGGATGTGAGGCAAACCACACACGTTGTTATCGTGCCTTGAGGATCAGTCGGAAGCTCTCCACCGAGCTGTCGAAAAGCGGGATGGTGGTACAGATGGCGCAGAGAAAGCAGGCAAGGGCTGGAGGACCCGCAGCGATAAGCGTGCTTTTCAGTCGAGCTGCGAAGAACAGACGAATGTAGTTGAGGATCAGAACACTAAGAGCAGTAATGAGCTTTGCCGAAAAATATTAAAATTACCTTTTCGTTCGAACTTCCCATCAAGACGATTAAAAACCGTCGCTTCGTAGAAGATGGTCTGACTCACAATGGAGATGTAACAGAAAGTCGTCACTAGCATCATGGAGTCGATCGAAATTTTCTGGCTAGATATCAAGCCGATGGAGTGAATCTGCGCCATAGAGGAAGCTGAATTATCTTCCTTATACTGTCCCTTTGGGAAAAGACTCTTGGCTTACCGTCAGTAGGGCGAAACTCACGAAGACCACCAAGGCCGAGATGACACTTTGGATCGTCAGCGCGGCGACGATCAGCAGAACCACAAAGTATGCTCCGAAGAGGACCCACAGCTCGTTAGCCAGAGTCTTCTGCACGAGCACTTCTAACATCATGTTGGAGTCCACGTAAGCTTTGCCCAGCTGAAGATCCGCAGCGACGTTCGCAATGTTTTCAGCTGCCAGAGAGTAGTTATCCGGATGCAGTCCGACCACGAACCGGAAGCAAATCCTGCTGGTCTAGAAAAACATGAGTTTCCATTGGTGATTCCTGTACAGTCATATGCAAGTGCAAAAATTTCCTTTTTCGTAAACAGCAACCGTTAGGTTTTAAAAAAATAGGAAGCAATTTTCCGAATTCTTTCAGGGAAAATTTCATACCAGAATTTCCAGGTCGTCATCCGGTCTGCGAATCAATACAACGTCTTCTTCGTAGTTTTTCTCAAGGACAAACTTTGTGACGCTCTGGTAGAAAACTGTTTTGTCCAAAATGCCCGTGTCAAGTCCTAGAAGGAGAAACCATCCTTGGTGTTGGGTAATGATCAGCCAATACGTGGTATGAGAGCGAACTGACCGCCGGTTCCGTTGTAGTATCCGATAGCTCGAAGTTTCTGGTAGTTGGCGATCCAACCTTGATATCGGTCGAACCAGCTGGCTACACTTCGTGGTCTGATGGATGCATGCTCTTTCAGATAGCGCTGAAACGTGCGCAGTTCGGACTGACGGAGATGGTACGGAATGTCTCCCAAGTAGACGCACCCAAGGGATGCTTCGCTCGCTCCGAAGTCGTCGAAGCGAGGTGTGAACCCGGAAGTAGCTTCTAACAGACCTTGGTCATACCGTCGGAGGCTGAAAACGATCCGTAAGGAGAAGAGAAAGTAGACACAAACACCGGTCAGAACAGTCACACCCAGGAAAACAAAACCCTGAAACACACACACACACACAAAATAATATTGCCATATCCCTACAAAGTATTCTGAGGAACCCACCTTCCCAATATTGTCATGAAGGTTAGATGCTAGAAATCCGAAGACAGGTTTCAGCCAAGTATAAAGGCTGGGAGAGTTTCTCTCCGATGCGGCATTTCTTGTATAACAGCAGATCAAAGCACTAGCGTGGCTTTCGTAAGTATTCTGCCAGGCGGACAAGCAGCCGAAAAGGAAGAGAATTTGCGAGATGAAGATGCCGACGGACGATGTAACTCCGAACACGCAAAAAGATCGAACAATTGGCAGACTCTATGAAAACAGAAACGCTAGTGCAATTTCAAAGCCTCGAATAATTTCCAGCTTAGTAAGCTTACCGAACCAATTCCGACAGCAAAAACCAGGAAGTTCGACAACATGCAGAGCACGATCGTCATGAAACTCCGCTGCATGGTTAGTCCCATCTTATCGTTCCTCGGTAAATTGGGCCGAGCGTTAGAGATCATACGTAGCTCCATTTCCATGACGAGAAACCCGAAGAGGGACATACCTGAAAAAACAAGAAAAATGGTCAACGCGGTCAATTTTGAACTGTTGACTGACTGGACGTGAATGCTGACGAACCGAGCAGGTATATGGGTAACACGAAATGGAATGGTGTAAATGGTAGTCCAACAGCGGAGGCGATTCCAAAGCCGAAGGCAATGGCGAGACCAACTCCAATCAACCCAGAGACAGCCAACCAGAACCCATGCCGGGAGCCAGTGTAACTTCCGGTTGCGACGAATACTACGAGAAGATATGCGATGCAAGCGTAGAGCAGGCTTGAAAAGTAGTCAAACGAGACAAAGGTCTCTGGCGGTATGTCTGCTGATCTGAAACAGAAAGTCCGATCCAAAGTTGGACTAGCCAAGGCTGAAAGGGGTTTCTGTTTGAAGCGGGAGACGCACGGATATTCGAGTGCCACCGCGATGCAGATGTTCTTTTGGCTGAAGCCAGTTCCGAAGGTGTTTGACAGTGTGTCTCGTAGAACCCCTTCCGCGCTAGTCTGAAACACCATCAATTAAAATCACCGAAAGTCATTTCTCATGCTTACCGGAATGGATAGACCGGAAGCCTCTAGACAGGCAATTATAAGGCCACGAGAACTCGTACCGGTACTTTGGAGGCAATCTTGTCTGGTTCCTGGCGTTGTAGAAAGTAGACCATTCGAGTTACTGTCGCTCCCGATATGCCTCCGGTCGAATTCGAAATGGTTACACCGGACAATACATCTTCAAGCGAGATGAGGTAAGGAGGAAGAATGGTGCTCCTCCTACGACAATACGCATTCAGGACTGGGCAAGGAAGGGAAATATGCTGTTGATAAGTATATTGACTTTTTGAGACTCTGTACCGATTTCGTCCGGGATTGTTCATTGCCGCGACGACAGCATCATTGGTAAGATAAGGATTATTTGACACATCCAGAAAATTGAGCAACGAAAATGTTTGGCATTCCGAATTCTTCCTGCAACAAGGTGACGAGATTGCTTGCAAGAAACACCTATGAGGCAGATTAAGCACAAACACTAAGATACCGTCATAACTCACTTGAAACACAAAGAATTCCATCCCTTTTCCCGATATGTGAAACCTTTCACAATACTGTCGATTTTGAGTATCTGAAAAAATCGAAGAAAAGTATCATACCGATCAGAAGTATAGATATGATATCAGGCGGACGAACCCGAGGTCAACTTACTAATTCAACGATGTCCTGCTGCAGAACGTCTGGAGCGCCGATAAAAACCGTCAATTTGGCACGCGACCCAACCGGGAAGAGTCTGCTGGCACTTCTTGCTGCATAAGCGGTGGACTCTGGAGATATCCACAGGTCTTCGACTCGTGACTCGATGCGAAAGTTCAGGAAGCCCATCGAGCCGGTGGCGACGATCGAGATCGCAATGATGATCGACAGGAACGGATAAGTTCCCAAAAGCCGCCCTATCCTGTTGGCGCCATAAAACAATATCAGGGCGATAAATATGACGAAATGGAGAGAAACCAACCTGAATGTTCGGTCTTCGATTCCGCATTGTGGTCCACGACCACAGGATTTGTTAGAAGACCCGGACTGGGTGGGGGTATCCTGAGAACTTGGGTTCGAGATCGCGTTTATCTCAGACTCGGTTGGATGTGCGGCACTGTTGGCCATCACATTCCCGCTCACAAACGAGAAGAAGAAACACGATCGCCAACCGTGTATGCAGAATGTTCGAATCTCTTCCTCAAGTACGAGTGATCCAATTACACTACCCGAAACTCATCTAAGGGAAAACCAGAGCGGATACCTTGGGCCTTGGCAGAGCTGCTAATCAATTAGGGTAATCATGTAACCCATTTCTCTGTTGCTTTCCAACAACGAACAAGAATCTGGCGGAGTGCCATCTGGTCCAAATACTCTTTCCTTTGTCGGTCATCGATAGCGATGGTTCAAAACTTCATAACTGTCCTGGGAGAACAATCCGATTACAACTTCGCCGATGAAGAAATTTTCAGCAGTACTGCCATCAGCCCGAAGGAGACGGGAAAAGAAGGAAACGAGACTGACCATGAACTGCTGGTCATACTTTTAGCCTCACACCCACTGGAGCAAAACCAGAGTTGACATTGCCGTAGCGTCAGGTGGAACACGCACATCAATCTAAAACTTTTTCCCGGCGTAATTGCTCTCGTTGAAAAAGAGAATCAGCAACGAATAATGCTTCGTCGTAAGCTGTTGGTAGATAATTAGGGATGCTTGCGACACTAATTGCGAGAACAACAGCACCTTCAAGCCCTCAGCAAACCGATGCCGGCACAACAGCACCCCAATCGACGGCAATCGTACAACACGGCTACCGCAGATCTTCTTTTGTATCAAGCGATACGCCTAGCCGTTCGAAAGCCCAAAACCCAATAACTAGATTGGTAAAATAATGTTGTGCAAAATATGTGTCAAAATTCGGCAACAGCCCCGGCCCGCTCAAAACTAATTCCTTGACGCGTGAGTTCCTGTAGAAATCAGGACGTGTTTTCAAAAGAACGATGTTGTGATGATTCACAACACCGCGTAGTCACTGTACAACTTTCAGAAGAATCATTAAGATATCACAGCACCGGGAAAGAATAGCTATAAGGATGCACATACTTCTTTGGAAGTTCGGCGTCTCACATCGAAGGTTGGCCACACTCTGCAGAGCCTCTGATTGCGTCGTCGACCTTCTTCTTATCAGCATCGATGTACCACGATGTGACCACAAAACAAAGAGCTCCCGCTAAGGCCACAAACGTCGTGATGTACAACGAATCCTGACAAATAAGATGGACATTATTCTCAGTCAGTGCGGTACCATGCTCATCTGCGTTATCTAACTGGAGCTAAATGAAGGAGCTCCAAGAAACGCACCTGTAAACTATTCCAGTCGTTCCAGTCCCCATCGTACTGGTCGGAATAACTTCGCTTGATTGCATCGGCTACAGCACCAACAACATACGGACTAATGGCGTCACCTAGTGCGTGACTTGCCAGAATTTGAAACGCTTCCGCAGACGATCGTCGAGGAGGGATCACAACATACTGTAATCAAAAAGGTACCTTAGTACGAAAATTTGAAATTCCGACATTCAAACCGAATTGTATTCAGTTAAACCCAATTCAAAACTGCTGCACAATCGACTGGTTCATAGTAATCTCACATCGGACAAACTTACCAAAACCATGTCGGCCACTATTGCCCAATTGAGGCATAGGAAAACTTCCGCAAAGAATATAAACGCCTGAAATCAAACCAATGCGATTACACCCTATTGCATAAGTGAACAGACGAATCCTGAAACAATCAAAGAAAGACCCACCCAAGTGACACCCGGATAATACCGGGAAGCCAATATGGCAAAAAAAAGAAAGGGAGCGCACACCAGCATGCCCAAGGCGCAGATGATAGGATCCGCTGTTACGGAATGCGTCCTCAGTCTCTGCGAGGCGTAGCTGCCTAATCCCACGCCGAGAATGCCGGCAAAGACTGTGATCAGTCCGAAATTGAAGGAAACTCTACGAAACCAAGCAGCATTAGTAAAAGCAATCGTCGAGTGGGTCTGAGCTGCGAGTTCGACCAAACACTTACTCGGTCTGTCCGATCTCGTGGTTGCCCGTATTCAGCCGAATACCATACATCATGAACTGAGGAGCCCAGAAGGACAGAGCACCAGCGACGAACGCCACACAGGTGAAGCCGAAGGTTCCTCCAACGAAACTTCGACTGCCAAAAAGAAATCGATTAACTTAGCACACTATTGGTAGTATACCAGATCATGGATTGCTACTTGAAATTGTAAGGCTGCGAGAACTTACTTCCTCGTTAGCGATTTGAGATCGGTTAGATAGGAAGTGCTGGACACGTGCTGGCCTCCTTCGGCCGAACCGCGAGGAGGATCCACCAGGAAGAGGGCTATGAGGAGAACGGACAAGAGACCGAATCCTGGAGTAACCTAACATGCCATTCACGCTTAACAGTGATATCGTCTGATGCCGATAATGCGGTATTTGGCGGCGTTCGGCGATCTTACCCGCAGAGCCCACTGCCAATGTCCGCTGGCTTTAGCTACGCCCGATGCAATCATGTATCCCAGACCACTACCCACCGGAATGGCGAAGTAAAAGAGACCCAGCATTTGAGATCGTCTTTTACCCGTAAACAGGTCGGAAATAATGGTCGGCGCAATTGTCGAATACGAAGCTTCTCCCACGCCGACCGCTGCTCTTATCACAAGAAGCAAAGGGAAGAGCTGCAATGAAAAAGATATTTTGGTGAACGTGGTTTAAACTGTCAAAGTACTCTAGTCAGAGGTTACATGAGGAGGGATGAACGATCCAGCCAGTGACATGAGCGACCAAAAGAAGATGCCAATGCACATCAGAAGTTTGCGGGAGTAACGGTCACCCAAATACCCAAACAACGGAGCGAAGAGCATGTAGCCGATGATGAACATGGTCTGGAGTAGTCCCTGCATGGATTTGTCAATGCCATAGTAGACCTCCACGTCTTCCAAAACTCCGGCTATCGTGAAACGATCAATGTAGTTTAAAAGGTTGACGAAGAATAAGATGGCAACTGTGATATAACTCCGCTTGCTGGTATTAGAAGGAGGAAGTGACACGGCAAAGCTGTCTGTCCCACTGTCGGACAGCACAGTTGGTGGTCTGTTTTCCATGTTCGACGGCCTTGGAACGGCGATTGTTCTGTGTCCCGAACACGATTGTAATTTGGTCCACTACGATGTGTTCATCAGGGAATATACTGAAAGCATACGAACAGACAGTGGTTCAAGGGTACTGCGCTAACAAACCGAGCGAAGTTCTTCGAGGTTGCTCAGTCCGTAGTACTTGGAAAGACTCATAGATCCAGACTCGATGAAGAACGGTGTGACTCTTACCTCGTCAGCATCAGCAGTAAAGGAGGGCCGAGTCTAGCTGGTTGTGAAGTACGAACTAACTTATGAATGTCGGATAAACAGTAGGTGTTTTCATATATGCCTCCGATGAAAACGCGTACAGAGGTGGCTTGGTTATGCCTCGTTCGGTGATAAAGAAATCCGTAAAACCTCGGCTTCTGCTGTCCAGGAGACCAACGACTCTGTTCAAAATGAGACATTTCGTAATCAGGTGGAGATAAGAGGAAACTTGACAAACTACATGCATATAGCGACTTCTACCTCTAGCCTCTAGCTATTGATAGATGTTTCTGATGGCCTACCTTTCGACGCTTTCAAGTTGATGAGGTCCTCTTTGGCTCTACAGGAAGCCACGGATAAGAACAGACCGCAGGAGCACCGATAGTCCAGAACAAAATCTAAAGAAAAGAGACCAACCGGAAAGGAAAATCGGTATTCTTCCTCAGTGCACTAGCTGACTTCATTCATCCTAACTTAGTAAGATTTTGCGTTTTGGCAGTCTCTGTATTAGTCCTCCTCACGACGAGCTGTTTATGTCGCAAACGGTTGATTTAAAATTTGCGTTTGCTTGATCAACGGAAATTAGTCGTGAGTGAGGCAAAATTGCGTTTTTCGAAAGTCTCTGAAACGGGAGCGGAAATGCGCGAGTTTTGCGGGGTAGGTTTGTAAGGAAACTTTGCCTCCTGACTAGGCTGAAATTCATGGTTTTCTCTCTGGCTAGTCTCTGTCTGTCGATATCCCTGACACTAATTGGTATCAAGAAGGCCATACGTGAAACGGTATCTCGCAACGTGAAGCATTGTACAGACAGAGATCAGCTGAGAAATGCAAATTTGAAATTTTGAGTCAAGTGTGCAGAGAATAATCCGTTTTCGCTTTCAAGATCAGCTACTCGAGGGCTGCTTATCTTGAAAGCGAAACTTCGTAATCTACTTTCAAGATCAACACAACGGAGTTTTACGGGCTGTCGTGAGGAGGACTATTGTACTGTATAGCAAAACAAAAAGAACGGACAGTGTCGTGCTGCTGAACCGAGCAGCCCAGTATTGATTGTCAATCAACTCAGCAGTGCTCGGTTTAGCAGCTCGTCAGTGGGAAAGAACCTTTTCGTTTCACCTAATCACCTTTTGTCCTTCTCTTCCTCCGTTCGAATTCCGAAATTTCTTCCAATTCCTTCTTTCTGTTTCCACGTGAAGCTGCTTCTATTTGAGCTGCTGACCACCGAAGACTGAGAGAAGACGGATCAGACTTGCCCGAGCAAAGGTAAGGAGAGAGTCGCTTTCTACGAATGATGAGACGCGATGCTGCAGACGTTGCCGTTGGCCCAGCAGACCTTCGTTAGAATTGTTCGGCATCCTGTCTCCCAAGGTCTAGCGGGATTCCATCGCGCTGTCTTGCGCGGAAAAGTTGGTGCAGCTGGGGGTCTCCACGGCTGTGTTAATCAGCAGGTGATTGCATCTTTGTTCCTACACAAGACTGACTTCCGGTCCCAGAATGCTGACTCCCTGTGCGCCTGTTTACTGCTTGGGTTATGCATGTGGATTGCTGGGTGTCCTGCCATCCCTGCGCCGGGACGCAACTCTTTCTGCAATAAGCTTTGCTGTTCTCATCAAGGATAGCGAAGCTTATTTTGGTGAACAAGCTGGGCTTCTAACCTCGCAGTTCGTGTATTCGCCAGCTTGCCGCCGCCGCTCTTGTTACGCATGTGCATGTTGCTCCGTCAGCATATTTTCACTCTAGGTTCTCGGAACCAAGCGCGGTGTGATGGATTTCGATCATGATCGATCTCGGACAGATGATGAGGATGACGGTGGTCCAGGAGGCGAGGAAAGAGCCAGGCGCTGTCGGGAATTCAGAGATGTCACCAGCACAACCATCCCTCTTGCTGATCAGTACTTACAGCGAAATCATTGGGATCTCGAGGTAATCCTTTGGACATTGTCACTGTGGTCGGTCAAGATACATAGTAGTCCGGTGTTATTGACGTACATGATTTTTATGACACATTTATTAACAGCAAAGTGTGTTGCAATACTTCGAGCATACGGCATCCAGTAAAGAGAGCGTTGGTACAGCAAACGGGTTCGATGTGATTGATGTTGATGCACTTGAGAAAGTGCGTCCTGAGCGCTGTCAGAAGTTCGCTGAGTTGACCAACACGACGCCAGAATACGCCGCTACCTTTCTACCTGGATACAACTATGATTTGCAAGTATGTGTGTTTTCGAATGGTTGGAACCCCAACTACGTACAGATGGTACTTGATGGTGTATCTTGCAGGCAGCCATCAGTTCTTTCTGGACCGATCTGCCATCACCGGTGACTCCGTTAGAACGTTCGTTAAGTGATACAAAGACCGAAGCCAAAAATGAGTAAGTTTCACCATCATCGCACGTGCGATTAGATGTTTGTTTCGCGCTTCTTAGCCCTCTTATAGTTGCGCCTTTTCCAGGGACTCGACAGACTCGCCGGCGAAGCGACCTAAGAAGACAACTAACCCTGTTCCTGTAAACGTTAAAATGGAAGTCGCAGAAAATTCTCCGTCCAGTTCGAGCTCCGGGGATCGGCAAATGGAAGTCTCTCCGAAACCCGACCACGACATTATGAAACGATCCTTCTTCAAGCTTTTGTCCTGGAATATTGATGGTAATAAGTTTCTGTTCAGGTGCAGAAGTGGGATGGACTAGGAAGTTGTCTCTCTAGGTCTTGATGACAAGAACTTCAACCAGAGAGCTCTGGGCGTCGTGGAGGGAATCAAGGAAGAATGCCCTGACGTTGTCTTTCTACAGGTAAGACATTCGAATACCGGGGTGTAGTTTCTACATGGGCTGTCACGGAACAAACGACGATACTACCCGTCCGGTTCTTAGGAAGTTGTTGCAACGAACCTGGAAATTCTCGAGTCTCATTTAAAAGGATCTTACAGCTTCATAACGGCACCTAAAGCCGACTACTTCGTCGCCATGATGATGCACAAGTCGACAGTCACAATGCAGAAAAACATGGTGGTGCCGTTTGCCAACACGAAGATGGGACGAAATATTCTGTGTGCAGAGGTAAGCCAGGATAAACTTAAGTTAAGGAAACCGTTGTTTTCGTCCACGGTTTTCTGTTGTAGGTTGTGTGGAAAGGTGTATCATTTTGTCTGGCCACAGCTCATCTGGAAAGCACGAAGGATGGAGCCAAAGAGCGCGTTGTGCAGCTGCGAACTTGTTTTGATTTCATTAAAACACAAGAGGCAGAAAAGATGGTGATACTTGGAGGAGACTTGAACCTGCGGGACCCAGAGGTAAGCACTTTAACCAGATCTAAATTTCGCAGTTCACAATCCAAGTATGTAGCAATTGGGAGCTCGGCAAAAGTATTTTCACAAGTGCCGCACGCTGTCATTATTACTGGCTGAAAGCGTGCGCCGCTTAGAAGGACGATCTTGTCGAGTCTGTCTGGTGGCCTCCCAGTCTATGTTTTGATAAAGCTGATCGCACCGAGCGTCACATCTATGTTACTTGTGTCCTTGCTATAATATTGTCCGTGAATCTCGTGTTCTGAATCAGGTGGGTCTGGCGGGTGGTTTGCCCAGCTCTACGGTTGACTTATGGCAAGTGTGTTCAGCTCGACCGGAATGCAGGTGGACCTGGGACTGCAAGCGCAACACCAACGCGGGACGGAAATGTGCAGGACTCAGTTTCATGCCGCAATGTCGCTTCGACCGCCTTTACTATCGGCCTGCCCAGTCTTTAGCCAAGCTGAAACCAGTCCATTTTGGGCTTGTGGGTCTAAAGAAAGCTCCTCGCACCCAGTCTTTCCCGTCTGACCACTGGGGAATCGTCTGCACTTTCGACGAGAAGTGAAGCCGAAATTCTGTGTGACAAGTTTTTACGGTGGAAGAAGGCGATGCTTCATGATTATTTTCTGTTCCAAGTCTGTGACCAGAACCAAATTTTCCAGTAAATTAACTTGCGCCAAAGAAGAAATCTTTTGACTGTGACAAATTTACTGGGCTTCTTACTGCTTATTAGCATTTTCTTTTGGCTTTTTCAAGTCTTCTAACGATTTTACAAAGAAGAGCTTCAGGTTAATCACAGATATGAAACGCGACTGGGAAATTGGGTCCAGATCATCTCGTAACGGTTCAAGCTCATTCGTTATCTCCGTACTTCCGGTAGTCGTGGATATCTCGAGAAGGCCAGCGTACTCGGCTTGAAGCGTTAAAGCTAAGTTAACTGCACGATTCGTCGCAGCGCCCATTCCATGAAGCGAGATGGACTTACAGCCTGGTGCTTCCAGTAGCTTCTTGCATCGCTCCAGCTGTGCTTTGAAGGACGTCTTCAGCGTTATATAGACTTCGCCGGGTCCACGCGGGCACTGTCGAGGGAGATGCTTAACCAGCTGGTACTCACTTGGGTCGTACTCCAGCTTGGGTAACTTGTGTTCGGATGGTCCGGGCTTATCGTGCGCCATCCTTCCATGGTCTCCTGCTCCACGCGTGTTCCTGTTGCTGCTGGCTTTCGGTGCGGATGTCTGTTGAGGTGCAGGTGGACCGGGTGGAGAGGACGGACCGGAAGTCCCCGCCCCACTGGCGTGCGCTAGTTTGCTCATTGCTCCGAGAACAGCAAGCAGTCTTTGCCGTAGTATTGTCTGGTAGCAACTGATATGCGAACAGGATTGGCGTTGTGGCCCTTTGTATGTCAAGAACTAAACGTCTGAAACGAAGCAAATCTTGTCAAGCAAGGCTAATGCAGATCGGCCCGCTATGTCCGCTTCATGATGTTAATCTTACCTGTTGGTTGCTGTCGGAAGTCCACCAGTCGCTCCGGATGCTCCGCGGCTATACGATGTCCCAAGCACTGCACGGTAAGCGGCGAGTCGCACGAATTATCCAGAATTCAGGAAAGGGTCCGAAAATCATAACGAAAAGAGTTCAGCTAAAGAATCAGCTTCAGATCAACCAGCCAGGAGACCCGGCTTTTCTTATATCGACAAATCAACAATGTTTCAAATCGCAATGTGTCTATTATTGTGTTTTGTTGTGGTTCTGACTTCCCGTAAGTAGTTAATTTCGGAAATTCGGACAGGTTCTCGATCATCCCAGACCTTGCCACGCTTCTGAACTAGACTCTTCACGCACCTGGTGGACCATGAGTCTTTGCATGTAAGAGTGAGAATGTGAAAGCCTGATGTGGCGATCGATCCTGGGATTTTGGAGACTGCACTGCTGCCTCGTGGAAGTGACGGAGGTCACGGATTCGGTACAGTCGTGGAAGCTGGAATTTAAAGAGCCGGACAGCCGAATTGAGGCAGTAATCTAAGAGCTACGGGTGATTTTTTCGGATTGGCGTCAGGATGCCACCAACTGTACCAGCCCGACAAGGAAACCCCCGTATGATTGGCAATATATGGAGCTTGTCAGGCAAACGCGACAAGATTGTCGACTGGTGCAAGTTTCCGCTGTTATTGGCTAAAATCGTGCGCCTCTTAGGAGAGCGGTCTTGTCGAGTTTGTTTCTTTAGGTCCATACTCCATAATACCTTATGCGGGCGCGCATCCGAATAATTAGCCCAGGTTTTCTTTGTGGTTGCAGCATCGTCCCTGGTGACAGCAAGCACGACGACTTCGACACTGCAAAGATCCTCACCGGAACTGTCTGTGATGCCGCGAAGATTGTTCGCTTCCCCAGAGGCAGGCGAAGGTGACGCGGACGTTGCGTCCAGCTGCAGTGATGGCGAAGAAATAGAAGCCCTCATGAAGAGACCTGGCCCTTTTGGGCAAAGCATTATTCCGCGGATGCCAGACTCACAAGAAGACAAAGACCATCAAGCCCTCATGCTGGAACTTCGAGCTACTGCGGATCGGATCTTGAAAGAAGACGAGTGGAAACTCCCTTCATCGGATCAGATAGTAGGTTTTAGAGATTAATCTTCCTTTGACCTTGGGCGTAATAGATCTTCTTCATGTAGCCCACGGCTTGTCTTGTTGTTACCCACGTATGGTGCCAATGGGGGAGAGTTGGTTCCTTGCATCCCTACGTGCTGTGTGAAAATAATCATCTCTGATTGGCGCTTCACAGAAACAATCTTCTTGATCGTTTGTAGTTTACTTAATTGTTTTACGCTTGAAAGCGTGCCGAGAAATTTTAAACTTAAGTTCTTTTCAGCTCGAATTCGCGAACTCATGGTTTCTCGAAGATCGGCGCAAATCAGCCATACGGCCACAGTATGTTTGAGTCAAGTTGTCAACCGTTATTCGCCAATATTAACGAAGTTACATCATACTGCTCGCGAGTTGACCATCTGTCCTTCTGAACTCGGTGTTGTCTTTACGTTTGATTTTCCTTATGAAGTGTCCACGTATATGTGTTTACATCTATTCTTTTCTCGAGATCAGTGTACTCTCTTTCGCAGGCCCGGGTCGCTGTGCTAGGAAACTCGTGGCAGTACATTTCCGGGATCCTGTTTCAACAGCAAGGAGCTTCGCACTGTCGCAGCTCAGCTTTCCTGTGCGGTTGTGGTTCTGTGACCGAAACGTATTCGCAGTTGCTCGAAAGTCAGGAAAGTGATGACAGTGTGAAACCCTATTCGCGTCAGTGCCGGTACGTAGCCTTTGTAGAAGGCCAGGGGTCCTTCCCGTAGAGTGTACAGGAAGCACTGCCGAATAGTCTAGAAGGGACAAATCACTTTTGACACCATCCTTGGAGCGGAAGTTTCACGACTTGCCTTCATATACCTTACCTTTGCTTGTCCCGTAGCGTCGTTCTGCATCCGGGTCTTCATGACATCAACAGGCATGGCTAACGTTGCTGCCGAACACGCCTGCAATTAGAAGGCAAGATGCATATTCTCTTCTTGAATTTTCTTGTGAAATTCAGCAAGAATTTTCTCTGCCCTACAGCAACTGCCGAGCACAGAAGGTGTGTGGGGATCGTGTCTTCGAACCAGTCGAATCCAAGCAGGGTTTCTTTAACTTGGTGGTAAAAGCTCAACTGTCCGACGGTTATGCATATTGCTCGTATCACAACCATTGTGGCTCCGTTATAAAGATTTTGCGGATGCTCCTCCCTACATATCCTGACCAGACCATCGAAGACGTGCTTGTATCTTCGAGCAGTAGTAGCTCCCGCTTTCACATCGTTGAGCATCCGAACGTTCACCAGGTCGAGCGGCGCCCCTACGAACCCTCCAGCCGCACCTGCCCCAGCTGCTGTTAATACCTTCATAAGGAACGAGTGCGCTTCTTGTCCGGGGTGGGGGCGTAACATGTCGAATACGGCGAACCGAAACCCGGAATACACAGACTAGAAGCCCAGATTCATTTTCAGTCTCTTCCATTACAAATACACAATGCTGCAGTAATACCGATTGCTGTGTACAGTATTACTGTGCAGATTCTGTTCTAGGTTTCGCTCGTGCGTATGGCATACCTCACGGGAAACGGAAGCGCTGAGTCCATTGTACAGTGAAAGAACCCCTCTGCTTTTAGCCACGGTTATTAGGGAACCAAATATGGATAGCTTTTGTGCCGACGTGTGGGTTTGCAGGTGGACCTGAAACGACACAGCAATCTTCTCGTAATAAAGCTGCTTGTGACGAATTTGAACGTATTTTTCACCTTCATCATGTCCAAAGGATGTGTACAGCAAGCTGCGATGCTGCAGGATATTCCTGCAAGTACGCTTGATAGTAGCACAAACTCAGTTAACACAGAAACAATGGTGTCAGAGAGCCGGGAATGCAACAGGTGGGTACGGTTTACCTCCGAAATACCATCGGGGTGCTTTGCCAACTTCCTTGTCCATCCTATCAGCTGGTTAAGTATCACAAGTGGCTTTCCGTTTAGCACGAATGATGTGAGAGAATCTACTTCCAACGATACTTCTCGAACGGCAGTGCGTTTTTCGTTCAACTTCAGTGCAATGCCATTTATTCCTGGGCTCCTAGCTAGCATAACTATAGCTAGCACACAGTACTTCAGTAGTGTTACACATCCTACATGAGAAAATAGAGTTGTCAAAGTTCCGTCGTAAAAGTGCAAAGTCCCGAGATAACAACTATCTATGAATTGGATCAAACCTGTGGTTTCGATTCCTAAGTTCCAACTTCCGGGTACGTACCGCAAACCAGCGGGAAGTCGATAGTTTAGCCGGAAGGTGGGACAAGCAGTTCATCCACCAATGAACTACCCGATTCGTTGATTCAAGCATTGATCGTGGTCGAGGTTGATTGTCTAGATATCCAATTTCGCAACTGCGGTGTTGATTGTATAAATGTCGCAACCGGAAGTTCAGGCGTAACTTGCGTTTGCAGTTTGCACAGATCATTCGGAAAAATTCGCAAATTTTGTAGAAGAGTTCAGAAACACTGCAAGTGCGCTCGAACTGCTGAAGGGGGATCGTCGGCGTCTGCTACTTGAAGTTGGAACTTGAATGACAGGAGCTTCGAACGTCCGAGAATATCCATCTGTGGAAGAACTTACAGTTCAGGCCAGTCTCCACTCTCGTCTTCCAGCTTTCATGGAGCGCCAGGATTATAATCCCTATCAGGAAGATCGGCAGCAGAACTACCATTACAAGAACGTCCCACGAAAGCGTCCCTTCTCCGAAGTAGGAAAAGCCAAGGATGAGAGACCTGCTCATTTGTTTTCAGCGTCACCCATTTCTCCCTGGTGTAGTAGGTAGGTACATAAGATTTCTAGTATTTACTCCCACATCCTCACTCCGATAATCAAACTGTTCTGTACTTTAGAGAGGAATGGTTGGACGTGTATCGTCAGATTGCACCTGTTCTGGCAAACCCCACTAAGGACGCCTTGCGCTCTCTGAACATCGAACGACTAGAGCACATCATCAACACTTGTTGGGCCCAAGCATGGTACAAGCTCTGTTGTATTTTGAATCATTGCTGAGACCTTCCCCGTAGTGCTCCCTTTTAGGAATATCAAACAAGACGCCGCTGTCCTTACTATCCTTATACTAGAAGGTTTACGTGCTATCCGATTGTCGGAGCGAACCGTTATTGCCTCGAAGGATGTCGCGGTCGCTTCGATGGCGATTATTAGGTAAAGGGCATGGTGGGCAGTATCTATTTCGCTAATCCAAAAGCTTCAGGTGGTTTATCTCTGCGTTTCAGGTTCGTAAAGGAAGTTTCGGAGCCGTTTATGCGCGGCCGAGGAGATGGCGGTAAAGAAGTCACCATCGCCAAAATTTGTGGTCGGTTTGGAGTGAGGGCGGAGGTGGTCCAGATTCGCCACGGTTCTTCCCATAGCGATATGCATGAAGCTCGTAAGGTGGAAGAAGAGTTGGTGTTTGTCGCTGACTGGCTCAAAGTACGCTTTCGATAATTCAACCACACTTATATCCATATCACAGTGTTTCTATCTAACTCTGCAGACGAAGTTTTGGGATGACGAGGAAAGACGGATTAACAGAAGCGATAACCTGTTACGGTCAAAGGAATCCAAGCGAGATGCCGATGCTTTGTGCCAGCAGATTCGGACAGATCTTCTAAGTCTACGTGAAATAATCCAGCGTGACGTGAGTTATTTGCATTCAGGAGTTACAACTTGAAAGTCACACGATTCAATGGTGGCTCCGTGTTTCTCCCAGGCTAAGGCAAAGAAAAACTGGCGAAAGGCGAACCGAAAACAACTGGAAGCCCATTTATCAGCGATCACTGATTTTCTCACTCAAAACTCTTACCAGAATCTCGACGTTCTCACTAACGTTCTAGCGGAAGAGTTCTTGTCTCCTTCGGAAGTTTCTTTAGACAAGCTTGGCTCAAGTAAGATTGCGACCTTACCGGTTAACCCTCAGGCTGGTTCGATTATCATAAACGATGTTCGAACCCGGAATAGTCAAACTCGGCTGTTCGTTTTGCAGGTGAGGAGATACATGCATTACGTGATTCCTTACCACCTGGACTGCCAAGCACCTCTCGTGACGAATGGTACTTCCTCGTCAAACATGTTCTCAGCTTTCCCGGAGGTGCCAATTGCCTTCTCAGCACGCTCGCCCAGCTAATGGGAGACCAAAACCCCGAAAGAGACCATCTGACATGCGCCTGGATTCTGTGCATCCTAGTGGAAATTTTGCCAACAAGTACGTACGCGAATGAAGAAATGTCGACAAAAATACCAGAAAGCACTTCCGGTTTTCGACTTTGACCGAATTTTGAAATGGCTAGTTCTGTATGACGGTGAAACTTTGCAGATAGAAAATCGTCAACTCGAATGTGGGATCCCGTGAATTTTGTGTCCGTTGCCAAATACATCATATCGAGACCGTCTCGGTTCGCACTACCTGTCCTGGAAAAGTGCGTGAAGATATCGACTAAACGCCGTTCTCGATTTGTCCTTCCGTAAATTTTCCGCCGGATCCCTGTTATGTACTTGCAGGATCGCCAAAGTAGGCGTATCAAATCAGAAGGAGTTCAAGTTCATGCAAGATATCATGAAACTGTGCAAAGCAGCGTACCCAAGCCTAAGTAATTGGTCCGCAAAGTCGCCTAGCTCCACCGTCAATGATGAGAATCAAAATCCGGTCAAAACGGTCGAAGATGTAAAGAAAGGTCAATGAAATTTCGTCTTAGTATTTTTTTTATGAACCGTTTGTCGTTCACGCGTATGAAAGGCCTGTTGTTTCAGAAGTGAGCATCTCGACGTCATCTTCCGGAAAAGGTTCGTTTTCCGAAAACCTTTCGTCTACGAAGGTCCATAGCCTAACGACCGGTCGTTGGAGTATAAGCACAGGTAGGAATATTGCACGGGCATATGTGACAAATGGGATCTGATTTGAGCCCTTGATGGTGGAGTTCATATGTAACGAAATGTTTCATTTTATCACAGATCTCAGCTGGAAGAATCTCCCCATTGGAGTCCTACCGACCCACAATGGAATAAAGTTCGACCTGTATTACAGTCTTTTGTTACCGGGAAATGGTCTTCCAGACGAATCCACGTCGAGAAACAGTTGACACTTGTCCAGTTTCATAGTCCCACACGGGAACTGTACAATCGGTTTGAGGATGTCGAGTTCGTCCATCCTGTGATCTGGACTGAAATTACTTGCCCAGTATTATTTTTGCAGGAACAAGAAACTCAGGGCATTCAATTTTTAAAAGTTCGGATCAAAAAAATCGTTGAGATATCGGTTTATGATAAAATAGTTGGACAGAACTTCGCGTGGTTCCACAGAGCTCACAGTGAGGAATAAGTAAAAATGAACAACGTATCAGCTACAATTACATACGACGTCTAGCGCAAAATATGGAACTTCCGTTATTTGAACGAACACTGGAGGAAGAACTGTTTTGTTTCCTTGTTCCAAGCCGTCCAGAACTTCTCTTCGGTCTTGTCGACTTCTCTGCTCGGCACTTTGAAGGCAATCGTCTCGTATGGTTCGGCGGCGAAGATCAAGTACTGCCAGTTCTTATCAGGTGCTTCATGGCGTTGTTCGAAAGCCGACATGAACCGATGTTTCGGCATAGTATTGTCCGTTATCTCAGGGTAATCCACTTGGAAAAGAAGACTTTGCTGGGCTGTTTCGGGATCTTTCTGCTTGGTTACTCTGTATCCCGGTCGACCAATCTTGACAAACTTCTTGATGTCCACTCGTGCCTTCTCCAGAGCGGGCTGGATGAGGGAATCTTTGGCTTGCATGGCTGCACGTCGTGCCAGGTTGGCCTGATGTTTCTTTCCTTGAGTATGTGCGAGGTAGGAGCCTTCATTGTTGTGTAGGGTCAAGCACAGCTTACATTCGTATGTTCCCAGATGGTTCTTCATAAAGTAAGGGTCCTTCGTGAGGTCGATCGTCTCCAAAGCCAGCTGGCGCAGTCGTTCTCGGCGATCGCGGTTTGATTCGGAAGCTGATGCCACTCCTCCACCACCTGTCTTTCCTCCAGCACGATGCTGAAAGTCCATGATGAGGAGCTACAGACCCCGACGGATGTCCTAGTCTTGTCCACAGCTTTTACGGATGTGATACGGTCCCCAGAGGCACAGACGGTATGGAGTCTTCCTGGAAAGAGCGTAAGGGAGAAAAATACTTGTCCAATTTTCCTAAGTATTTTCCTATTTTGCCAGAGCTCCGCCCAAAAGGCTGGCCTTCCAGCGGAGCTTTACTGTCATAGACCACTTGAGTGATCGTAGAAAGCTGTTCAGGCATTCTAAAGTCCTTAAATTGGGGCAAACTATGGCAAGCCTGAGCTTATGGCGGAATATCAAAGAGAAATTTCTTGGCACCGAAAGTGGTCTCTACCGTTAGTCATATGTTGTACGTACAGGCATAGTGCATTATTATACCCTGTTGATCGTGCAGTGCCGTCAAGTGGTATTATCAACAGGGTTATCAATTCCGTATTAATCAATACACCAACATCTTCGAATGATTAGTACAGAATTGACTGATCAAATCCGAAATAAAGACTCATGACTCATCAAAAACTTGGAAAAATTCGTCAACAAAATTAGAAAAATCAGAAAAAATCGGGGAATCATCCTGAGTAAAGGATCGTGCTGACTGGAGCTCGAGTTTCCTCTGATGAGTTTGCGATTTAGAATCCCTTGGGTATTTTAGACTAAAATCGCAAAATAGAAAAATTAAACATACTACGGACCGCCATTGCGAGTTTGCGAATGTGGCATCACCTCCCGCAGTCTGGCTTTCCGTAATGGCATGTCGTAAGTTTGGCTGTCATGTCATATAAGTGATAAGTAACATAACACGAATGATGTGTTCATGCCCAAGGACCCGGACCAGTATGTCCTGCCAGTCCTGGAGGTTGAACATCGCTGCATTGGTCCTTTGCTCCCTTTAGTTTGTTAGCTCAAAGCAATATAAGGATCAAAATAAACAAAGCAGTAGCAGTGGGTTCAGAGTATATACTGCGGGAAGGAATCAGAAAGATAAATTCTTTGACGGACACCACTGCAAGTAGATGGACAAAGGCGTGGCACTCCCGTTGCCTGAATAAGCATTTGGACAAGTCCATGAAACCGGAGATGCATCCAGCCTAACTTCGCAATTAATAAGCTAACTATAAACTGTAAACTCAGTTTGGAAGCAGAGTAGTGGATAACAGCGAGAAAACTGTTGTGCAAAGCCTGAAGCGAAAGACATAAATATACTGCGAGGCGGTCAAACCGTTGAATTCGAATGTATCAGCCGGAAACGATCTCCGTGAAGCATTTCTGCAAAAAACAGACAAGCCACAGGTTGTGTAATATGGTGTTTTAAGGACCCGCAGAATGCCGAACAGTAATACTCAAGCTGGACAAAGACAGGGAAGTACATACCGACTTTTCCTTCTTCGATCAGTTTGTTTAGGTGATGGACGACATTGTTAAGCGCACCTTTCCTCAGGATAAAGTTAAGAGTCTGCAGATAAATTTCGCGCAGTTAGATCAACAGGGAAAGAATTTCAGTCCAAAGCGAATGTTAAAAGAAGGAAACTTACGGGATATATGGCAGATACGAGTTTGTCTGCGGTCGACTCGCCCGGAAACTGGCGCTGCAACTCTGCTATAATTTCCTTTTCTCTTTGTTCGCGATGCGCAATATATTGCTGTATCACAGGGACAGGGTTTTCAATCACAGAACCATGAGCAGGATACATGACCGCGGGATCCATTTCGGCCAGTAGCTTGAGGGACTTCAGGTAGTTTGCGTAATGTTCAAATACTGACGAACCCTCGCCCAGTATGCAATCACCCGAAAAAACTGCGTTGTTCTCTTCCAAAAGCAAACTAAGATGGTCCGTTGTGTGGCCTGGCGTATGAAGAGCCCTGCAAACAGAAACAGACCAGCTATATGGTGCACCTACTGTAGAAGGAAGCATGTCTTATGCAGCGCACCTAACAGTCGCTCCTTCCACGGCGACTTTCGAGTCATTGCCAAAGTGCTCGTATCGCTCTTCCTCTGCGAGTTTGTACTTGAGCAGCTGAGGTCGATCTGTCGTACACCCAGAAGCCAGAACGCCATCCAACCCGCCTGTATGGTCTGCGTGCCAATGTGTGAGAATGATCTTGGAAATCTTCGCTTTCTCTTCCGCCAAGACGTCTTTCAGACTCTTAATGTAGCTCGAGTTGCCTTTTTCTCCCGCGTCCACTAATAAACGTCTAAAGTAAGAGAAGACGATGTCAGGCCATATTTATGGAAGCTCTGTAACGAACAACTTACTCCACTCCTGTTCCCAGCACGTATGTGTTTGTTCCTTGTAGCGTCATGGGACCTGGATTGCATCCGAGAACGCGGATAACGTTATGGGACAGTCGGCTGACGGGAGGTATAGGTTTTGAACCCGCCGGAGCTCCCATCATGCCCATCATCCTCCAAGCGACCAGTCTTGCAAAGCGTGATTCTGTTCCTCCCATCTAGAAGTTGATAACCCAAGCCCCAAAATTCCCTTCGCCCATGAAGTACTGGGACGGACTTCCCCTTCGTGCCGAAGGTCGATTTCCTTCTGCGTCTCAGATCACTGTGCAGCTTGTACAGATGATGATGATGATGGAAACTGCAAACTGGACATCTGGAGAACCACTGAGTGTTCCTTGTGGCTTGAAAACGGGAAAATGGAAATGGAGAAATTTGACGAGGATTTTACTGTAGTATTTTACCAATTATCAGTTTAGCTGGCGCAAGGAGATTGCGATAAATCACCAACGATATGTCATAGTCACGACATAATGCTGTAACGTATCGTATGTGCTTACTCATCATTCATCAACACATACACACCGTAGAGCAAGAATCGGATTTTAAAGTTCTCGGATCCGGACCCATTGGAAGCTTTCCGAAATCTTAGACGAGCATTATAGTTCTCTTGGTCAAGCCGTGACATCCTCGCCACCCGAGTTGGGCGAAGTGGAGAGATGGAGCTTCAAGATGTGCCTGCAAACCGGTACACGGACATGGCTTTGGTACGGTAAGTCAGACGTTGATCCTTAAGTGCTTTGCCTCTCACAGTGCTTTTTTTCAGAGAGACTCGTTGTTTCTTCAGCGAACTACGATTTCGAAAAGCCTAGTGCGAGTGTGCGGCTTTATTCCCAGTAAGTGTCCTAACACTGCAGGAAGCAATCCTGTAGTCTTGTAGTTGTGTTGATTTGTACAGTATGCTTCTTCCTTGTAGCATTTTTCATCGTGATGGCTCTCCAGCAAAGGTCCCGTTTGACACAACGTCTTCCTTATGCGATGACACACCGGTACTTCCTCGTACTCCCTGTTTTGAGCGCTTTTACTCTCCAAGACGTTTTAGCAAGGAGTATGCAGAAGAAAATAAATCAGCAGTATGTGCGAGATATGGGATATGCCTATGACGAAAATTCAAAACAATGGGTCAGAGAGGGCCCTGCTACAAAGGCTATCAGAGCCGGTGTCTGAAATCACATCTGTGATGATCCCAATGTTTGTTGTACAGTGAATTGGACTGAATTTTAACCTTTTGTTTGTGCGTTTGTGATTCGGGACTTCACTAAAGCGTTTATTATGGTTGCATGAGTGACTTTCCGAAGAAGTGGAAATGCAAAATATCTCTGTTCAACATTTTCGACAGCAAAACTGTTCATGCATTTTAAGTTGTTGGAAAACTGCGAAGAGTACGCAGCTCAAAAATTCAACCCTGAAGTTAATAACGATGACGTTTGATGATGTCGCTCCAAGTCGCTCTAGTCTGCCGCAGTCCAGTGTGGCATAAAGTAGTCATTGCTGTTATACTCTGAAGCCAGTCGGGAAAGGGGTCTCGGCCAATCTTTATAGTACAAAACATCACGGCTGTCGCTAAGGTACGCCGACCACCATCCGAAGGTTCCCACCGACAGAATCAGATGGTCACATAAGCTCAACATAGTCATATCAACAGGCGGAGGAGCTGGGTCCATGAGTATCACATTGCTCATGTTCGCGAAGACCTTCCTACACCATGGGAGATCATTGGTTATAACGATGAACACTGCTGGATGATGAGTACGGTTCATGATGTCCAGTGCGTGCTCAAAATACTGTTTGCTGCCCGGCCTGTGGCCGTAGTTGCGATGACCCGGCTGTAGAATATCGCCGCGACGGACGTGGATACCGATCAGTGATGTCGGTCTTTGGCTGCTTGGTGAGTTGAAGTAGCTTTCTAGCTTTGAAGAAAGTGCTAGTACGGCTTGATCGTAAATACGCTCCGTGAAGGTGAATTGGTGTTTGATTGCGGGTTCGCATGTCTGGAAGTACTTCCAAGATTGAAGGTAGCCTCGTAGAACGGCCAGCTTGAGGTCTTTGCTATACGGCTCTGGACTTCGAGGGTCCAACTTGGCTCGTAACGTGTAATCAAAGACTCCGGCGTTTGGAACGTGGAACGTTGTTCGACGTGACATAGCTTGATCGAACAGCTGAGATTCGTTGTGCGGGAGTAATCCAGCTATCTGGAAGTGATTGTGGAATGTTTCCATGTGTGGATGAGGCTTCATAAAAACAGCTACAAGTATGACAGAAAAGACGGCGATGAAATCCAAAAGGTGTTCAAGTTTCAATATTGGGCCGTTGAAGACCAATTGGTGAAATACCTTTGCGCTTTGCGGCTCTTCCCATGCAGATCGTTGTTGCCGTCATGAACATGAAGTTTCCAAGTCCATTAGCGTTCTCCAGTTCGTGTGAAAGGAAGTATAGTTCCTTGTTCCTGAAAGCTTCAGATGCACGGGCACTTCCGAGATCAAGCTTCCGTATCGTCGGACGTTTACTGGATAGCCGGCAGGTGGCTCTTGCAATGACACGCTCGATGATCCATTCGTTTTGTCCATGGAAGTCCTTGCGACAAACCTTGTGCTTCGCCACAAAACCTACTTTGAGGAGCTTCGTTGGAGGAACGACCTGAGCTAGTTCGAGTCAGTACTTTGAAGTACCTGATGCTTTGAAAGGCTGGAATTCCCACTCCGTTTTCGAGAGACCCAAGGTGATAGATAAAATAAATATGGAGCAAACCACGATAACAAAGCCGATCGTCGAACGGAAGAATGCTGTTGGCCACCGGACATGATGCATAATGCCTCACCGAACTTCTCTCAGCGCGATACTTCCGCATACGTGGATTCATTTTCAGGAGCAGTTTTGTTTTGAATACAGGTCTTCATCTTCAAACACAAACCACGCGAGCAAGAAGCAACGATGCATGTTTCACTCGAAGGTCGACTATACATAGAGAAGAACAGCAATTAGCCTCACGAGTCAGGGCGTTCAAGGTGCTTTACCCGACCATGTGGAACCGACCTTAACGAATGAGCACGAATGCCTTCGTCTCAGTGATTCACCGAACACCATGTCAGTAGCGAAAGTTCCGCAGGGCATTTCCAGCTCAACAATTCTGAATGTTAAGCCCAATTCATTCCCGTGATGCTTTGATTGATGAGGGTTTTAAATACAAAAAGAATCGATACGCGTGATGATAGTGCTGTTAAAGTCGATAAAAACTCGCTGAATTATTAGTTGAAGCACGGTACGGTATAAAAGTTTAAAAATCTGTTTCAAACGTAATCTCAGTCGAATATCAGAACCAAACCTGCCGGATCGATAGGTTACGAGTGAAATTAAGCAGCTTCAGTACTGAACTCCGGTAACAACTTTGACGACGGCTTTCTCCAGCTGGTCCGAGAAGGCTTCGAAGGAGAAGTTCCTCACCACATGTTCCCTTCCATTATCGCCCATCCTTCTCGGCAGTTCTCTATCCGCGACGAACTTCTTCATGGCTTCTGCAAAGTGCATCTCGTCCGGCTCGCACAGGAAACCTGTCTCCCCATCCACCACTGTCTCCAGCGGACCACCTGACGCTACAGCAATGACAGGTCGCTTCAGGTACATGGCTTCCAGAGGAACGATTCCGAAATGCTCTTCCGAAGGAGTGTACAGAAGTGCAGTGCAGTCGTTGATCAACT
Source organism: Ramazzottius varieornatus (assembly GCA_001949185.1). Lineage (NCBI taxonomy): Eukaryota > Metazoa > Tardigrada > Eutardigrada > Parachela > Ramazzottiidae > Ramazzottius > Ramazzottius varieornatus. The sequence continues at coordinate 1,777,558 of BDGG01000010.1, read as the reverse complement.
GCAGCTTTGTCGAGTTGTCGATGGACTTCAGGAACGTCACGTGCCCGTTCAGCCCAAAGCTGTCAACGAGGTTCACTAATGCTTCATAGTACTCGATGTTCTCCGGTACTCTGTCGTCGTACCCGCCTGCTATTACTAAGTGGAGCGTCGCAGGCTGATCGGGATGGTGGAGAGATATGTCACAAGGAACTAAATGCTGAAGGGCAGCTACAAAACATGAAACAAAGATCATTGAGACCTATAATTTCGACAACATGCAAAGTCTCCCTCTAGAGGAGTTTACCGAAAGCTGCGACTGCCAGTTCGACCTGCTTCTTCCTCTCGTACCGGTTGATGGAAAGAAAAACGTGTTTGGCTGACTTCGGTATTGCAGAGTGACGTTCTTGCGAAGGAACAAACTGGTCGAAGGACGAGCAGTGGAGAGAAGGATATAAGACATGCCGGGTTGCTCCCTTTAGCGACTGAAAAGTCTTCTCGAAGATGCCATCTGTAAGACGGAACTTCGCATCAGGCTCCATTCGGTTGAAAGATACGGATAAGTCTGGTACCTGTGAAGCGACTGTTGACAAGGATGGAGTCGGCCATTCCGGTAGTATATTCTTCGAGCTTGTCGATAGGTGCTCGGTAGATCTTCTTCAGGAAACTCTCGCGTTTGGTCAGTAGCTGATCCGGAAAGTGGCAGTAGAAGATCACATTGGATCCGCACATTTTCAGCACTGGAATACACGCTGAAACCTGATCGCAGATGATAACATCCGTAGGGAAGTCGCTGAAGCACACCAGCCATATAGCACATAGGATCATCCTCAGATAAGCGAACAGCGCATAGAACTTCCCGAAGATATTACGTGGCAGCCAATCCCCAACCACCGTTACGTCCAGAGTGCCGTCCCGCGTCTCGACAAAGCAGTGCTTCGGATCATGATGCGAAGTAACGATCCGCACGTTGTGACCTTTGCTCTGCAAAGCGACGGCAGCATCCACAATCAGGCGCTCTGCTCCACCGATGCCGAGATCAGGATGGACGAAGACGACGTCCAAAGATTTGGCACTTGTTGCTTCCGGTGGTCTCTTCCCGCGTGGTCGCCGCTCCATCTTGTGTTCTTGCTTTGCAGTACAGAGTCCTGATCCCTGTTACCTAACCAGACCTAACAGATATGATCAGAGTAGGAGATACAGGCATGTGCCATAACAATAAACAAAGGAAAGAACTGTGCTGAAAGCTTGGTCAGAGGACGAGTCTGCGAGATCGAGATTTTGTTCGTTAAGGAGATTGCGACTCAATTAGTCGAAAGCAGACTTGGCAGACTGTTATTCACACGGCTTCACACGGACCGATATACGACTGCACCGTGTGACGTCGTACAGTGTTTGATGAGAGGTCTGGTTTGGTTGATGGATCGCACTTACATCAGAGTGGATCACTCTGCTTACATCAAATTCGGAGGAAGCTCAGGAGCATGAACGGCTGCGTGATCGCAGAATTTGATTCTTGGACGGATCGCCCCAGACACGATCATCAGAATCTGATGTTTCGGATAAGGATTGTTTCCGCTGGGTTGGCACAATGAGCAAGCTAAGAAGTGAACGGCTTGCGGAGCAGTACAAAGACCAGTATCCGGTAGGTACGTTCTGCACTTATACGGATATAGCAATCATGGTGTACCCAGTGCATGCGACAATACGCCTTTATGATGGGGATCGTTTGCATTTCTTGCAGGCGTTTCCGTCTTACCTTCAGTGTCAATCGCGGGCTTTCTTGTATGGACTGGCAACCTTCACTTTGAGTAAGGAAATTCCAGGGAACACACTCCGTACTTCATGACCATTTTCCACTTTGTCTTGCACCTCCTGGCCTCCTGTCGATGGGTTCTCCCTTCCTGTTTTACGACGATTGGTTCTGTCCCCTCCCATTATGTGAGACGATGGATGGCATTGATGCAAATTGCTCTTTTTTTGCAGGTTTTGCCGTGACTTTCTTCGTACAAGAGCTGAACAAGAAGCGGATTCCCTATGCACCCAAGTACTTCCTTGTTCCTCCTATGGTTGTCGCTTCCCTTGCTAGCTGGAACGTTAGTCGAAGAAAGACGCATGACTGCCAGTTGATGTGGATGGCAGCGGAAGATAAACACACTGCTTTGACATCTTTAGGACCCCCAGGAACGGAGCCAGTCCCAGTTGGAGCGTCAGATGCTGCGGACAGGAAAGCCAGTCTGGCAGTCTCGACAAATCATCTGTAGAAAGTCTGAACGGAAAGATTCGAAGAAAGCTGCCTTCCAACTAGCCGATGAGGTTCTAAGACAGCTCTGACTAGAAGGTAAACAGGCTCGACAACCACGTGTGATTTGCATCTGAGTTAAATTGTCTTGTGAGGATTGTCTCTGCATTATTCTGTGATTCAGATCGACTTTTTGACATGCTGGTTCAAGTTCTCATCCCGTTTGTAACTGTGGAACACTGCGACGTTGTACCCTTCGGATCTTCCGATCCGGTGTATCAGTAAGCCTGCTCCGCAAAAAAAATAGTGTGCATTGTTTTGATGATTGTGAAGGCGTGCACTGAAAGTACTTGTTACCGCTGCATTACGGCTTACTGCCGCTCTGATGAGAGAAGAAAAGAGATTACTTCGAGCTCCTCTCTTCAAGAACTTTCCCGGCTTTAGCAAGGAATTGGTTTGGGAGCTTGTAACGTCCTTCAGACAAAACTATCCGCTTCCGGGTCTCGTGCACGCCACCTAGTGGACTCACGTCTTTCAGGCTCTCATAAGTCTCATTGGCCGCTTACATCAGTTTGGTCTGTTTACCGCGGAAAATTTCGCAATTATTCTATTGGAGTTCGACAGGTGTTCCGTGTTCGTTACATTTGTCGCCATTTCAAAATCGTACTTCCGAGTCAAAGTCGATCTAATGTTCTTTCCACAGTATTAGTTTTCCAGGTGTAGTATTAAATTCTGCTGAACTGTTTTACCACAGCGAGGGTGCAGGGATACCGTGCAAGCGTCTAGTTTAAGGAAGCCTCCTAGGATAATTCCGTGTATTGCTGATCCCTCGTACGAGGATCAATATTCATCAGGGAGCTCTGTTACGGATTATTGTACCGTGGTTATGTCTTCAGACAACGTCCAAAGATAGGCAAGGACTGTTTCAGCACGTTGCATCAGGTGGTCCTCGCAACAAGAGTGCGGCCGGAAATTGAGCATCATGGGTGCCGACATGTATATGGATGATAACCTACCAGACAGGCAGGAAGCTGCGGAATTCTACGCCAAATATACAGCGAAAGACATACTAGGTCGTGGAGCCAGCAGCGTCGTTCGCTTGTGTGTGGACAGGACCACCGGAACAGAGTATGCTGTCAAGGTAATCGACATCGGTGGAGACACCAACCCCAACTTGAGTCCGGAAGACGCCAAAGAGACGTACGAAGCAGCTGTGAAGGAGATCGCTGCACTACGGGCGCTTGCTGGCCACCCAAACATCATAGGTATATATGTCTTCACAGAAGATAATTCTCCTACCATTCACGTTTCAGAATTACTATTGATATTGTACCATTGCTCTGTAGAGCTCCAGGATGTTTTTTTCGCGCCTGCCTTCATCTTCATGGTGTTTGAGCTTTGCAAGAAAGGTAAGTCATCACCTGTTGCATGTGCTGTCGCCCAAATACGCCCATGTATATAACGTAAACAGTTCCATTGCAGTGCGACGTTTTCCATGTTGCATTCTGTCGTCTTTTCTTTTACAGGCGAGTTGTTTGATTACCTCAACCAAGTTGTTAGGTTGAGTGAGAAGAAGACCCGTACTATAATGAAGCAGCTTTTGGAAGCAGTTAGTTTTATCCACAGGTAAGTGCAGCAGTAACGCTGATAGCATTCTCAAGCTGTACACAGGTCATATCCGTCTTTTTTCTATGTAGTCGCAACTACGTGCATCGGGATTTGAAGCCGGAAAATATCCTTTTGGATGACGAACTTAACATCAAAGTTACGGATTTTGGGTTCGCGGGTATCGTTCCCGAGGGAGAAACAGATGTTTTTACTGATCTCTGTGTAAGTCCTGTTTCCCATGAGCAAGCGTCATCTACCTCGATCGTGCTGGTTATTGGTGTCTTTGCAGGGAACTCCTGGTTATTTAGCACCCGAAGTCCTACGAGTCTCCATGTACGACGCCCAGAGACCCTACGGTACGTACGTCGATGATACGCTGGCTTCCTTTCCTTGTGTTTGTTTGGGCGACTTCTGGTCGTACTTCCGGTGGTACCTGATGCTGATTATTACCGTTGTATTGCAGGTAAACCCGTCGATTTGTGGGCATGTGGTGTCATCATGTATACACTTTTGGCTGGCTATCCCCCATTTTGGCATCGAAAACAGATGGTGATGCTGAGACAGATCCTCGAAGGCCAGTACAATTTCGCCGCGCCGGAATGGAATGACGTGACGGAAGTGGCCAAAGATCTCATTCGAAAGCACGTGTGTTTTTCTTCCGCTTTCCTTGGATGATGTTGACATCTGCTCCATTTTGAAGGTTACTTACGGTGGACCAAGATCTGCGTCTCACTGTTGATCAAGCTTTACAGCATGAGTTTTTCCTGATAAAGTCTCATCTGGACAAGGTTGTGACGCCGAGGACCAGATTGAGGAGGTGTTTCCTTGCGGTGCGCGCAGCCATAAGGATCCAGCGGCTACGTCTGACGCCACAGCCGGTGAATCGGGAGCAGATTCAGCTCGAGCCTTATAAGCTAAGGACCATAAGGAAAGTGGTCGACTTGAGCGCCTTCATGATGTACAAACATTGGGTAAGCTCCAAATTCTCCGCCGGTGACCGTGCTTATACAACTTCAGGGCTAGTTAATTGTGTTACTTGTTCTTATAGGTTCACAAAGGCGACGATCAGAATCGTGCAGATCTCTTCCAAAACACGATGAAGAACGAAATGAAGAAGTACAGGGAGTCGCAAGTAGTAAAGATATCAGCTTGATTTCTTGGTGCCTTTAGCGGAACCCAGTCTTTCGTCGTTTCGATCAAAACTTGTATCTACTGTGTCTACTCAAAGGTTTCATTTCTTTCAAACAGATTTACCCACAATTGAATTTCTGGCTGTGATCTAATGTCTAGGAAGACGACTCGTTGTGATACTAGAGAGATGTATAAAACAGGACTATAAAACTACGAAATGTGGACTTTGGTATGACTGATTGTTCAGTACGATATCGTTCTTCCTCCAGGCATCATAAAACTTTAACACGAACGGGAGATTGATAAAACGAGAATGAGGTGTACTTCGACTAACTAAATAACTGAAGCAGGAATCACAGATGTCGAATGAACTTCCGCAGTTACAAAGCATGTAACATTTTATGGAACACGAGGGAAACATCACACGAAAGTAGGTAGAGTGCTCTTCGCGTTGTTTCAGTTATAGCGGCTTTCGACTCTCCGAGAAATAACCGGTTTGTGGTCGAGTACAAGCACCGGTGTTTTCATCACACACGGCGAGAGAGTTCCTTCACAGATCATGCGGCTTCGAGCTGTCCTCTCGTAGGTAGAGCGTTACGTAAGGGATTCCTAACTCGAAAGAGTCGACTGGCCAATATCGCAGTCGAGGCGTGTAGCCAGGAGCCGCTTCCGCAGCGTCAAAGTAGGCGAACAGTACGCAGCAGGCATATGCCGCGAGAAAGATCAGGATGTGCCACAGTCCGTGGAGATATGGGAACCGCCACTGCATCAACAACGAACCGTATCGGTTCCTCATTTTTGTGCTCGAAATAACGTACCGTTCGTTCAACGAATTCAAGGAAAACATACCTTCAGCCATACTTCGCACATCAGTCTGAAACAACACATAACTATTAACAGAGTTCAGGGTCCGCGACCATTCGATCTATAAGGGGAACCTTCTGGTTACACTTACCTGTCGTTCAACCAACAAAAGACTGCGGATCCAAAAAGTATCACAGTCCTTATGCCCAACCTGCGGAACAGCTGCGTTAGCTTTGGGATTAGTACCCGGAAGCTCGAGACCAAAAGTGCTTCCTGTAATCAGCAGTGAAAGAGAAGCTACATCTGCGTACCGGTATATCTTGTCGTTCTTGCACCTATAACGAGAGAAAATAACGGATAAAATCTTAGTTTAAAAGTTACAGTGGGAAAGACTGTAGGTTCTTACCGGCGCATTTCCACCACCAGCATCACCGTGATGGGTATTCCAAAAGTCATCAATGCAAAGGCATTCACCACCGGGCGAATGCAGGCCAGTATCGTTCCCGTAATCGTAATGGCCAGCATGCCCATCTTGAAAGCTCGTCGGTGCAGGCCAACCGGAAGAAATCGTGAAGGCATCCAGATAGCGAACCCCGCACAGATGAGCCACAGAATGGCCAGTTCGTCTAGCATCTGACCCGCGAAAGACAGTGTAGCATGGAAGTACGCCGAAGAAAGCCCCACGGCTATCAGTAGCACCCATATTATGAAAATGTCTTTTTTCTGTACACTTTTGGCATAGTTTTGAAAGAGGAAGATGAGCAATGGAGGCACGACCAGGAAGAGTATGTTGCTCAGGGTGTTGACGAACTCCGCGATGAAGGACGACACGACGTAGTTTCCCTCGCACCAGTCCACGTCGGAAGAGCCTCGGTGCAGGTTGTGAAGCAGCTCCCACGGCTGTAGAAGTCCCTTATCCGGATGCATGTTCCAGCTTAGGTATCTCTTTCACTATATGGAACTCGTCAGCTGGTTCTTCATGGGTCGCTGCGTCATCTATAATACATAGGCTTGATTGGGTCAAAATTCAACACTCATCACACTGAGTCAGATGATGAGATATACACTTTGAAATGAGACAACACCAAGGACAGGATGAAACAAGCCCAAAAATTTCGCTAGACAGATTGACGCTCACAGTATCGATCACAGCATACCGTATCAGCGCATATACAATGGCAGTGGCAAAATAGTGAAGTTTTTTCAGTGTTACTAATTGCGTACCGGAAACGATATCAAAGATATCTTCGGCTTACCTCACAGTCACACCGAAGCGATCCTGACAACATAACGTTGGAAACGGCCAGCCGTGGGGAGAGGTCCAAAGTCCGATCCGATTGACAATGCCTGTTCGATCGTCTGGGTGATTTGAACAACAACCTGGAAAATCAAAGAAACCCAGTTTACTGAATGAAATTCCAGAATTTCCCTTTATAGGGTTTGCTTCTATTAATACTAAATCTAATCGCGAAGTGCCGCCTCTGCTGACCAGCAGATAATTCCGGAAACAAAGGAGCTCTCACGAGCGCTAGGCGCAGAGTAAATCTGTAGCAGCCTAGTCAATCCTTCCCGTGTTCTACTTTCCTCACACATGCGAAACGACTCCGCGATTAATTTCCATGCCTCATGGAAACACCATGACTCGACTATATACTGTCGTGGTTGGACATGTCACACATCAGTCCGTAACATGACGTTCGCTTGTTATGCTACAGTATAACTTTATTAACCGTGCGGAGTTCGCCAAACGACGCTCATGTGAGTTCTTCGAGAGTGGCCGTCGAAAGAACTCAGATAGCTAGCTCTTCAGCCTCCTGAAACATCCTTTCGAATACCTTTTCACCTCTTCAACCGTCTGCATGGACCGTACTTTTCATACGAACCTTATGTCCAGCTGGTTCGAACCTACGAAATTAAAATCTGCGTTTTCGCACGCGACCATGCCCTGATCATGCCAATGCCAGTACAGTGTATCGCAGTCCCGGCAGCCGAGAGCCGCATGTCAAAAAAGCAGCCTTTCTGCTCTTCTCCCGTATGCACATATTATTCTTTCTACGTTTCTCTGAGGAGACAAAGAAAATATATCGCATTATGCGCAAACTAACAAAGACATCTTTGGCCCGAGTGCTTCAGCTCGAATGGGAGAGAAGGTGGTATGTTAATAGATAATCCGCTACGAAAGGCTCGAAAGTAGTTTTGTGATAATCTGAGCGCTGGGAGGTATTTCTCAAGTGGGGCCTTGTTTCAATGGAAGTTGAATCGGACAAAGGCAGGCTTCGCAGACAGCGACCGTCATTACTCATTAGGCCGTACCTGGTGAGCAATGTCGAATATATAGAGCAAATCAAGGGTGTGCTGTCCTTTGCGCCTGCATAATTGTTCTTCTTCCTTGTTCAAGACGCCATTATTACTCACCGGTGTACAGTCCCTCCCTTCCTTCCGTCCACCTTCCGTTTGCTCATGACCTTTCTGCTGCTTTTGTTTGAAGAAAGAAGTGTAGTTCGAGCTCGATGGTCTTTCTTCGCTTCCGCTATACCGGCTTTAATTCCCATGCACAAGAGCTGCTTTGTCTGCCAGAAGTTGGGACCGATCGCACTCTGATATATTTGCTGTGCGGTTCGGTGCGAGCTAGGAGAGAAAATACTGCGGTTATATAGGCTTGCTTTGTGAATACTGGTATATACATACACGGTCGATAATCTTGTTGGCTTGAAAGGCTCCGCGGTTGAACGATTCTCCTCTTGGTCTCGATGGCGAACAGCTGTTTGCAGTGAGCATGCAACTGGATCGAATCAGCTGTATAGTCGCGGTGTCAGCATCTCCGCATTGAACTGAAGGCCGAACAGAAAGCACTGCAAGCAAGAGCTACTCGGCAATAGGCTTTTTGTCAGCGGTGGTGGGCGACGAGCAAAACCAGAGCAGCTCTTGCCACAAAGGACATCTCGCTATATCCTCCACGATCTGCTGGACATTGCAAGCTGGGAAGGAACCCTTCTTGGACCGCCATCTTTGTTAGAAGCGAAGGAGCCGAAGGGATAAGGAAACTGCAAGCTGCTGTAAGTCTTTGTCCAGTGTGCTTTGTTATCCGAGTTTGAATGTAGAGAGGTCAGCCGAACCAGACGATCCAGCCGGAAGAACAAAGCAACTGATACTGCTGTCATGCTGATGTCTCTTGTACAGTGTAATCGGTTATAAAAAAGGGCAAAGTTTTCATCAACGTTTGCTTTCGAAAGGCTGTTTAAAATTTTGACTTTTGGACATGCATAGTCTCTTTACTGGATGATAGGTCGTGCCGGTTACGCAGGACGTTTTCGGCTGGAAGATTAGACAACAGTATTTGGGTTCATGTAACAAATCTGGCGTTTAGCCGGCAGAGTTTTCGCCGCTTTATTTCCAGTTTGACTATAATATTGGTACATGGCAGATTTATTAATCATCATGGCAATCAAAGGGTGTGGAGTAGTCATCGGTATCATCATTCTGTACGTGCGATGCATATGATAGTGCATTGTTATTGCTGGTAGGGTTTCCAAGTTGATGAGGACGGAATTCGAACTTGGCATCTGCACACAGTGAAGGTTCTTTGTGCGTAAGCAGTGGCGTATCTCTTCCTGGTCTATTTCCAGCTTGCCTCATTTGAATTACTTCGGTGTGTTGATTGAGCTTTTTATAACCAAACGCGAAATCCAAAATTCGTTTCCTCTATTTCAGCTGACGGTGTTTCATTTCCTCCATCAAGGTCCTGGCCCACTCACGCCATGACGATCCTTCAAGATTCTCCAACTGACATGTCGATGGTCTCCAACGACGATACATCCGGCTTTCAGGCCAAGTACACGATAAAGGAGGTCCTCGGTCGGGGTGCCAGCAGCGTGGTGAAACGATGCGTGGAGAAAGCCACCGGCAAGGAATTCGCTGTGAAGATTGTCGATCTGACGGGAGACAGCATGACAGATACGGATGATGTAACCGAATTGTATAACGGAACCATCAACGAAATTTCGGTCCTGCGCTTGCTCGCCGGTCATCCCAACATAATCGGTAAGAACCTTCCTCTTTCAGCTAGCTTATGAATACAACTGAAACGTGGGCTTTGGAAAATTATTGGTTCAGATCGTGTCATGATGTGGCGCACTCTTCAAGCCAACAACACTGGAGAAGTGTGCCACTTGAGATAGCGACTTGGTTACCCACGTCCCAATTTGCATAGTGCGCGGGTCATCATGGGCAGTGCCGTAAGCTGGGCGTAGGGTCTTTCGATGGAGTGGCGCATTCCAGCTTGCTTTCTTGCAGAACTCCATGACGTCTTCGAGTCCTCCGCCTACATCTTCCTGGTCTTCGAGCTGTGCAAGAACGGCGAGCTGTTTGATTATTTGAACCGAGTCGTTACGGTCTCCGAGAAGAAAACTCGAATGTTGATGCGACAGGTGTGATAATTTCTGCAGAATGCAAATTACCATTATCTGATGTAACGTTCATTTTCTTATCGTCAGCTCCTTCAAGTCGTCGAGTTCATGCACAGGTAAATAATTGACTGGTGGGTTATTGATGTGATCATAGCGATGACCGCGATAAGACATATTAACTTCTAACTTGCCGACGTCAAGCGGCATTGGCAGCGCGACAATATTAATCTATCTGTGATGTAATGACCGTCCATCTCGTCAAAGGTTCTTGTCCGCCCGCGGCCTCGTTCTGATTTATTAGATTCTAAATTAAACACGTTCCGAGGCTCGTCACTTATCATTGCACCATTTTACTCTAGTCGCAACGTGGTCCACCGGGATTTGAAGCCTGAGAATATCCTGTTGGATGATGACTTGAATATCAAAGTGACCGACTTTGGGTTCGCCGCTATCGTTCCCGAAGGGCAACAGAATAGCTTCACGGACCTATGCGGTACTCCCGGCTTCTTAGCTCCAGGTGAGTGAAGGTTCTTGCCGTGGTATCGTTTCCACATTTTATAGTTGGTACTGCGGCTGACTTCCGGGTTCTTTACAGAAGTGCTAAAGCAGTCCATGTACCAAGGCCAACCTCCCTATGGACGGGCTGTCGACCTGTGGGCGTCTGGAGTCATCTGTTACACCCTTTTGGCTGGATACCCGCCTTTTTGGCATCGGCGTCAGATGATGATGCTTCGGATGATCATGGTAAGGAACACCACACAAGGTTTTTAGTGAAACAGTAATAGCCATGTTTGAAACGGCAGGAAGGACAGTACAGTTTTGCGGCACCGGAATGGGAAGACATCAGCGCACCACCGAAGGCTCTCATCAAGGCTCTGCTGACCGTGGATCCTGCAAAGCGCATTACAGCGACAGAAGCCTTGGCCTTGGAGTTCTTCCAGATTGGAACGCAAGTGGAGGAAGCTTGCAATGCACGACACCGGCTCAAGCGAACCTTGCTCATGGTCCGTTGCGCCATTCGCATCACCAAACTGAACGTGACAATGAGGCAGACTACCATCAAGCTGGCTTGTATTCAGAGGGATCCGTACCGTCAGCGGGTTCTCCGCAAGGCACTGGATGGCGGCGCATTCAAAATTTACGGCCACTGGGTAAGAGTCTAGGGATGCGCAACTTCTAGTTCCCAACTTTCATGCACCTGCATACCACATTGTAGTAAGAAATTCACGTCGTGCTGTATGCAGCTCCACAAGAGTTTGCACCATTCGGTTTACCGATCTTCCAAATTGATTGGGTTCTCGTACTCCCTGGTTAGGATTCGACAAGCAGTGTTTTTGCCTTTACAGGTGAAGCGTAGCTCGGAGCAGGTTCAACAGAATCGAGCTGTGATGTTTCAAAACTCCGTGAAGAGGGAGATGATGCTCTTGGCGCACCCGAGTCGACACTGAGCCCGATTCCTCCACGCATTTCCGGCCTTCTTTTTCATTTTGTGAATTTTTACCTTTCATTTGACCGTATCCCTCTTGTGATGCCTCTCGTTCGCCTTTTTCATTTTCTTAACCCGACACGAAAGGACTGAAGGGTCGTCACAATCTTGCAACTAAATCTGTTGATCTCGTCTTGTGATACTTATGTGAGGTTGGCAGTTTTCTCCTTTTAGCTCGCACAGTATTCTCGATTGTTGGCTTTTGAACTGCTGCTACTGCATGCAGCAGACTTTCATCGAGCCCTGTGTTTTGTTTGATCTCTCTCCATTTGCAGACTTTGTCTGTTCTTCATAGCCGTCAATTGGGCGGGTTATCTTCTCATTCGTACATTTTCGCGATTCAATTCTTTGTACACTTTAAACGCAAATTCAGATATCTGCCGTCTGTATGTTCGCTATCGCAAAGATCAATTATGTTGATGGATACGACATGCATAGCCCATTCGACCAGTTCTTGCCCATGATTCGTGACTAGTTGTTGCACGCCCCAGCTCCTGGTCGGCGAAATATACAGTACTTGAGATCTACCGATTTCATATCACATATTGTGCTGCGCATGCTCAAGAGCCAGGAGAGTCTTCCGCCGTGATGCTTGCGCGTTTAGACTGGAAGGATGAGCCGTCTTTTGGCTTGCTCTCGCACATCGCTGCCACAAACTCTGCAGAAGAACGAAAAATACACCGGCTATGAGATTCACCGTCGGTCCGTAGGGCAGTAGCATGAGTTTGTTTGAAGGGTTGCGTTGATACACTACAGCAAGGATAGTTCGTACCGCCAAAGTCTATCCTTCCATCTCCGTCAAGGTCGACTTCCGATATCATATCGTCAACTGAAAATAGAATCGATTAGCGGTTTCTACATCGCTTTGCTTGAGTTTGTTGTTCAATGCCCGCTCCCAGCACAAGGACTGGACAGAAAGAACCTTCCACCAGCGAGCAGCTAAGCTTCTTACTTTCTTCCTCGGTCAGGCTTTCTCCCATACACTGGAGAACCGCTCGCAAGTCCGATGACGTTATGTATCCAGTGCACTGTTTATCGAAAACCTGTAAGTAAGAGGTTTGTTCCCAGCATAAGCTAATGATCGTCGAGCTGGTAAACGACGCCTAAAATAGTCCTCATCATTTAGATCACCCGAAACGCATCCCGGAGTTCTTTCTCCTCGTCTTCCGGGTTCGATGAATCGAAAGCTCCCATGTTGGACATGATGTCGACGAACTCCTCGAAGGAGAACATGCCATCGCCTACAAACAAAGTGTTTTACTGTTTTACTGTATGATGCATCACTCGGGGCTGAGATCTGTTTCCGGGTCTCACACATCACAAATTAAGCCCCTCGACACGAGTTTCCGGCGGCCTACCATTGGAGTCGATGTCGTTCAGCATCTGCTGCAGTTCATCCTCCGATGGACACTGGCCCAAATTTCGCATCACGGTGCCCAATTCCTGCTTTGTGATCGACCCATCGCCGTCCTTGTCGAAGATCCGAAAGGCCTCTCGCAGTTCTACGAGAAAAAAAACCACTGATGTCAGCGCCTGTTGCAGACTGCTAATCGTACGCGAGGAAAACACAAGCTTCCTTTGGGATTATTGTACAATCTCGTTGTACTAAAAAGCAGCAAACAATATCCTGAGGCCCGGAGGATTTAAATCCAAAGCTCTTATTCCATCACACAACCTTTCAAAAGCACATATATCCCAAAGCGGTGCCTCATTAAAGCGGGAGACCTACCCTCGATCTTGGGAGCGGAGAATCGACGCTCCATCGAGACCTCGACCGTTTGACGGAATGACTTAAGACCACGTCCTTCAAAGATGGAAAAAGGCTCGGCGGAATCCACTGTAACAGAGAACCAATATAGAGTGACCATGTGGCTTCTTTTATACTGTAAACAGGGAACATACTTTTCTCCGCTATATTGGATGTCGATGGAGATTGTTAAGCAATCGATTATCCTTTCCGAAAACGCGAGCGGGATCGACGTTGTGGAAAGAGACGATAATTAACTGGAATATTTCATGACACCAGTTGTAATAAGCTGTCATACGACAACAACCAAATCCACGAGAAAACACGAGGATGGTGCGCAGAAGGCGGGAGCTGCAGCACTCGGAAGTCTATCACAATTTCAGCAAACTGAGCAAACTGCAAATGACATACGAGGGTGTGTCACAGTATATTGCTCATAAAGTGACTTTTTCCAACACACAATAATTATTCAAATGTTCCCTCCAAGTGACGGATGATAGTAAACAGACATCAAAACTCATCAATGTAAACTCGAATACTGCAACTGCAAGTTAACAGCTACCATAAAATATTACCTGGTATTCTTGCAAAAAGACAAAGTTTGAAAGCGAGATAGTCTCAGTACAAAAGTATATCGAACGAGATCTCGTGTGCATGAACGGTTATCAAAATTCGAAGCCAGTGACTGCTCGTGTCAGACAGACTTAGGGTAGGGGTATACAGCGATTCGATAAAACTCAAACAGACCTTACAGACAAGAGACTGCGGTGGAAGAAGATGATAATCACGCTGATCCCAGGTCCTTATGGCTTAACGAGGTCCTTTGGTAGAAGCAGGCTTCCGACGCCTCGATGCAGAGGCCCGATCGACTGCGGCAGCCGTTGACGTGCGTTCCTTTCCATTCGCCTTGGCTTTCGTGCGCGCCACTTCCGCCTGTAGCTTATGACGATAATGATCCACGCCAAGATCGCTCAAATCATTGATTTCCGCATTGACGAAGCTGGCTAACTGCAGGGAAAAAAGGTATCATGTATCGATGAAATAATCGGAACAGACAGCACGTGATCCAGCCTACCTTTGTAATTCGTGTGATGCACGAAAGCATCTTCTGCGCTTCATTAGCAATCGGCTCGTGTGCGTGATTGTACGCAATTGCGTTGCAGGGAATTCGGGTAAGATCGACGTGCGGGAACGCTGACGGCGTATGCGTCTTCACAAGACTGGCCGTCAATTCCGTCAGGCTATAAGGCCTGAAATGAGTTCACATCGTATTTCGGACCATAGCCAACTATCGCGTGACAGCGCTGCAGCGTAAAAGCATACGAAAATTTTTTCGACATATTCGCGCTTGCGGTAAGAGAGGTGACATTCGTACCTTCTAACGACCTGCCTGTAGTCTTTGAAATCGTTATCCAAAGGCAGTTTGAACGGATCATAGTCATTGAACCTGCAAAACAAAGATCCAGATGAAATTTCAGTAGATGAAATTTCCATGCAACTTCCGGCCGCTATACGGTCGGCAGTCAACAAAGCGGCGAACCTAGCAATATTAGTGATAGAATTTCTTACCGTTTGTCTTGCGAAGTATACATTTGCCAAGTTACTGCCTTCAGCAGCTCCTCCATCCCAGCGCATTGTCGCTTTCTGTAAAACAGATAACTAGGTTAAACCTTATAAAAGAGATCCTAACAGTACTATTGTGTACTCTCTGCAATATTCTCCTACTTCAATATACGTATACACTGAACCACAACCTCCGAAACGACCATCGTATGGTCGAAATCTCCACTACGTTATACCTTTTTGCATTCCAAGTGTGGAATAACCTGATGGAACGAGCTCTTCGGGCTTCCGGCGTGTTCTTATGACGATCGTCGAGTAAGGTGGGCGACCTTTTGTGCATGCTTGTCCGCGGAGACAGAGCCTGGCTTTTGTAAGTCAAGCGCGGTGTTGCTGGCGCCCGAAACAGCGACGTGAACGCATCTTTTAGCACAGTAATATGTGCGCTATGGTCAGAGCTACCATTTAGCGATGTGTCTGCAGAGTTCTGTCCACTTCGGCCGGCAGCATCTTTTCCGTTCATAGTAGAACTCAATCCATTCATGCTTCGTAGTTCAGATGTTAACGCATCTTGCACATTCGGTATATGGAAAGACGATGTTGTGTCCATCTTTGTGGATGCATTCAGGTCAGACGGTTCGCGCTGTGTAGGCAGCATCTTGGTTTCGGAATACACTTGTTGATCGTGGAAGAGCTCGTCCAGCTGATTTTCGGACTCTTGAAAGATTTCCTACGATGATCCATCAGTATTCACTTGTTGTTAAAGTTCGCATCTTTTAAGTTGATGCCGAAACTCACCAGAGGCTCCGATCGAGAAGGACTTGCGGAATAATTTGCAGTATTACTCAGAATATCAGACGAATCGTCGACAAGTAACACCTCTCCTTCGGTGTACTCAGCTTGCTCCAGTTCCGAATCTGTCAAAATTCTTGCGGTGTCCAAGGCGTGATCCATAAGAGAAAGCAGATGCAAAAGTGGCGATCGTCGTCCTCATGAGGATACTAACGCTTCACTAACGAGAGGACGAGGGTCGCGAGTAGGGCGATCAGTGAGGAGAGGAATATCCAGTGAGAAGAATTTTGACAGATTCGGAAGATGGCGGAAAGACGGAAAGTCGGAAACTGTCGGCTCTGTCCACTGACGAGCTGCTGAACATCGTGCTGCACAAACTAAAAGTAGTGCCCATCAACTAATCAACCGTACGTTCTCGCAGCAATCAAAAAATCAAATGTGCAACACGATGTTCAGCAGCTCGCCAGTGGCTCTGTCACTGCTGTGTGCAGATCTGATTGTTGTGAATCAAGCAATCAATCTGGCAGCGACAACGAACAGCTCATTGGGCGTAGCCCGTCGGCCAGTCGACACTCGACACATGGAAGCTGTGGAGGTGCATACTTAAATTTGAAAAAGACGACGTTACAGTAACATTTTATTCGGTATTTCAATAATTATAACTTCATTCCCGCGCGCCGTATTGCTAATGACCATGTTCCGTTCTTTGGCTAACAAGGCACCTGAGCAAGAGCGGAATCCGTAAACGTTCCTTGTGCTACAGGTCGGATACGCCGCAGCGGGAGAAATCAGGGAGATAGTATACCGCCGATGGGACTGGCGAGTGGTGCGCAACCATACAGTGCTGCTTCGTAACGCGTCGGACGTAAATGCGATGGACACGATGGAGCGAATCCCACGGATATCTGAGATCTCTACGCACAAATCTGTGACAAGTTTGGATCAGCTGACTGTTTGTTCTGAGGAGAAGGCTGGTGCGGAACCGCAAATTACCACTCAACGGCGGAAGGTGTTGACACATGAACCGGAAGTCTTTGCGACACTACCAACATTGTCCAGACCGTGTTTATCCCTGCTGGATCTTTCCGCTGAACTGCCTAACCTCTGCACCCAGGCTTCGCGATATGCGAGTGTTATGTGTGGGAAGATCAGACAGTGCTTAGTGATTGTTGGACCTTCATCGCTCGCAGCACCAGTCACTTCCGGTCTGTTCGGTTTTGCGGCAGCCTACAAGGATGCGAACAAGTTCGGACTTTTTAGCACCGTATTCGGGCTCGGCGCCGTCGTGCTCCTTCATGTATCTTCAAGTATGGTTACGGGATACCATTGCCATTTGCAGGATGCCAATAAGAAGCCTGCGGACGACAAGCGCCTCCCCAACCGAAACCAGATCGAGGAACTCGGAATTCGTGCTTATGTGGGCGGATGCGTCGCTTTTGTCTTCCTCCTTTTAGTTTCTCCTGCTCGGGTGGAACATCTAGCCCTATTGTTTTTCGGTGGCTTGAGTAGTGGCTTCTTTTTCCCCGGTGGTACTGAAACGATGGATGCTCTGTGTCGTGATCTCGTAACTGCTGGCGTAGTTGGACCGGTGACCAGCCTTTTTTGTTATGTGGCAGCTTGCGGACGGTTTTCCTACTTTCCCATCGTCCGAGGGTTTCCTCTGACTTTGAGTATCTTACTCACCGTTCTTACCAGTGATGGTTTGAAAGAAAGTAGCGAAAGGAGTGCGAACAGAAGAGGAATTTCCGCCTCTTCGGCAAGCAGGAAGTGGGCGTATTTTTTGTCTGTTCTATTACTTTATGTCCCTTTGATCTGGGCCTTGGTCCTTGCTTTTACGCGATCTTGCTTCTATTTTATTATTCTTTCTATCATACGCTTAGCAAAATTTGTAGAACAGAATATGCGGGCAGCTCTATTGGAAAACAGGTATTCGAAGGCAACTATGAGTGATCTGACGCACAGAACTGCGCAGCTGAATGCAGCTTTTAGTTTGTTGTTCCTGATATGTTATGTGATGGAATGAAAGTAAAGTGAGGGAAGACGGGACGCTTGAAATCCCGCCTACCCATCAGTCCGGTGGCAATAAAAATGAAACTCGAACGAAGACAAACAGCGCCAGTAACAGAGCAAAGCGACAAAGCTGTCACCGTTGACACTGCACGGTCACCGTTCATCCGCGAATTCGTCGTCGTTTCCGACTTCACAAGTGGGTTCGTCATTGTACATTCTATCGGACGAAATCTTTACCGTACTCGTAGCGTCTCTCTGCTGCAAGTGATTCTTTAACGCTTTCGGGTCCAAGATGAGCTTCCGTTTACATTTGTAGAATCCATTCTCACCCGTGGAAAACCTTTGTGATATGTGTATTTCGTTGACAACGCATTCGCCAAAGTCATACTGGCCGAAATGCTGCAGTATGGACGAAGCGTCGAACGTTTTCCGCGCCGTTGCTTTCGCTGCGACAGATAGCAGATCGAGGTCGTCTTCACCAAGCTCCGTACCTTTTCGATAACGGCTGTTGATCAGAGTTACGTGAAGCTTAACATGCTTTAAC
The DNA here is from genome assembly GCA_001949185.1 of Ramazzottius varieornatus. Classification (NCBI taxonomy): domain Eukaryota; kingdom Metazoa; phylum Tardigrada; class Eutardigrada; order Parachela; family Ramazzottiidae; genus Ramazzottius; species Ramazzottius varieornatus. The sequence continues at coordinate 1,759,252 of BDGG01000010.1, read as the reverse complement.
CCATCGAACTTGTCTTGCGAAAAACGGGGCTCGCTGTGCATGTAATTTTCATAAATCTGGTCAGCAATCGTTTGAAGACGATCTGTTGGATCGACAACTTTGGCGTATAACACGTCGACTTCAGCCGGGTCGTCATTCATGATTTCTAAACCTCGAAGTCGACACCGTAGCGGTCCTTGGTCCAGTAACTCCCTACAAAAAAAACATCCAGTATTGGTTTGAGTCCAGTAAGTATGAAAGCAGCACAACACCAAATTACTATCGGCATAGGGGTAAGCAATTGAGAGGGTATCAGTACCAAAGTTCGTCGGCGAAACAGTTTTGTAGGGTTTCGAAGGCTAGGTCGTACTCGGGGGGCGAGAAGAGGGCGAGCGTAGAGATGGTTAGATGTAGTTTGTTTGAAGTTTGAAACAGGTCCGTGGAAAGCCCTCTTGTCTACAACCAGAACATGCTAACGAAGAAGAAACGGATTAAGTTTCGAGCCGCTGTTTGTTGAAGGAATAATAATGTTGTCGACTTACACCGCCACATTTCTTCATGACGTCGTCCCGAAACCGATTGAAGCTGGCTGCGGTGGCGTCGGAAAGAACGGGAAAACAGGCGAAATGAGTGAAGGGTACGCGCATTCGCGCATTGTGGGCTGACTGAAGGAGCTTCCGGCGACACATAATTAACTGGATGGAATCGTAGCTGTAGATCTCTGGAAGACAAAAATACAATCACCAAGATCGTACGAGTACGCCCAAACCCCAAGAAACCCGGAAGTATTACGCCTGTAAGAAGTACCAATAGAGGTGTTCTTTTCCTGGTCCCGCGGAAAAACGATGCGCGCTTTCGTTTCGTCTTCGATGGATCTCTTCGCCTGTCCTCCTTTACCGATCATCATGGGAAAGAGTATGCTCGGAATATTTTCTTTGGTGAGAACGATGCGGTATGTGTTATCCTTGGGATCCTTTCTCAAACGTCGCAGGATATCACGTTCCTCCGATGAAAGATCCGCTTCGGATTCTGAAAAAAAAGCACCTGGACTGGAAAGCTGATTCTTGTTCCGCATTCAAAGCGAGTAGCTGAAGTATTGAAGTTTGGGCCTGTTTGGCACTGCGGCAATATTGCACCATGTACCTGCTAGAGAAGTGACGTTTCGTGCCCTAGAGGCGGACTCTTTCTCCACATCCTTTGCTTCGGTGACCGGATGGAATCGGTAATACATTCCGTTTATCTCCTTGATCTGTGGCAACATGACTTCTTTATCCGAGAAATCGAAAAAGTTTGCCGCGGACATTCTTAAATCTTAACCAGAAGTGCACTATAGCCGACTAGGAAGATATCGGCAATGTCGAATCCTTCACGCACGCCGTCGCCAAGAATCTGGTAAGCTCCGCTGTTTCAGCTGTTCGCGTTGGTACCGGCACCAGTAACGTCACTACGTCAGGATTCAGGAACGAGGGTAGTTGAATTCCAGGCTCCACTCCAGATTCCGCAATCACAAACCGGAAGTCCGAAACAACCAGATTACTAGAATTGTTGTGGTAATGTGGTTTTTCGTCTCCAGCGACTCTGTTGTAACCGCGACATTGCGATTTATTCGGGACACGGATGCCTGACAAGTATTCACATTCAACTTGGGTTGATTGACCGAGATTAAATTTTGATTAAATGGCGGAATACAGAGTTTCTCTTTTCACTGTTTTCAGATCCGGATTCTCGAAAAATAATTTCCTTCGATTTCCTGGATGTCTTCTTACTTCAGATCTTGGCTTTCGGTAGAACTTGCTGCACCTTTATCGGATTAGCATATGCCTCCGCCTGACCGTGTCTTTGCAGAACGAAGAGGGGAGACGCCGGAAACAGGAAACTTTCGCCGGGTCCGCTCTCGCCCACGCGTCGCGGGAACCGTGGGCAAATGCACTGCTTATTGGTGAGGAGGGAGCCATCTTTGCTCGGTCGCGCAGCATCTCTGTGAGTCCTGAACGCAAGCTTCGTGTACAAAGACCGGAAGGTTGATCCCCAATGCTCATGGTGGAGGGAAAGGTTTAATTAGTTCTTGATCGAAGCACTCCGACTGTTCTTGATTTTCAGGTCGACAAATCCTGTAAACAGAGAGCTGTGAACCAGCTTGGGGGAAGTTCGTGGTTTCCATTTCTCGGAATACGCTGATATTTTAAAGTTGGGAAGGTAAAAAAGATGTTCCGGACTGGCGGGCGAGTTTGCTATTCGTAAGTTCGGAAGCCAAGCGCCCAACTTCACCGTTCTTTACCACCTGACTCGCTTGAGTAACGTATTTTCTGTTCTTATGCTGCAGATGAGACGGATCCGTATCCAGCAAGAGCTCTTGGACGCCGCGACCCTACTCGGACTTTAGCGAAGTAATCGTGCGATTCAAGATACAGAGGTACGTCGAGTGTCATACTGCCGATCTGAGGCATCGTATGTTTTCGAAGGGCAAAATCAGAGAGCCATCTCAAAAGAAAGACGGGCCGCCAAGAAGAAGAAGCTGTTCTATCGTCAGCACAAAAACTAGAACCTTATCCGGAAGATGGAAGACGGGTCGACATACCGATAAGGTGGTAAGTGATCCGTCCAAATTCTTTCATGATTATGTAGGTCGTGTAATAGTCTCCCTGTCGAGGCAGAAAAGATCTACCCGATGTCTTGGAAGATTACGTCTTCACAAAGAATAGAACTAAGACCGCACAATAGAAGAAATCGTCCTGGGCAGTCACTTTTACTTTTTTCCAGAGTCTTGTGTCTCCTCTTTCTCAAGCGAGAAAGAGAAGATACAGCGCCTGCTCGAGGGTCTGAGCTTTCAATCGTCTAAGGATAATGCAGGAAGAAAAACAATCGATCTTCTTATTCCCCTGTTTGTTCAATCAGATGAAGGGCCAAGAACTGTATGAGGAATTTTGCTATTGGGTTGGTTAGGACGTCGAGAATTGGGGACTGTTACTCTAGAACAGATATTGATAGTTCTCAACAGTCTACGCCCATAATCCCATTCGGGTCCTAATCTTTCGAACTTACAGTAATTTTATAAACTGTCAGTCGACTCAGTGGTTTTTGAATAGCGCAACTCCACGAAGGCTGCTGTTTTCTGCTGTAAAAAATGGTGGTGGTGGGTTTTCCACTTGAGTTACCGCTAAATTTAATCATCTTCTCGGATGATGTTCTGCCATTATCAACAACAACGGAAAGTAAGCGTTTTCTAATATCTATGAACAGTATTACGGTGAATTCTACTGACACTGATTTTTAATTTTGTCGACTTATTTCGTTGCATTGGTTTTTTGTTGCGAAACTTGCAGGAAGGTCTAGAGCTCTTGCTATTCGACTATTCATTCGAAACATCTAACATTTTTCTGGTTTCTCAGCTGAAATACCACCTTATCATCCGGCCATGCCAATGCCAGAGATTCCGAAGTTTATTTACTTTGACTAGAGACTCTAGGCGCTAAAAAATAACTTCGTTTATTTATTTGGCTTTTTGCTGGGTCGCCGACGCGGTCGGTTTGCTGATTTTCGTCCTCTGATCCTTGTCAATATCTGAATCGTCCACTTAGTTAACCTCACGGAGAGGCTAACGCGACCTGTTAATGTCCTTCGTGAGTTTAAAAAATGAGCTTCGGATTATGGACGTGTTTAAGGGTTTCCCACTTTTATGGGCAGTCATTAAAGACACCATGTCCGTTGTGAGTTTTCTGTCTGTGGTTTAGCCCAGTAAGCTAGTTATAGTTATAGAACTCCAGGTTGCACATCCTGTGTACGCATTTTGCGACTGTTATTTTGTTGGCAGGTTCTATGAAGTCATTTTTCCCCTGAAATACTCTCCCTGCTCCAATCGACCTTCGCCGACTGTGTGCGCGTCCGAGTCCGTAAAACACGCAATGATGGCTGAAACAACCAGGTATGTAACCAATCTGCTCCAGCAAACTTTTACGATAAGGTGCGATACACTTTATTCTTTTATCAGTGTTTGTTAGCCAATACTCACTGCTGAGACTGGAGGAACGGAAAAATTTCATTGTTTGTTCAGCGCGTGGCAGGGTGGACTTTTGTATTCTCCGCGTCGAAGGTCTAACGGCGATAAAAATGTAAAACCTTCCTATTTTTTATTTTCTCGTGTATATGCAGGTTGATGCCAGACAACTCACGGTTCGTTCTTTTTCCAGATAAAACACGTTGCTTCCTCCCCGGCTTGGTATCTTCAAGTAAAGACATCGCTCTCGTCAGACACAAGTGTCCAGGTAAGACCACCTTTGGGTCACAGACTGACATTTTCAACTGAGGTAAGGATATTTCTGGAAGGTAGAAAACCAACGTATTTTTACTTTTACTGGAGCCTAAGCAATCGAACTTTCCTTACCTACTTATATAGTAAGGACCGAATATTTTTCGGTATAAGGGGAAGAGGGAATGGCGAAGGTACTTCGTGGTTCTTATTGCATGAGACCCATGATATCATCATGTTCGAATGGCGTTGGCTGTTACGTACAGTCACGAGGAAGTTTCGGAGAGGGCGTGTAACAGGCCATGACGCTAGCTGTGGTACAGTAACGGTCGACCTTTACCAGGTCCGACTGGCTTCGAAATCGGTCTTTTGTCTACCGTCAGTATAGTCAGTCCCGGTACAACAAGAGTTTTCAAGAAATCCTTCCTAGCGTAAAAAACCAAACTAAGTGGATTAGTTTCCGAAGCTTTCCGCTCATAATCGCCTTTTGGGTAGCATGTGCGAGCAAAGTCTTGCGTTAGGCCTGTTACAGGAAACTGTAATGTGGAGCTTTATTGTCTGACACCGGTAGCCTGCTGACGTGCAGACGGTGCAGCGCTATCCGCTGAATCCCTTGGCGGTTTGTTTGAGCGGAACAGCAGAAAAAAATTGATTGAATCTGAATGTTTTCTCCTTTTCACTTAGAGTGAGTCCCAGACTGTCTGCTCACATAGGTCCCAGGTGGCACGTAGATCTTTTGATCACCTGCAAGTAGGATGTCCGACTTTTTTGTCTGCGCTTCCCTCGATCGTGAGGCGCGTGCTTCCGGCCGAACCTTGAACCTTTTCAATAATTTTGTTTGTTAAAATTTACTCGACTTTTAGAATTACATTCTACCGAATAGACGAAGACTCAAAGGATTCTTCAAACGGGAGCTTATGTCACCCCATGTAGTCGGTTATTTTTCTTGTTGGGCTTGCTAACGTTGAGCGAAAGTGCCGTTGGGGACGTCTTTTGCCCGAGCCGCACAAAACCAGAGGCTGGCTTAACTTGTTTTCGGACTGTGTTTTGCATCTTTTATATATATCGATTGATCTGAATCAATACCGTTGTCTCATTGACCCAGTCGCGCATGTCCAGAGACAGAGTCCAGGATGGACGGTTGAACAGCACTAAGGTCGACTGCATATTTACTCTTACCTCCCACACGAACAGGCATTGAACTTGAATCTCTTCTTTATCCTCGATCTTCGACTAACAAACTTTTTGTTTTTGCAGGTCTATCCGAGCTAAGGATATCTCCAGCCGTTTACTTCCTGGCTGGACAACCCAACCACTGAAGACGTCCGAATTACTAGGACCGAAGTTGTGCGCTCACGTCTCCGCATTCCAAAATTGTAAACCACATTCCTGGTACGTCACGTTCGCACTCCACGAACCGGTAAGCCTATCCTAGTGCTTCCACGAACCAGTAAGTCCGGTCTTTCGTGCCTCAAGGGACGTTCCCTGTAAAAAAATCCCTCGCTTAGCGTTGGAGACTGTTTTTTCGTCGTGTAAAAATTATGAGAAGATTTGGACATTTGGTTCTTGACGACTAGGGCGTGGTCCTCCCATCACGGCGGAATATCCGGCTGTATTCAGCTCAAATAACGACGTTTTGCTTGCATGAAGGTAGTAGCAGGTACAGTTGACCTGACAGGAAGAGCAGGACATCAAATCAACATGAAAACTACGGTGGAAAGGAAGTCAAGCAGTCGGAAATATTCGTTAAGCAAATAGGTTATTGATTGCAAAATATATGGCCGTGTTTGCCACCAGTGCATATGTGAGGCTACAAGTGAGGTCACTGAGATCTGGTCTTCCCTCTTTCCCGTGTTCTGGGATGACGCTAAATGATGGATGACTGGTCGTCGTGTAATGTGATGGGCTGAGGCGAAAGTCTACTTGAACTCTAAAGAAGTCCTGGTGTTATGCGGGATCGTTTTGCTGAACTGAAAAACAGCCCCGCTCTCTTCTCCTTGCTGACCACTGCCTTTGCTTCTCTTCCCGTTCGTCGGGAAGCCGGGGATCGATGATGGCTCTCTGGATCAATTTCTGACCGACGTGTCCGGATTGCTCTGGACTTTTGCGGATGACTTTTTATAACATGACTTTTATACGATCGGAAAGTCCGATCCGAGTCGCAGTGACATCAGATGAGGAACTTTCTCCTTTCGCATAATATGGAAGGCAACCAAACAATCTCGAAACGATCGTTATCTCAAGTCGCGCAGTTTCCCTTGGCGTTGGCTTGAAATTTGCGTCACTTGAGATGACAACCATTCCGAGATCGTTTGCCGGCCCCCATAATGGGAGAACAAAGACGAACATTTCTTGTGGAACCTCGGACTTTGTCGAGCTCCACTTCTCTTTCAAATATGACGTCTTGGGGAGCTTTCCCGAAGATCCCAAGTAGGGAAGGTGTTTTCGGGTTATGGGAATACAGCTGCATCCATCTGGCCTAATGTGCAACGAAGGTTCTTGTGTAATCGAGGAGGATCATGTTCCGAAGCTTTTTGGGCAGTTTGATGTGGGGAATGATTGGTGTCTGGCGACCAGTGGTCATCTGTTTATATATGCTTTATTTTTAGTTGACAAGGCCATATCCGATGGCTTTTGTGAGCAGGCATGCAAGCAGGCATAATGATGTGAGCGAATTGAACCGGCAGTGCGGCGCGACGCTCCTTCTCTTCAGCCGAATCTTCTGGAATGTAGCAAAGCCATCTGTTTCGTCAGTATGGCGAACACATATATCCGCTTTTAAAAAGTTCTTTCTCGCTCTTTGTGGAATTTTTCAAAACTGGCAAGAAGGCCGAGGTTCGTTTGCGCGTATGGCTAGCTGTAAATTATGAAGAGACAGAGAAGTGACCGGTGGTCATCATGTCGCGCCTAGATGGACAGTCTGACCCGCAGCTAGCTGCAGTCTCATCAAGCTAGTCAAATATAGCTGACCTGACATGTCCGACCAGCGTCCACTCTACAGCCACCGATTATAACCCTTTCCCCGATTTTTAAAACCGTATACGAAGTTTCTATTGTTTGCTTAGAAAGACGAAACAACCGAACGAAGACATGCCCAAGTCTCAAGCACAGCAAGATAGCTGACGAATTCGAGGAACTCGTTTGCACATATCGAGTCAAGTTACATAACAGAAGTTAGAAAATTTTTTTCGAGTCTTCGGTTAGTTTTTATCATAAAACAGTACTGGATAGTATTTTAGGTAGGACCGTAATCAGGCGGTCAACGAAGGCAGAAGACTGATTAGCAGGAGTGATCGAGGAGGTCAATGCCTTTGATACGGTTATGTCAGGAAGATAATGAAGATTGTTCTTTGCTGGTTCTGCCATGGTTCTGCTGGAGCTGCCCAGCGGTCATCTGGGCTTGGGAGACTATAGGCGCGAAGAAGGACAGGGAAAGGTGATTGACACAGGAAACGGTCAGTCAAGCTACAAGGGCAGAAAAGACAAGTGACCAGCGGTCAGTTTCTTCTCACGCTAGTGTTTTAATTAACGACAATAGACACTGTCTCCCTAAATAACGCAGAGGTTATTTGCCTTTTCTCTAACCTCTTGGTCCGAAATCTGTGTGTTCTTTGGCAGTGATAAGGAAAAGGGTGAGAAATGGGCTGGAAAAAGTGAACGGTTGGATATCGGCTCGACCGGAGACGAGCAAAGCTCACAGAGAAGGAAGGTTCAAAAAACCCGGTAGACAATTTTTTTTCGGTTGTTCCAGTTCAAGTTAGGAAAGAGTTGTGTCCTTGAAGCTCGATCGTACGGGGTTTGTTTATCAGGTTTGAACATCACGCAACGGCCAGATATCGAACGGTGCGTTCGTTTAGTTTACTGTCGTTCGGCCTTTGGCTATCGACACAACGAACATAACATAGCGTGTGTCCTTCCCGGTTTGAACAGGATGAGATATTTTTGTGGAGAGACCGATTGACCAGCGAGCTTTGGGTGGATGGAAAATGCATATGTCCACAGTGGAAGTATCGATCAGAGGCTTTTTAGGGCATCGATTATTTTAGCCAGTTGGCCGGACTTGTTTTGACTATTCTTGCATATATCCACCATCCCGTCTTCCCCTTTTTCCCTCTTTCCCGGGATTCAGTAGTGTCCGGTCAGTGGAGACTCGAGTGGACAGTGCGACCATGTGAGCTGCTCCAGCTTTGGCATTTGGTATTTTTCCTGTGAGGCAGCCTTTTGCAAAACAGGATGTAATCAGCAGTGTGGCTGTGTTCCCATGTGGCTTAGCCCTAGCTCCTATGTTGTTTTTATCATACCGCCCTTTAAGTCCTCTGGAAAACTTTATCCGGTACGTAAACATTTCTAGTTTTTTCTTCTGGAAACTCTCAGCGGATTCAGAATAAGAAACCTTTGAAGAATGGCACTGCGGAAAATATTCTCTTCGAATTTATGCGAAGGCGCCAAGGTTTCTAAAATTTGATTTTGAGATTTGCGCTATTCGTTCGTGTGGAAATAAGGAAGTGTCGGAATTTCTTTCCGGGCAGAACAAAGGTGCTTGTAAAGAAGAGAGTCCGATAATGGCTTTGCGGTCTACCCTTGTAGTCTCAATTTTAAGTGGCAACACTTTACTGACTGGTTTGACCACTGGTCAGAACTTGCTCTGCTCAGCCTACTGTCTTGTAATTTGTTCGAGGTCAGCTCGAGCACAGGGCGTATGTTCATAGAAAAATTTGTACTTTTTATAATGCGTTGAATATTTGAGCGATAGCCTGTGGTCAAGCAGCTTAAGGATTTTGTTCGGCCGAGAAGAAAGGAAAAAGAAACGGGGCATTGGGCGGAGTTATCCGTTGGTTGTAAATGTAAAGTCCGCTTCCCTTCCTTGGCTTTGAAGCTAGCAAGACCAGCGGTCAACTTGAGTTTTTATGTGTTACTGATAAATGTGCAGCAGTTGTTCAACGTGATGGTCAGGCGAGACTGAAGGAAGGGTGGTCGGAAAAGAACCGAGAGGCCGGCCACTGGTCAGTACTGTTCTAAAATAAAACATCCAAAGCTGCCTTGGACCACTCGAGGTCAGCGCGATAAAGTTTCCAAAAGTGACCACTGGCTATATTACTTTTCATTACTTTTTCCTTTCAGCCTCACAGTGCCATTTTTCATAACGTGCTTCTTTTTCTTGCAGTTGAACTTCTCGGAAGAAGCCACGGGAGGACAGCGCTCTCTCCCTTCCGGTAATGGACAGACGTTTGGATTAAGGTTCGTTTCATCCACTGGAACACCTTCGAGGGCCCACTTCGCACCGGGATTCTCCAAATCAAGTAAGTTTTTATGAAATTTTTTTCCACAGAGGGCGGAACTCCTGATGAGAACAGCTGGGTAATATGCTAACAGCCAAGGTTGGGCACCTGAAAAGACCTTCTGACTTGCCATTTAGGTTTCATGCTGGCTTGCTAAATTCACACAGTCTACTAAAGTGTGGTTTTTTGAGTTCGATCGATTTTTGGTGCATTGTTCTCCCCTTTGTCAGATATTGAGCTCGGGTTCGCTGTGATCTAGATCTTGCGGTAGTAAGTAGGTCCGCCGGCAGGCCCTTATCTGGAAACCTTCGTAGGTCTTTACAGTTTGGCTCTAATGTCAAACGCGGTACCAGGTGCGAGAAGGACCGAACGTCCGGAACTCTGTAACCGCGTTGGTGTCAATCGATCGATATTACGGGACATCGCGTGAGCTCCAAGGCCACAGGTGGCGAGGTCTTTACCACGGATTATCCTACTGTAAAGTTCTGTTCTAAATATGAGTATGCCTGCATCCTTGTTCATTTACTGCGTAAAGGAGGTGCGCTATCTAGCTGTGGTGGAAACTTTTCCTGGATCTTGTGAGGTGGCTCGTTGTTTGGTTTCGGGCGGACTGTAGCTACGTTATTTCCGTAAAGCATCCTCTTCCCGCCACGCGATGAAGGCAACGGAGATATCGTTCGCGCCAGAAAATTGGCCCCTCGTGTTTTTTCTCTCTGTTGGCTAGTTTTGTGGTTTTTGGTGTTGCAATAGGAAGTACCAAAGGCCGGTTTGAGCCGGAAAAACGAGTTTGCGGCGCAATCGTGGATGGCGATGCGTGAAAGAGCTTTGATTTTATAGACTCGAATTTTAGGAGTCTTTGTGTGTGTGGGGAAGAAGGAAAGGGACAGTGGTCAAGACTGTGTCGTTATGTGATAGCTAGTGCGGTGTGATGAAGTGAAACTTTAAATCGGGCCATTTACTTTCTTGGAAAGAGTGCCTATCGACCATACCAGTTTCTGTTCTTCGACGTTTGCGCCTGCCTCGCCTCTAAAACTTTTAATGTCTCTTGTCCGGTCCAAAGGACAAAAGTTCAATCTTGACTAAACATAGCCAGTGGTCACTTTTCACTTTTTGCTTCTCTCTTGCCTTAGACAGCCCTGATCTGCTACTTGGACAGTGGACAAGAACCTGCAGCTTTGCATGTCTCTTTCGTTGCTTCTGGTCAGGCCGGAACTTCCGTCTTCACGACGCAGAAAGATAAAAGCGCGAGGGTGTGGTCGTGGGAAACCTGTCAGGGTTCGCCGTGTCTACCTGAGGCTCTTTCTGGGACACGAGCCATCTTTCCTCTCTTGAACCAATATCCAGAAATTGACCAGAAAAGCCGAGAAAAATGAAGAGATAATTTTCTTTGAAAAAGAGTAATAACCTGGTGTTTCAAAGTCAGCAGATATCGCAGTCTGTGCGTAGGTTTTTTGGGGTTTATCAGTTGGGTTATCGACGGTCATGAGCGGCACGACTCGTGCTGACCACAGCAACGTGCCAACAACCAACTTCTGTTTACGACGAATGCTTTTTTTTCTGGTCCTGGGTACATTCCATGATTCTTATCTTTTCAAGAATGGCTCGTGAAGCTACGGTTATCAGCGAAAAAACTGGTGCATCATTCTATGCCAAAACATTGGCTTGGTTGGCCATTAGGAAAAATTCTGTGATAGAAGTGACTGAAATACGTAAACGCGTTCGAAGGGCAACTAACTTATCGTAAAACACAGAGGCTGTGTACTGCATTTTTTTATGGTCTGTAGACGTACATGGTGCACCGGTGTGGTCTTTGTTGATGCGCCCGCAGAAATTCCAGCTTGGGTCCACAAATAAAACAAGTGTACAGAAGGGAGGGCCACAGGGAAAGCGCCAAGAGCCTGAAATATTGATTAGGGGCTGTACGTAACGTCCTTGTAAAGTGAAGGAAGAACCAGAAACAAAAAACAAGCGTCGGGTTGATGTGTGCGTCGGTAAGCTGGTTGTATCCTTATTTCATGATCAACAGGCCATTCAGGTTGAGCCATACAGCTTTAGTGATATTTAAGAGCGATCGTGACGGAAGTCAATGCCAGCGAATGAGCTCCCAACTTCCTGACTGCTACTGAGAAAAATAATTACCACCATCCTGGAAATGTCTCACTGGTTTCCACCCAGCCTCGCTGTTTTTTATCCATTCAACGCACAGGGGAAGGATCCATGTCTCTGTTCTTTCCTTTCCCGACCATAATGGTGACGGAACCATTACGGAAACTTTTCCTCCTTATAGTTAACGGGGAACCCTGTGAAGGTCGTTGCTGACTTGTAAGTCGAAAATATTCGATTTCGATCAGTTCTAAGATGACATCCAGCGCGAAAATTTGCCTTCTCGGTGTGGATGCGGTGGATTTTCTTTGGAAAATATAATCTACATAATATCTCATGTGATTCGGCTGATGAGAAAAAAGGGAGCAAGGTTGGCTGGGCGTTTTGTTGTGCCGGTGCAGTGCATGGTGCTATACAGTACTGAGACGGTCTCAAAAACAACAAGAAGGGAGAAAATAGAAATTGTTTGACGTCATGAAAAAGCTGGAAAACGTGCCTGATTCCAATGGGTAGCGGATGCTGTTGGTGTCCTTACTGCGATCATGAGAGAAGGTAATGGCTTCGTGTTTCCAGTGGGTAGAAAAACAAGCCAGTTGTTTCTTGCTTTTTACCGACGCACGTATCCATCCATATATGCACGTAATACAATCAAGCTGGTCCCTCCAAGCTCTTCGCAGACTGTTGTCCTTTGTGTGTTGATCGAGGTCTTATTGGTACTGTGTGAGGATTAGGTCTTCTCTTTTTTATGGAAGAGAGTCCCCTCCTGACGATTGCCGAGTTGACATGTCGAACTCGCTCCCTCTAATTTCTTCCTGACTAATCATCCATCACATCAGAGTGTCGATCAGATCGCGTCCTTTTGAGAAGTACCTTCGTGAAATTTTTGTGGATTATTTTTCGAGAGGTATTTTCTAGAACGATCATGGTGAAGGAAAAGCCAGACGGACTTTTCTCAGTGTAATAAAATGTTCGGCCATATTAGTCATATCCGTGTAAACTATCGCGGAGGACCGACCTTTTGCTTACTTTTCGATGGACTTCGCTTGGAGAAAATTACTCAATCAGACTTGTATTGCATATTTTTCTGTTTGATGAGCAGTTTCGCCTGCAAACTCTGATAAGATGTTGTTTTTCAGATTATTGGCCGCGCTATCGCACCTCCGCACAATTGTCTTTATCGCAGCGCAAAATTATTTAACGCTGCGAACCAACCTTGTTGCGGGAAACACCTCTGAATGAACGCAAAGACAAACATACCTTCACTTTCCTACAACGCTTGATAACGATAGAAACATTTTTTCCACCCTCCTGTCCATTTCGTCAGCATGAGTATCTCGGCTTGAAAGTCCGCAACTTCAGCAGCTACAGAGGAAATGGCAGTCAACCTCTCACAAGAAACTCCCAACTACGTTGAACAGTTCCGAAGTCTTCAACAACGAGGAGGTTTCCCACCTGGACTTCCCATCACCGCCCATCACTTCGAACCATCCCAGTTACTTCTACAAACGAAGTGGACCGATCTTCTGGAAGACCGCAAGGAACCTGCAGTAAGTTTTGCAACTCTTCGTTTCGCCATCTATTAATCTTTTTTAGTAAATTTTCTAGCTTATTCTTTTTGATTTTTAGGCTTTTACAGTGCCTCGCAGTTACAGTCCACCACCTGTCGTGGACTCTTCCAGCATGTTTCGCGGTCGTTTGTCCTATCATACGAATGATGTAAATGGCGCTCGTCATCCCTCCGATGAGGTGTTGACTGATCGGCGTGACTCAGCGGGGACCAACAGTAACGTCTCATCCGCCTCAGCTGCCTCGCACAAAGACCCAGAAGATGCTGAATCATCAAAGGTCGACGGGAACGTGCCTACTACATCCAGCAACATCGAAGAAGAAGGCGAAGGTCCCGACTTCACCATGTCCATCCCATCCCCAAAGTCTGAGGCGTCCTTCCACAGCTCCATGGATGGGGAAGAGGCGTACGAGAACAAGAGACAAAAGGCTACTTCTTATAATAACCTTCTGCAGCAACAGTTGATGGCTCGAAGAAACACTCTGCTGAATTTCAGGTACGAACTAGAGAAAGATTCAAAACACGCGAAGAATCCTGAATATACGGCACGACCTTGGCAGTCATAATAGCCACTCGGGGCCGTGCCCAAGGAAAAGTTACGTTACTAACACTGAGGGTTCTTTATTGTAGGTTGACAAGAAGGGAAGGTGGTGGCTCAGATGCCGAAGCCGAGCATACGAGTACATCCCACTCGCCAGGCTCATCGAGGTCGGATGAACTGTCCGGTATGCTTCCAGATGAAGTAGCTCCAGGCCAGTTGCTCTGTTGCGAGTTCTGCAACTTCACCAACACTTCCCGCTTCCATTTCAACTCGCACATGAATACACACTGTGTACATCGGTGCTACATTCCCGACTGCAACTATTCGACTAGAACGGAAGGTCGCCTGAGACGTCACGTCAAGAACCATCACGCATCCGATCCCAACGATGGAGAAACCTCGATGGATGACGGCAAGGGTCGCGGAAAGAAGAATAGTGATGACGTGGACGATCAGGGCAATCAGTCCCTAACGAAGGCGAACGCGACACCGGCCAAACAAAAGTCGTGGCGCTGCAAACAGGTAAATTTTCACCGTTCAAAAATATTTCGCAAAATAACGGAGTAGACAAATGGATAGAACCAGATTGTTATTTCAAGTGGTGCACGCTTTCATTATTACTGGCTGGAAGTTTGCGCCACTTGGGGAAACGATCTGGCTTAGCTCATTTGCCCACGTCCAAATTTGAGCATTAAAAATTTTGAGAGATGATTTTGGGAGATGAATACATTTTGATCATTTTTTCAGTGCGCCGACTTCATCGCCACGAACAAGAACGATTACTACGACCATCAGCGTACTCACATTAAGGTCGAGAAGTTACTGTCCTGTCCTTTGGACGGGTGTCGCTTTGTCACCGAGTACAAACACCATCTAGAGTATCATGTCAGGAATCATCAAGGCAGCAAACCCTTCAAGTGTTCTCAGCCCAATTGCACCTACACTTGTGTCAACAAGTCCATGCTCAATTCCCACATGAAGTCCCATTCTAGTCATTACCAATTTCAGTGTGACTGTGGCTATGTTACCAAGTACTGCCATAGCTTGAAACTCCATCTGAAAAAGTACAAGCACACAGCCAAGAACGTCGGCTCGGAAGCCTCACAGCTGAGCATGGCTGGGTCGCCGCAACCTCCGCAAATCCTGACGTCCTCGGCTCTGGTGTCCTCTCTCGTAGGCGACGAAGCATCGGGCAAACAGAAGAAACGACGCAATAGCCGCAAGAACATTAATCAAGAACCTAGTCCGCCAACTTCCAGCCGCATATCACCACATCCGTTCCAGGCATGTCTAAATTCCACTTAAATCCACAAAACAATTTCCCGAAATAAGTAGCTGCAAAAAACCTGTAAAACGAAGAACGTTTGAAATGGAGATCCATAGAACAGAAATGAAAACTCACAAACCTGCATGCGATCACGTTCCAATTTATTATCAGCGGTAAGAATGCAGGTGTGTGACGTGGGTGGGTTCTCGGTCCTCCGAACATGGATAGAGTAGAACTTCTGGCTGGGATTGATTACAGTAAATTCTTTTAGGGTTTCCACCCAATGGCAATGAGACCAAACGTGCCTGTTTCCATGTCCATGGGAGATGGAGCCGGTCCAGGAGGACCCGTGCAGATGCCGCCGGGCTTTGCATACGGAATGTATGGACCAGGTGGCGCCATCAGTCCCTTCCATGCAGCTTCCATCTACAACAACCTCCTGCTCAGCGCCGCCGCCGCCAATGGACTAATGCCTTCCATGCCCATGAATCGATTTGTCAGACCTCCTCATATTAGTCCAGAACCAGAAGTCAACGTGAAGCGGGAATCGCCCTCGCCATCCGAATCGGACGCCCAACAAGAACAACCACGAAGTGAGTTTCTCCCACTGAATATACTTCTGCGGGTGTTTGTGACTTACTTGCTATCTTCCTACAGATTATACTATAAACAATGGCATCAAGAAGGAAAGCTCGGCCCTCCGGATGTTTCCTTCGATGTCGCTCAACACCGATCGCCAGTTAGCTCGAGAAGTCACAGTAGCTTCTCCGCTGGACCTCAGTGGCGGCAAAGAGAACGGCAGCGATCGTCACTCCGAGTCTCCACGAAGCGACGGCTCCAGCAACCCCGCCGGCGCTGCCGTTTCCTCCAGAAGTCGACGTCGCAAAGGTCCAGCCTTCAAGCTGGAAGCGGCTGTTCGTCAGCGTCTGCAAGACAATCTAGCCGGCGAAGAAGAGGACGACTCAGAAATGAAGGAGACGTGCACTGTGGTCCAGCCCGAGAGCCCGGAAGCCTTCAACCAAAGCTCGCTGTGCCACGAGAATGATGTGGGAGATGGCTGGGTCAAAGTCAGTCCGTCGAAGAGAGTCTATGCAGCGTCGCCCTCGTCAGTGATCAAGCCACTGGTCAATGGAGCGAAGCGAGGCCGTCGCGAGCTCTTGTGTGAGTACTGCGCCATGAGCTTCGAAGACTCGTCCATGTTCGCCATGCATATGGGTCTGCATGGCTCACCCCAAGACCCATTCACCTGTGTCTGCGGACATTCGGCCGAAGACAAAGTCTCCTTCTTTCAACATATTGCCAAAGCTCCTCATTATTAGTCAGCCAAAATAATAACCTACCAAT
This sequence comes from Ramazzottius varieornatus, assembly GCA_001949185.1. Classification (NCBI taxonomy): domain Eukaryota; kingdom Metazoa; phylum Tardigrada; class Eutardigrada; order Parachela; family Ramazzottiidae; genus Ramazzottius; species Ramazzottius varieornatus. The sequence continues at coordinate 1,742,926 of BDGG01000010.1, read as the reverse complement.
GTTTTCGGTGTTTGCCAAACTTTCGTACACTTTTTGTATCTTTTACCTCGTTGTTGTCCCACAATACCCTACATGATAACCCGAAGCGGAAGCAGTGCAGACACCCGGGAAACATCCGTCTTATTTTCACGACGGACCATACTGGATTATCGAATACCCGACTTTCCTTTACCCGAACCAAGATCCCTCGTTGGCCAAACTGTCCTTACGTCCGTTCTTTTCCTTCGAACGTATTTTTCTTTCTGTCCTTTTTTACGGATATTTTTTGCTATTATTTTCTTGTCGATATGCCAAAAGTAGTGCAGCTATTGTTACTGTTTCCCTGATGCTGAGTTTGACCACTAGTATTTTGTACCAAATTTGCCCCTTTTTCGAAGACGCTCATTGTATGATACCTCTAGTTCCTTTAGCTTATATACCCATTTTGTAGTTTTTGATATGATGGTACTCTTCGCTCCTGTCGAAAATACGCTCATGCTTTCAATTGTTAGCTTGGAAGTTATTTGTTGCACGGTATGTTAAGCATCTGTAAAACCTGCCAATGTACTGTATTCCTCCAAGGTTTCGCGCAGTCACATGATAGGCCTATAAAATAATCCGAGAGCTAGTGATTGAACCATGAATATCCGGGGATCATTTTATGTATCTGTCATGTGACTGCGCGAAACCTTGGAGGAAATACAGTACAACTCATTGTATCTGAAAGCTTCTTAAGGAAGGATCCGTGCACAGGAAAAGTTCTCCTTGCTTTCAACAGGATGGAGGAAGGAAGTTTTGGGTTAAGTTTTATGGTTTGCTGATTTTTTGGATGTAGACGGTCTCTTGACAGACTCAAAAACTTCTGCCCGGTTCTTCTCAGGCGACAAAAAGCCATTATAAAAATCAACGCCCAACATGGGCTTCCGATCAGGTAAACCAATACTACCCACACCAACCCACCCATCCGCACAGCGCACAAAAAGCTGCCTTCTCTTCTTATGAAAATAAAAACTACCAGGTGAAGAACTACCCGAACATAGCTCGTCTACCTTAGCAGACTTCACCATATCTGGTTCGGTAAAATTTCCGATATGGGCAACTTTACCTTCCCATAGGGTTCTGACACCAAAATCTTCATGAACAGCCCGATAAAACCGGTCTATCTCATCCATCGTCCAATTCCAATCTATGAAAGTTTTCCGAACTGTTACCTTCTTCGCATATGATATACCTTCGGAGCTTTGAGGCTTCGCTGCTGCTAAAGCGGCAGGTAAGTCGTTCAGGGCGTCTTCTAACAGCTTTACCCCGCGACCCATCAGAAGCTCGCCCAACTGCCTCGTTGTGCATCTCGATGGTATTTCCACTGTTTCTTGAGCTAGAATCGGACCTACGTCGAACTTCTTTGGCGCGATGCTCATCAAAGAGACTCCCGAGACATTATCGCCGTTTCGTATGGTCTCCACGAGTGGCGCGGCTCCCCTATAGCGAGGAAGAAGGGAAGGATGTATGCACAGGATACCGTAAGGAAAGGAAGTGATAAGGTCTTCGGGGAGCAAATGTCCGAACGAAGCCAGGACTCCGAGATCCCAACTTTGCAGCGATAAGGAACTGCAGGAAAACAACGGGTGAGTTAGATTAGAGTTAACAAGTCAGCTCGTGTTTGCAATACCTCAAAATATCACGATAGTCTATCGTGATGATGTCTTTGGACAATTTAGCCCTGTTAGCGAACTTTGCCAACTCGCACAATGGCTCGTGGAACTTGGAGCAAACGCCCAGCCGCCCGATGCTGGCAGCGTTCGTTTCCATACTGCGGAGAAGGCTTTTGAAAGCGTAGATGGAGTAATGGTCAGTGCCGAAGAACAAAACATCTGATGACTTTGTATTTCCGAGAGAACTAGACGTCAAGGTGAATGTTCGATGCGATATCCAGGAGCAACCTAGTGTTCCGGAGTGTCTAGCAATCGTTATCGCAAGGCGTTGCCTGTTTAACGCCATCGCTGGAAGTACCGGTCAGTCTGACGGTCCATCAGCCGATTGTAGTCAATGTCAGCATAGTCAGCTCGAGAGAGTCCGATTCAGCCCCTCGACGAAGACCCGTCTTCCTTTAACGGCATATCAGTTCACGTATCTTCCTCCAGTAGTCCCATAGGTTCTACAATACAAACGCGTTACTTAAAGACGTATATCAGAGTCGCTGATGTCGATAAAATACTGGCCATCTTTGGGACCGGAAATCAGAAAATTAGAATTCGAAGCAGAAATGCAGAATAATCAGCTTCTAAATCAAGTTTGTAGCAGGCACCAATCAACTCGTTGATATCCATTGGAGATTAAACTCATCATTGAGGCGAAAATGGCAAACTCGGCATTGTTATTTGTTGTGGTTCTCTAAATCTGAATTTCCGATGACTCTGAGTCTCTAAATTATCCTTATCTGATCGACGATCGCTGTTCCCATTAGCCAGTTACAGTAGTCAACTACTAGTACCTCTCAACAATCCAACTTCCCAAGTTTAAGGTCGAATGTTCTGAGGCTCCAGACTCTGGCTTCGGGCAAGGGTGAACGGACGGTCGATGTATAAGCTGTGGGCAGAAGGAAGCCTTTGGGATTAGAAAGCCGAGTGCTGTTGTCCTTCGGGAAGAGGCTGAGCTGCTGGAGACTTGGAATATCATCTTTTCTTGAGACCGTGAGACGTGCCTTTGCATCTGGCAGCAGACACTGTACTCTTTCCAACATCCGTCGAGTGATCTGCAGTTTTGGAACACAGAGTGGTCCGGTACCTGAGCCACCATGGCGGCTTCCCGCGCTGATGCAGTTGATCCTGATGTTACACGGGTATTGACTCTTGCGATTCAGTTCGATCGCGAAGGGAAATTTCTGGCTGCGTGCAACATGTACACCGAGGGAATCAATCTTCTGTTCAAGAGCATCAAAAGTAGGTTGCCGTAAGTACTGTATGTGACTCGATATCCCGTAGACACAGCTCCCGCCTCGGTATGGTTGATCTGTTATACCATCGCTTATCAGGTGCAAAAGACGCAAACACGAGAAGCGCACTTACGGCTAGAGCCAAGCAGTATCTTGACCGAGCGGAGCTGCTAAAGAAGCAAGTGGAGGATGCAAAGCAAAAGCCGCAGGGATACCATGAGCAGATACTTATAGAAGACGGCGCTGTGGGTTACGGGCTAGAAACGGTTTTCATACCATACATCGATTCGGAACTGACGGAGGTCCAGATCGACGATCCGTATATTCGTGCGAATCATCAAGTAAGTTCTCCAACGAGGAAAACCACATTTAACTTACTCTCCGTAAGTACCTCATCTTTTAATACAGATACATATGTTTCTCCGGTTCTGCGCACTTCTCGTCAAACACGCACGTCAGCTCAGGGTTATTCGGCTGAAGACGTCCTGTGGACAGGTAATTCAAACCGGAAATAGAGCGGCAGTTTATGACTCAAGACAACGAATATGACAAGGTTCAAACGGATGGTGGTTTTGTTTAGTAGCAAAGCCCGGAAGCTAAAACAGCACAGATGATGCGTCTGGAAGAAATGAAAGCCGGATTGTTGCGGCACAATGTAAGCCTGGTTCTCCAGTACTCTGAAACCCTGCACGACAGAGAAATAAGGTATGTCCAGTCTCATCGCATAAAATGAAGTTCCCATGCCGAACTTCTTGTTGTGCTTTCAGGTTCAATAACGGGTGGCTCATAAAGATTGGTCGCGGGTTGGACTACTTCAAGCGGCCAGAAGGAGAGAATAATATAGACTACTTTGAACTGGACTTTCGGCCGTGCCATTCTACCACCATTGACATTGTGTTTAAAGGTCCGGCAGGAAATCAGCCAGCCGGAAGCAGTAAAACTAAATAGGCATCACCAAATCACAGTCTTTCTTTTTAGTACGTTTCGTCGGAATTATCAAAACGAAAACTTATGATGTTCATTTTGATTTTATTCTGTGAGATATTCCATAAGATACGCAATATTGTCAGTTTGTTCATGCCGTCTTTGTTAAAGTATTTTTCACGCACTTTTATTCACCGAAAAATTTCAGATTTTAATTTTTTACTTGTATGGCATTCCAGTATTGAGTATTTTTATCCATCTGCGACACATCGGAACAAGATCATGAGCAGAATTGTATGTACGGCTGCCGAAAGCTTCGACGTTAAATATCGAAGGCTGTAAATGACCTTCTACCCTTGTCCAATCCTGTTGCCCCATCCCCTTCGGTGTTCTAGGTAAAAAAGGGGCAAATTGTGTCCGTAGTGGTAGTCAGGTACAAGCGAGCGAGAACTTACCATCCTTCCAGTCATCGTACGCGCGGGTATTAGTCAGATAGTCAGGATCGTCCTTCTCTTCGTCTTGTTCCTTCTTAACATCATCGGCTTCTAGTTGTTCTTGTGTCGGACCGGTATAGTTCATGGAAGCAGCAGCTTTCGAGCCTGGTGCTGGGAGAGCCCCTTCTTCCACAAGTTCCCGGTAGAACTCTTCGACTGTGTGAGTTGGCAAACTCGGGTATCCAGCCCCAAAAACATTTTTCTGTATCTCGTTCTTGACCAGTACGATGGGCTTCGTCTACAAAAACGAGAAAATGCCATGTAGCATTACCAGGATCCATTCTGCTCGAAGAAAAGCTCGTCAATATGACCAAACTTACGAGTCGCTTCTGCTTCGACGCATTCGAGATCACTTCTTCAATATGCTCGCCGTTCGCCAACTTCTTCCGATGATCCAGCATTCTCTTTTCTTCCTGTATGGATGGGAGTTCCTCGAGTAAGTCCAGAACCCAACTCATGATCATGTTCTGATAGAAAGCGCGCTACAACGGAAATGCAAAACGGTAAGAAGAATCTACACTCGGTTCTTTGCAAGCCGAAGTCTTCACTTCTTCAGTGACCGACTGGGTAAAGAGGAAACCAAAGTTCGTTACGGATCTGTTACCGACGCAAACTAACCTGGACATCGTCGTCTGCGGAGCCTTGGTCGAGCCTTCGCTGGAGTTCCCGCACTGTTTCCTGATGGTCCATCCTTTGCTTCAGTGCAGCGATCTTTGCAGCTCGTTTGTTCGAGGCTTCATTCAGGAGATCTTGTGGTGTTTTTTGAAGTCTTGTTGTATTATCATTCTCGACTACCGCGTCGTTCGGTTTGAGTGCGGACTTGGGTATCGCCGCATGACCGGGGACCTCGTAGTCCTTGCACAGACCTAAGAAGTTCCTGATGTAGACTTCCGCCGCTTCCAGGCGGTCATAGCGGTGATCGTTCAGCCTCAATGTAAGCTTCGCGAGGTACGCGGGAAGAAGGAGGAATCTACAGAAAGAGCGCACAGCATGAAGTGTATATTCAAACGCGCAAGAGTTCGACGGTGCACATACCGTAAGTCCGTGGTGGCGATTTCTTCGATATTTTCATTCCTGCTGAACAGTCCTAATACCGACACATACTTCGTTAGGGTCTCAAAACTCTTGATCAGCTCCTCTACGTTCGACTGCAAATGACGAGCGTCAGCCTCATACACTCTAATTAAATACTCCAACATTCACATCCGTGGGTTCCTTGACACATGAAGGATAGTTTGTTAATTAGCTGGACTTACCGAGCTCGACTCTTCCGCACCTTCTACTAGCCGCTGGAAAGCTTTCTGTCCTTTCGTAAAGAGTTCTGAGAGCGATTCGGCATCCATGGACAAAGCCTCTGTTTCACGTCCAAGGCGTCTTACCAATGACAAATTGACATCCAATGCAGATGAGGGTAAGCTCCCACTATGGGACGGAATACTTGACGAACAGTTCTCACGTCTTCTGGGAGGGCAATGAAGCGCTACCCAAGCTCCGGGACGATCTGGCGTACTCCGCCCGCAGGTAATAAAGTAATCCTGAAGAATCTGAGACGAATGGTCTCTAGAAATGATGCACTAGATGTCTAGAATGGACCGGAAGTCGGAATGACAAATTCTTTCCAAAAATCCTGAGTCATTCAGGAAATTGCGATCAGAAGCCATCGCTGTCGCAAGGCACAACATCCCGTCTTTCTGAACGCGCAGCTCGGAAGAGCTGATGCACACCGCTTGCACTCGATCCGGAAATTCGCCGTCATTGCGCAGGTACCGGACATCTTTTTTTCTGGAGACTGGACTGCTGCGTCCACTCTGGTCTTAGAACCTGATTCAGGAAGTGAACGAGGTCTCTCCGTCCATTCTCTATGCAGAACAAAATCGGAGGTTCCCGGAATCGAAAACAGCGGCTACAGCCAACTCCTTACTCCAGGCGAGGGAATTAATAAAATTATTACTGGAACATTTCAAAAAGCTACGGGAACGATTCATGGTCTGACACAAAAAGCGAATGTAATAATTGAGAAACTGCGACAGCTGCAAGCTAAATACTCTTGAGGAAAGAAGGAATTGATCCGAAGAAGGAGAAGATTAATGCAAAATGAAGTACAGCCTTATGGAACCCAGAAAGTATGCAAAAAAAGAAGATTATAAGGCAACCAACATCAATCAATGCCTTCAAACTTCAGAGCCAATCATCACGAATCAGGGGAACTTCTTTCACGGTGCATTTTGATGTTCCATTCATCCAGAGTGCCTTCCCTTAGTATCCCACACTCTTTAGATAGTCACCCAGCTTTTCTACGACGACAGAACACTGGCCAGGTTGGATGGTATCGTTATAAGTGGCCAGGATGATGGCTTGTCCGGTTTTGACGATAATCGCTCCTCCAGCACCTTTCTTGATTCGCATTACGGTACCGTCGCTGGTTAGGTAGATGTACCGATCCCCTCCGATCCGCACTCCATCAGCTTGGAAGCCCGATGGGTCGTTGAAGGCATTGCTGATCTTGGTCAGTTCGGCTTGGGTAACGCGTCCCGCAATGTCGCCTCCTTCAGCCCAGATGTTACCATCATGTCCCGCAATGGCTGCTCCAGTACACGTTCCAGTGCCCAGCAGGTTGTTGTTCACGTAGTCTTGCCAGCTCATTTTCGAAGGGGGAAACCGAGTAGCCGCGACCTTGAGCAGGTAATGGAGACCAGACCTGTAAAAAGAGCAAACACATCAAAATCGTCCCCCGTGAATCGTGACGTGGAACTGCCAAGCTTCCATCACCGCCACCGCCACCGTCACGCCTGATTAAGGATAGAAAACAGGAACATTTACATACCAATAGAGCCGAGAATCCGTTCGACGACGAAGAATACTTCAACAACGTGTCGCTAGAAACCAGTATTTTCCAGCCCAGCAATTGAGTGATTCTGTTTGCGCATCACATAGTCCGACAAGACTGACAACGACAAGCAAACAGTAAACTATACACAGTCATGTCAATGGGCTTTACGTGTCTAAACTGGGTCGCGCATGATGGCGCGTCAAAGGTAGTGTGACTATCTCCTCCTACCCATGCAGACCACATGGACTATCGTAGGAGTCATCTTTCGACTATTCCATGACGAACTTGGTGAATGGTGATTCTACATTATTAGAGAGGTTGATATTTGACTTGATGAGTGTTTAGTACAGAATTAGCACAGCAACGAGCCAATCGGAATAGACCACGGAGGCGGGCTTGAACCGATTGAACCCACTATGCTATGCAAGCTCTGAACTTTGCATAGCGCATACGGGACGCTATTCCGATGTTTAGTGGAGCTTGCATAGCAATTCAGCTATTTCTCTCCGGGGCATAAATCACTGTCGGTAACACGAATCTTAGGGCAACACGGTAAATTTTCACCGTTGTCTACTCTCCAGAAAGACTTCGAAATTTTCGAACGGAAACTTTAAAACTTTTTCTGTATATTTCCATAGTTTTTGATATCAGTGATAACGATGGACGAGTCGATCGCGGTCGATGGGTCAGACGCTCATGACCTGTCTATAGCAGAAGCTTCCAGCTCAGGTAAACCACGGAGGGACTTCAGTCGGGAAGAAGAGAATCTTTATGTAACGAAATCCAGGAGAAGAAGCCGATATTCAATACCGCTCAGGCCGGCTGGAAAGATGTCAAGATCGCTATGGACGCCTTCAACGGATTCCAGCGAGAAGTGCGATGCTACAAGCTTCACTACGATAACTTACTGAAGAAGTTTCAAGCCAACGACTACAAAGCAAGATGGAAGAGTGGATCGAAAGAAAGTGTCACCAAGCTAAAGGTGGGTCTGGCGAATCTGATCGCGTTACAGTGTGACGCTGACATCGATAAAGCTGCTGCGGACGAGAAGATCGTTCCTTCCACCTGCGCTGGGCCAGGTTCAGCTCATGCTCTCAACAAGAAGCGACTTCTCGAGAACAACGAGATAAGAAAGGAGATCCGACAGAAGGCCATGGAAATCTATAGCAGGAAGAAGGCAGATAACGATGGCTCTACTCATGATGACTCTTCAACCGAGAGTGACAGGTGCTCGGAAAGCTCGGGAAAGATGAAGAAAAAGAAGGCAGATATTGAAGCTGCTATCTCACGCAAATGGAAATGGGAAAGCAGACTAGAGGAGAGACGGATCAGGCTGGAGGAGAGTAAGTAAGAGATACGGCGGAAAGAACTGGAGATACGTGAGAAAGAGTTCGCCGTAGGTACAAATGCTACCCAAATGTTGCCTCGATTGGATGATTAGATGCGTTTTCAGTGTGTCATGGTGAAGCTAACGATACCGTCAACTGTAGCTTTATGTACAGCCTTGTGGAATTCTACGTGCTGTCACTGCTGTGAGTCCCTTAACTGTAGCCTTGGTACTTGGCTCTACTTTGAGGTTAACTGGAGCTTTGCACTGTATGCCCAACTGCAGCTTTGCACTGTATGCTCAACTGCATCTTCATTCCCAGTCTCAATGTAAAAGTCAACTGTAGCCTTGGCTAGATAGATAGATAGATTTATTGAGCCTCGAAAATCTAGTCGATGGCTTCCTCGATCGTCAGAGGATAACGAAACATAAGAATACACTACTAAAAGCTTTGGCAAGTGGAAGCGACCAAGACTAACTTCAGAGATTGACACATAGAGATTATAATCCGAGATCAGGCACCAGAAAGGAAGTGGAAATCTCGCACAACCATAGCAGGGAGAGCTAACTACCAAACAAGGAATGAGGGAGCGTTCTTTCCGCCTTCGTCCAGGTGTTCACTCGTCCATTTCCATGCCCGACTGGCTCCGTCGTTCCCGGTTTGATGCTCGAGCTGGTCCATGTGTGTGGTTGCTACTTAGAGACAGCATCTTCAATGTTTTCGTCACTTTCGCGTTGAGACGCTTGAACAGCTTTGAAGCAACCGAAGGTGGGATGTTCTCTTCTCCGGGGATAGTTTGAGCAGTAGCAGTGGGAAGAGGCAAAACAGGCGCAGGTGGGGAAGGGAGGACTATCGGCGGAGAAGGCGAACGTACAGGGCTGACAGCTGAGGCCGGCTCAACAGGGGTTGTACCTTGCTTCTTCTTCTTGGGCTCTTTCTTGTCCTTAGAAGGGACTGTTGTCGAACTTTCTCTGGGAAGCTTAAGGACACGACCGCTACGGAGAGGCATGGTGTACAGCTACAATTTTCGAGGAAAACTACACACTGAAAGACTGAAAGTACGGCAAACCTACAGTTAATGTTAAGGCGAAAAATAAAACCAAAAATTTATCGAACGCGTACGTACGTGAGGTATGCTAATCACGAGTTTGCGTAGTGCAAGTCGCAACCTCTGCTGGTTTAGTGTAGCCAGGAGGCGGAGCTTGCTCACTGTGCTAAACCTGTGCTAAACACTGATCAAGTCAAATATCAACCTCTCTATTATGTATCAGCCATGGCGTAAACAGCATTCGGTCTATTGGATCTTCATAATGGCCTTTTACATATGGATGGGCAAAATCATATTTCGGTATCATTGAGCAGAAGTCTGTCGAAACTGTGAGAAATTAAACATGAGGAGAAAGAGGGTGTCATGGCCTAGAGGAATGATCTTACCACCTCCCAGACAGATCATCACACGCCGGTAACGAGCTGTTCTATGGGCGGTAACTGCTTACAAATTCTATACAAATGAGTCAGCGAGCCTCTCCTCGGTTCGAGCGAAGGTTCGAGTACCGGAAAATCCCAGTCCTGCAAGCCAGTATTTTAAGGTTAACCTTGGGTATTCTAAAACGGAGAATTTCTCCTGCAATTTGGTATCCTCATCACATGCCGAATGCCTGAAATCTAAAGAGCCTGCTGGTTCTTGCCGCAATGTTTTTCCGCTGCACGCATAATGGCACAGTTTTTCCTTAGGCAAACGCCAGTGCGGTACAAAGTGCCTTTCAATGGACGATAATTCGGTAATAAGTGGGTGGTTTCTCCTGGGACCGTTCTTCGTTATCTCTGTTTACTGACCGTATAACGTACGTATGAAACTGACGCGCTCGCGGTGGTGAACCTTTACAGTGACCGTCGGAAATGCAGCATGTACAATGACTGTACTTTACGCCGAAGTCCGCTGATGACGAACTCGGCGGAATTTTCCATTCTGATCCATCTGATCGGGAGGAGTAATTAAGAGACGTATGACCTGTACCTTTATCTGATAACTTCCTCCAGATCACTTCCTCGAGCCAGTACTGAAGATCCGCAGCGTCAAATCAGAGAGTAAAGTAACTCTCTGATCACATAGCAGATTTTCCCAAGACGTGAGTTCGGCTCGTTGCCTACGTCTGCAGGAGATTCCGAAGATCGAAAAGACGCAGGGACTTCGCAAGCACACTTCCACAACAGAACACTTACCGATTTCCATAAATATACTTTTACACACAGTTTACGACAAGATTACGTGATGTCGACCACTTGTTCATAATTCAGATAATCGGAGACTCATTACCTTGGTCGATGTCGCGACAAGGTCTGTTTTGCTTATGTTGCAGGCGGAAGTGCGTCAGAACCTACCTACATAGATTCACGTGCTTGCAATCTAAATCAGGTCGTTCCCCTTACATAATAACAGAGCGTGTTCCTGAGACGTCAGAAGCTGCTTAGGAGAATCCCAATTTAGCAAAGTTCAATTCAGTTAGGGAACCGTGAAAGAGATAATCCATAAATCTGATTAGATTCGACGAACATGGAGAAAAACCGATATACATGAAACATGAGTCCTGCTTGAAAATTTCCTCTTATGATTAGATGATTCGAAAGCTTCGAAGAAAGAAAAGTGCGTTTAATTAATTTAAGAAAAGTGCTGAAGAAGCGTCCTCAAAAAACGGAAAAATGAAAAAAGCAGCTAGAGGACTCTCAAGTTCACTTCTTTGCGTGACTCCCCCACAAAAGATCCTTCCTGGTACTGTACATGTTCCTTTTGGTCTCTTTCATAATGCCATTTGCCCACTCTTGTAATCCGAGTCAAAGCTTTCAACCGAATGCTTCCAGCTAGGTAAGTCAATCATCCATCAACCTTGCACGTGAACTACGGCATTAGACTTTTTCGAGTCATGGGGAGCCACGCTAGGTTCTCCGGCTTCGATCTGCTGAAGAGGACAGGATCCAATCCAATTAGCCACTCCTGTCACGTGTGTCTGCCAAAGAAATGAAATATGTAACTCGATCAGAACATGGCAACCGGTAATATCTAGCATAAGTAAAGGCACAGCAGTTGGCTAAACTGAACAACGTACCATCTTGAGGTCGCGCATCCACAGTTCCCCGCACTTCCCGTTGCAGGTGATGCAAGGTCGAACGAGTCCGTATCCGCCACATTCGAAACAAGCCCAGGCTGTATGATCTTTCTCCCAATCCGAGCCACACCTATGAACGATGAAGAAAATGAAAGAATAAACTCGAAATTCCTAAAAACAGACGTCGAATGGTTTCAGCCAGATCGTTATCACTAGTGGCGCACGTTGTCATTATTACTGGCGGCGAGCGTGCGCTACTTGGGAATCGATCAGGGTAAATCCATTTGCCAACTTTCATACATTCGGTTTTCGGTGGAATTTAGGAAAAGGATTTAAAAGAAAACTTACGAGAAGCAGCAGCTGTCCGGAATTGAAAGACCTATTTTCTGGCAGGTTTGATGTGAAGAAACGCCTTGGACCATTTCACAAGGACAGCTGTTCTGAACAATCTTCTGGACTGGACCGACCAACAAGTTACCCTCGGAACAAGCCCGGCGTTTAGTCCAGCAGTTGTCTGAGAGCTGACGAAAGCTGATACGGGGAGTTCCCTTGGCGCCGAATGAATGTGACGGCAGGCGGAACTGTCCACAAGGTACCGAGTTCTCCGAATGTCCGCAGTTCTCTTCGTCACAATCGATCACTATAAAGATGAAAACAAGATAGTCAGGAATATCCAGCCAGTGACGGGTAAAATGTTAGAATGGAAAAATGAGCTTTACAGAGAAGGACTGTCGAATATGCAAAGAGGCTCGTGCCGACAATACCATCGACGGCGCTTCTGACGAGCGTGTTTAAGTAGACATTAATGAAATAATACGACGTTGTAAAGTGTTTCACTACGCGGGAGAGACGCAGGAGGAAACCAATGAAAGGACGTATATACGGGAAACACTGGTCTGTGTTGTATATTCCTTCAACGAAGAAAGGCCTTGTAGCGCAAGTACTTAATTCCTCCCTATTGGATACGCGCCTGGTCGATTTCTCATAATTACAGGGAAAGACCGGAAGCTCTCTGCGACGGGATGTTATCGATTACGACAAAATTGCTCTCTAATGGAAAAACGTTAAATGGCGATTAGAGGCCAGTCTTTTGTGTCAACTGACTACGAATCTGTGGGCATATTTTACTGTCAGGGCGGCACAACGAATGAGTTCTTCCCAGTTCACCACTGGTGGCTATATCCAGGAGTTCAGAGCTCAACACTGTGATTCTGTCGCTATTTGCAGGAGAATTTTGATAATACTGTCAAGATATCGTTGCGAATAGAATGCTCAAAGAGGAACAGCATGAGATATCGTACGACGTGACGTACATTATGGACGGCTCAACGCGTAGGTCTTCCAAGTCTCAAGAGACTTGCGTGCGTTTTGGTTGTTATGGACGCGCAACATGAAGGCTTTTCAAAACAAATAAAATTATCTTTAATAGCCAGACGTCCAACGAACCGACGGAGCCGTCATAGCCTAACAACGTACTCTGCCGACTATAAACGCACCAAAATGTGCGACGACGACAACGGACCTTGACACGGCTGGTTGGGTCTCCGACCTTGAAGAGCCTTCATGGTTGTTCCTCAAAAGACGCCACTCGAGCACCCCACCTTCAACGAAGCACTGTGAAAGCATGGTACCACGATTCCGGATAATCCATCCCTGTGTAAACAAGGCTGCCGTCAATTAACCTTGACCCATCCGTATTCATCATCTCGTTCGCTCGTTAACAAACCGCATAATCCAGCGTTCGACATGATCTGTAACTGATACCTTACTTTAAGCGTCCGCAGACAGAGCTGTTCGGCAACGATTGCCCATTGACGGACTCACCGTCCTTCACCAACGGACTTGACCATCCTACAAGACCTTCTTCTTAACCCTTCGTCCCAACCTTGGCGAAACGCTCTCACAATGACCAAACAGGCTTGTTCGCACCTGCAAGGGATTCAGAGTCAATGGAATGAGATCCTCAAGCTATCGATCTCACAGCGCAAGTGCGGCTTCTAGTTCAGTTACCTTCGCACTTCACGCTTTCCGGTGCGCGTACATGAGGAGCAATGTCCTTGCAGTTTCGTTCCGCCGAGAACGCGAGCATGATCATGAACGAGGCATTGACGTCGTCCGAGAATCGCAGAAGGTGTCGGAAGCGTAAAGAGTGCAGTCACCTCACGCACCTGACAAGTTCTAGCTAAACGAACGCGGAGGAGGTGCACGGCGTATATGTCATATGACGGCGTGAACCTTCCGCAATCAGTGGCGCATGCATGCTTCAAAACGCTGTCACACGCAGTTATAAAAACATCCTCGAGATTTCGCTCGACGCATCGTTTATGGGAAACTGCACATTCCGACGAAGAGGTGAAAGATCTGACTAAACTACGCAACCGCTTCTTTCAAACCCGAAGTGATGGCGCCACCTACGCCGAAGTGCACTGTTGCCCCGGTTCAGTCGCGCAGCTCACCTGGTCCCGTTTCACTTGCGCAGCTGATTTTTCGCTGTGCTTCTACTCAGGAGTTGCTACGCTTTGACCAGAAAGGCCTTTTCTTCGCACTCTGAAACAAGGGCGACGCGGTCTCAGAGCTGGATAATAGTATCCATGCGTTCTTTGCTAATAAGGCACGATAAGAATGAGGAGCAGTCCTACGAGTCCTCGACAAGCTCCATTGACGCCAACTGTGCGCCAAAAGCTTGTATTGATTAGATGCCTTGTTCGGTGTTCCACATATTCATCATGGCCATACACTCAAGCGCAGCGAAGACTCGAGCGCTAACAATTGTTGACGAACCTCAAAGAAAATACCACGCAAAAGCACTGAGCTGCGCTATGTAGACCAGGACGACGCGACTGCATTATAGCGCACCTGCTCAAAGAAGAGAAAAAGTAGACTGTCGCGTCCTTGACGGAGTTATTTCCTCATTTCTTTTTCTGGCAATTGGCTGAGCTGCTGCTCGGAAAAAGAGCAATGTCAAGCCTTTCCAAGTGCAAATTGCATTAGGTAACGCATCGACATTCTTGCAACAATATAGCGCTTGTGCCAATTGCAACAGCGGCAAAGTCAGTATATTTGACTTTCGCCGTCACAATGCTTGAAACGCTTGACACTGATGCCAGGAATGCGCGTGTTCCTTGTAACCAGAAACTGTTGCTCTAAAAGCCGAAAATTTCGCTGACATCATTCAAAAAATCAAGCCTGCTTCACTTCTGGCGTTTATAATTTTAGTTGGCCTTCATTTTCCTCAATTCCAACCTAACGGAAGCTAGAAGGAAGATCCCCACGGAGCAAAGTTATGCAACAACCGCTTAATATAATTGAAGAACACGGTAAGAAAATGTCTCCATGATCTTCAATCGGCAAAATTGCTTCCTCCTACGTAGAGCAAGATCGATAAGTTCCATTACGTAAGAACTCACAAATCGTTTGACTTTATGTTCGACTTTCCGAATGGCAGAAGTTCCTCATAATAACTGGCAAGTGGGCAGTGGCCAATTGCAAAGGAATTCAACAAGTGGCGAACGGTCTTATTATTAGTAGCTGATGGTGTGCGCCACTTGGGACAACAATCTGGTTTGATTCATTTGCCCACGTCCCAATCTTCATCAAGATAAACCTAAATTCAGCAAGCTTTTTCTAGGCTTTCTGTTAGTGACGTGGTGGTTTCGAGAAGGTTCGTGAAGTAAGGCGTAACTGTTGCTCTTCCTCATCCTGCAATGAGTAATATAAGCAGTGAGTAATCCTGTACGGGTCGCGTATCATGTTTGACTAAAGGGAAGGGCAAAGACTTTGGGTTCCAAGCCTCGCCTGCGGAAATCCCTTCGTCCCGCAGGTGATCACGGGACGCATCAAGAAGGACGTAAGTCCTGTCAAATCTGGAAATTCCGCCGCACGCACAAATGTATTTACAGGTGTAAAATTAGCGCGTATGTGCGGATACACGACCCAGGCCAGCTCGCTGACTCGCGCGCTCATCTTCCGTCTCTTGAACGGGGTAACCATGTCAACGGAACACATACAATGGCCGTACACGCGTCACTTCGTCGACCTACGTAGAATCTTTAGCGTAAACGACGCATCTCTACTTCGAAACGTGCAATCATCGGTCAACTCACACATCCTGATTGTTCCTGACATCCTTCTTCGGTCTTTGGGGATGACATGTTTTGAAGTCATAAGACAGTTGTCAGAAAGCATCTGAAAATACACCCAAGCCCAGGCAACACGGAAGCCCCCGCATCATACTTTAACCCGAATTTCAACGATTCAAAAATAGCAGACAGAATAATTTAGCGGCCTTCCTATATTCGATTCCTCCCAAAGAGGCGCTTAGCCTGAACGAACCGAAGATTTCTATCGAACAAACCGAAAGCATCCGTTTCCTTGACGGACCGGAAGTCGCTAACGATCGACATCGTAAAGAGTCCTGTCTTGACTCTGAGCTTTTGGTAACTTTAAGGACTGAACTTTAAGGACTAACTTTAAGGCTGGAGGACTGAATTTTAGGGTTTATGGATTCAGCTGGAGGAAGCAGATAGTTGGCACTTACCGAGCGGATCGGGTTCCTCCAGCCACATGGTGAAGCCGGGATCTTCCATGAAAAGTCCACGGTATCCGCTGGCCAGGCTGTGGAGACACTGACAGGACAAGTCGGGTGTGGCTGCGGCGTCAAGGTAAGGAGCGGTGCTGTTGTTGGCTTTTCCCTGATTAAATGGCGCCATGGCACTCAGTCCTTCGTAGACCATTCCTTCCTGGCGAGCGATCGACTGGTGAGGAGGTGAGGTTCAGCCAACTGATACTCTCTTGAGGTTGACTATCAGCGCTGTTTGCTAAGGTCCAATTGTCGTCTTGTTCCGGACCGTTCGATGTACCTGCTGGGTAAAGGAACACAGTTCAACCGAACACGTTTCCAAAGTGGAAAACTCGACTGTGGCTAAAGATTGATAAGGTCTACTAATGCACTCGCGCACCGTGTTATAGAGCAACGCTACCGTCAACGACGCTGTGACCGGTCAGCTAACTCTGGCGATGCCGTTCAACTCGCCCGTTTCAAGAAAACTCCCAGGCGATCACCACGTAAGACCGAGATGTAGAGATCTGTCGTACAAAATAGATATACGGGTGGCGGTGTGAGATCGTATGTGAGGAGTAACACGGACGAAGCAACCAGACTGTGCTCGCAAATCTCCGCTTTGAGTTTGAGCTGGCGTACGGAGATCTAGACAAACTTATGACTCATTCGAGTGAGGCGTATGAGTTGTTCGACCAGGCGTGGCTGACCTCTCGAGACCACGCCTCAATGTTCGACATCTTTCCTCGTTAGAGGCTTACCCGTTGACAATTGATTAACCTTCGTTGCATAGTGTGAAAGCAAGAGATCGCAAAGTCGGCAATGAAACTTAAAAGCAAACCGGAAAACAAAATTCAGTGTCACTGTCAGAATTTCTCCCAAAACCTTCTCTGGATGTTTGCCACCTTTAATGGTTGTACAGCCTGCACTGCTGTTCTTTGCAGGGGAATCTCAGCTCGTCGGAAGTCAGAGTGCTGCAGTACGTGAGGAAGGATCTGGGACTTTCATAAACTGTTTAAGATATGTGGTACGAGATCCTTATCCCTATGGGGATCGTCACTGGATGTATCTGGGCTCCCTTCTTCACCTCGTACTTCAGCCACAAGGCTATCCTCGGAAAGGTAAGCTCTAATGTATGAGTAAAATTCTTCCCTCGACAAGCATCAAGGAGTGGTGGCGAAGACGTCAGACAACGCTGTTCGGGCGATGGCTCGAGTACAGTGTACGAAAAATAGCTGATTGTACATTTGTACCTCGACCTGCTACTATCATCGAAAACTTCTTGTTGTCCTACTCTCCTGAAAGATTTGCCCAGTACTTGCCTTCTGAACTAATAATTGATATCGTTTTTTCAGTGGTGCAGGAGACCGAGAATGGACTGGCACGATGTCAACCACTTTGATCGCGATCAGCAGCTCACGGGATTCACTTACGATACTCGAGTAAGGGCGTCTGTTCTTGCAGCTAAGTTACATGGCTATGGATGAATTGCAGTGAGATTTGCGTGCGGTTGCCGTTGATTTTGTTGGACAGCGAGATGTAATCAAGAAAACCTGTGTTGCATTTTAGGGTCTTGATGCTGTTCCTGATATCCCAGACAGGAACTACCCTCAACAACCAAACCTTCGGATGGCGAGACCTGGCCTCATGAAGGTGTAAAGAAAATCACGTGGCGACTTCTGTTTACAGTTTTACAAAGGAACGAAGTCAACGAACCTACAGACACCGCCGTTTGGAGTGATGTGATGGTGCTAAAGAGTAGTTTTATTTGCGTTTTTCTTCCCCGTAATATTCGAAAAATTCTCGAATACTAGCAAACTCTGTTCGCTCACTGGGATTTGGCTCCCTTTTGGGCACTGACGGCATTAGATTCTTCATCTTTTGTCTAAAGTCAAGTGCACTCTGAACATCGAGAATCTTGTACACGGTGAAACACAGCAGTCCAACCCCGCTAACGGCATAAAGTGTTCCCCATCCCAAAGCTCGTAGAGCAAATGAGGCACCACTTTCTAGTTTCTTTGCTTCAGGCAGTAAACCTTTATCAAAGGATGTAGGATCTCGCTTCTTGGCCATGGCTAAGGCCGAACCAAAGCCCGAAAGTAGTCCCAGAAAGGTAACTCCACCAAGGAACACTGCTTTGGAGATGGTCTCAGATTTACTTCCGGTTGGCGCTGTAGCAGCAGTCGTCTGTGTTATGGAGTCGTCTTGCCCTGGCAGCCCTGTAACGTCCGGTCGTAGCAAATGCGGCTCCATCAATAATGCTGAACCGTCCGAGTTAAGCGCCATGTTGGGGCACTGGGAGCGTGGTGGTAGTCAGCACCTGGACGTCAGTAGTCAAGTTCCGGTAGGGCCGAGGTTGGTTCGGTCAAAAAGTAAGAGGCTGCAGGCTCCGCCACCAGACAATGCTTGTAGGGCGAGATGCGCCACGTACGTCCGGACGTCCCAGAAGCAATCCAGAGTACTGCAAACAACAGCTAGTGAGAAACAGGGAGAATGAAGCCATGTAAACGGAACGCTTCTGTGGTCTTCAGAAAATGATGCTCCGAGTACGGTAACTTCAAATTTTTGGACCCAAAATCCCAAATACAGTCTTACTGTCTTACCTGTGAGATGTGACAATTGCTTCTTCTGCAACCGAACAGCGTTTCTGTGCGATACTGCTGGCCATGCACCGCGCAGTACGATCAGCTGATCGATGTCCGGTTATGGCTTGACTTGATCAAGTAATCGAGCGCGTGTCCGATCAGCCGATCGTTCTCATGCGACAGCATAGCGAGCAGCCCCGTGCTTACACGTACCGTGCGAAACTGAAATCGGGCGTTTGAACTGTCACATCTCACAGGTAGGACTGTACGGTATTACAGCAACTCAGTACGGAAATTGCGAATCCACAGTATCCTCTCTAATCCTAGCTAGCTTACGAAACCCCTGGGCGGCAATCGGATTTCCCGGTACTTCTGGTCAGTCGGGCTCTCCTGGAGTCTGGACGAGTAACCGTACCATTCTCTGTTCCTCGACGAAAGGATAGTAGTACCGATCCACATCATATTTTTCGTTGCCCGTGTTCCAGAACAATTGCTAAAGCCTAATGGACACCTTGTACATGGGCTTGTAGGCTGTAGCTTTGTCCGAACTAACGACCACAGTACGATTCTTGCTGAACAAGGAAACAAAATTTATGTAAAGCAGCGAAAGTACATCCGTCATCACACAGATACCAAAATATGGAAAACAAACGATCTAACAGGGAAAAAGTAACAAACAGTTCTCTCCCTACTATATAGACCTGCAAAAAACCTTCCAACTAATTTATCGGTTGGATCAGCCGAAACACCACCGCATAAAGCAAGTTTTGCGTTCTGGTCACTTCATTCAAAGAGCAGTTTCTACAGAGATTCAAAGGTTCAACAAAAGACAGGAAAACTAGTAGTACCGAGGTCCGCCGTTATGAGGAACATCCTGATAACGGCAACCAAAAGCAGGAACAAGACCGGGCTGTCCACCTTGTGGTTGATAGACTGGTGGTGCTGCCTGGAATCGGAAGCTTGACGAACCCCTGCAAAAGTCAATGACACCCGTCAGAGAATGCACTCAATCGCAATCGTAAAATGAAAGTGAAGGTACAAAACAAAACAGGCAAACAGAAGCAAGCTGCGCGAGCACTGACATTCACATAGAAAAGAAAGCAGCGGGAAAGGGGGAAGGTGATCAATCCAGAAGACTTTAGAAAGCTTGCTTCCATCGTTTTCTGATTTGATCAGATTCAACGTTATCACTACCAGGACAGCAAAGGAGAAAAAGCTTTAGATTGACATGACTTGGGAAAAACGGCATCTCTGGTCGTAATGGTGCACTATTTCTAGCGGACTTACGGTTGCGCCATTGCAAAGCCATTGTCTTGTCCATTTCCCTGAGGGACCTCAATCACCTCAGGTTCACAGTCATGCAAGCGTTTGTGCCTCGCAATTCTAAAGCGCATAGAGGCCATTGAGCCTACGAGAAACAATAAACAACATCCCGGTTCGCTCGACACTACAGACTTACTGTCGTGGCCTGTGGGATGCACTGATCATGTTACGCCTCATTAGCGCATCCACGGTGTCATCCATAGGCTGCATCAAGCCTTGCAGCACTGACTGATTTCGGTACTGGTACAGGACACAGTTGCGAATCTTCAGGAAGTTCGCTTGCTTCTGCATCTGCAATAGTCCAGACAGAAATTAGTTACACCTCTTCATCAATGTTCGACGAGATTACAACTTACGTTTCGGTGTCCGAGGAATGTTTCGAACTGTGTCGGCGAGTTTACAGCCCCCGCGAGTCGGTCCAAAGCCGTGTGGAAGACGTTTCCGTCGAAGAACATGGCTGGGTTGGTGTTGTTGGGACTGGTGATGACTGTGCAGCAGACATCGTTGGCGAAGATGACGTGTTCCACGGCCGACATGAAGAAGGACGCAAATGTGATGGACGTTGCGTCAATGAGCAGCTCGTACTACCATGGGACACATCATATCAAGCGTCTAGTAACTTTAGAACATTATGAATTTGGACAGTCATCTTACGTCGGATGCGGTTGTATCGTACATCTCCAGTTTCTCTCTCTTTGGATTAGAAATGCGAGTCGTGACAACTGAGGCCACTGTAGCGATAATACTGTCCAAGTATCCTTCACGGAACATGGGTGCGAACCTAAGCAGAACAAACTATGAGCTTTGCGCTCCAAAATGTGCTTGGCTTGTCCACCGAAAGAAACTTTGCAAACTAGCCTGTCCAGCATGTAGCGAATGGCAATGACAGGGACCCAGGCGTACTCCGGGACATCCATGAAGATCTCGTGCCAGTTGTTGGGGCAGTTAGCGCCCATGACGATGTGCAGCAGGACGTGCAGGCCAGGTCCCTTACGGTCTCGCTTACCCCACATTTCTTCTGAGGAACGAGTGACGTTGGCCACTTCGCGGGAAATGGAGATGGGCTGGACGACGTCCATGCCCGAGTAGAAGATCTCGCGGATCTGAGGCATGAAGCTGATGTCGTTGGCATCGGCTGTATAGTCGGGCTGCTCTGTGCCGAAGAGGAGACCGTAAGCGCGGCGACGAATGTCCCGGAAGAAGGACTTGGGCTCTTCCTTCCAGCCACACACGCGGTAGCCGCGGTCGGCCAAGATGTAGCCGATCTTGATCGTTGGAATCTACCAGCAAGGGAAAACGTCAGACTTCACAACTTGCTCATTTGCAAAGCCTTCTTGTCTACGTCTTTGTTCTATTTTCAGCTCCATAGAAGAAGAAATGCGAATGTTCAGTTCTAAAAACAGTTGGATTAGTGGAAACCAGTGGAAACCACCGAAAAGTTTAACTTACCTCAGAGAAGACTAGATGTCCAATCCATTCATGAATGTTACCAGAGCGGTGGAACTTCTCGAGGTGTTCTCTGAATTCTGGCTTGAGGCGTCTCTGATGAGGGAACTCTACTCGCTCCCATGGGTGGTCCGGACTTTGTCGTTCGTAGTACGGCTTCCGGGTCTAAAAAGGAAGCGTCAAGCGTTCAGACACCTTGGATAATTCTTTAGCACCTCGGATTTCAAGTAAGTATTAATACATACTTCAAGTACGAAAAATGGGTTAACTTGGAGCAGAGCGAAAGACCAACCATACCGGCCAAGTTCGACCTTCCAAGAGCCGCTTTCCGATGTCGAAGAAAAGGTTGGAAGCTTTCTTGCGCAACTTCTGCAGCTCATCTTCCACTTTGTCGCTGTCGTAGATGTCGGACGAAGTCAGGTGCTGGAAGTGAGGAGGAAGGCTGGTACGTTCCTTCAAGCATCGCTCAAGATGCTCCATACTCGGAAGCAGGCTTTCGCCAATCTTCATCGTCTCTTTGTTGTTAACACCTTCCTTGTGAACCTGCTGCATGATCTCCACCGCGGTATGTAGACGAGCAGCCTGTAACACAAAATCCAAGCAGTACTGAACCAGAGCCTCAGTAAAATAACCTTACGGGTTTCTGATCGTTGGCAGTCAAAGCTGCCAAGATTTCGTGGTGAAGATCTTCGGTCGGATCGAAGAGCTCCTCTCCCGAAACTTGATCCAGATTGCAAGATTCATCCTTGAAGTACCGTGTACCTGCAGAAAGAATTCGTGAGTTAAAAGGCATTGCTTTGAGACATCCCAGCTAAATAACCCTTTAGCCTTACCGTAGTACAAAAGGCCGGCATCGAGAGAGTCTCTTATGACACCAAGGCTCTTCGACACTTCGCTGGCCTCGATCGCTTTGCCCGTCATCCTGTCGCCTCGCATGTTCAGCTTTAAAGTCTCGCCCCAGTAAAGAGTCTGAGTCACATCAGAGTAGCACATGTATTCCAGAGAGTTAGTAAAGAAAGCGCCGGCTTCGTCCATGATACTCTTGGATGAGGGATCTTTCAAGTCACGGACAGCGATGATTTCTGGCTCGTGCTCGAAGAGCGTGCATTCCAACTTAATGCCCATGGAAAGACAGATCAGACGCAATGAAGTCTGCAACGCAGTCGGTGCAAACCTGGACCGAGGAAAGAAAAGATGATAGTAAAGGTTCAAATTTCTACACTCAACCGGAAGTTCGAATATTTAATGTTTTAAGCACCTGCATACAGCTGCTGTCTTACTTGCCGGCAGTCTTGCCGCGATGCGCGATTATGCAGGTGCATTTCAATTTGCCTTTTTGTTCTGTCACTGTAAGTGAGCAGTACCGCTCTTATTCGAGAAAAATCTTACCACATGTCTCCAGGTGTCTTTGTGAAGGCTCCAGGAGGATGCGTGAGGGAGCGAGGAGACGTTTCCAGCTGACCAGCGAACAGATTCTTGACGCTCTCGTATTCCCATTCCATTCTGGCCAGCCAAGCATCCAGATTATGGACATCGATAGAGGAGTCGAATGTGACGGTAAAGTTGAACTTCTTGTCTTTGCAAAACTTGTTGATGCAGCTGATGAAGGCGCTCGAATTAGCCCAAATACCGCCAGTTACCCAGTCGGGATGATAACCACCATACAGTCGTGCTTGCACTTTGGTGGTGCCTGCATCCACCACGATGGTGGATGTCTTTCCTCGCAACACATCGGCGATGACATCTTCGCAGGCTTTCTTGGTCAGCGGCCAGGCTATCTCGTAGGGGATCAATGCTAGGTTGGTCAACGGTGGGTGAAGCGGCTGACTTTCTGGCAGCTTAGTCCGCTTGGCCGGAACGCCATTTTGCTCGCTGCTGATCTTGCCAAACCTCCCGGAAAAGGGCTCCTTCTTGGTTACCGCCTTCCCGCTCATAACTGCAACAGAACACAAGGGTTAGCTCAACTGGAGTAAGATCGAACAGCTCGAATACGAACGCGACGTGGAGAGCATGTCAAACTAGAATAGATCCGGCACAAACTCTAAGCTTGCAAAACGGACTTTCTGTTTTTGCGTTTTTTTTGCACCAGCGCATCAGAAAACGAAATCAGACCACATCACACCAGAAAATAATTGGGTTGAGGAAGAAAGTTACCCAATCCGGTTCCGGAATGAACTTGAAAACAGCTGCTGCCCTTCGGCGCTGACGACGAATGATCGATCGATCAATCAAGCAATGTGAATCGATTCAGTCCTACTGCAACCACAGTGGAGTTTGTGCCGGACCGATTGCCCTCCTCATAGAAACCGAGCGACTCGAGTATGTCCACTCGCCCACTAGCGGACTAAATTTGGTGCAGTTGTCTCTTCTGTAGTGCTGGCAAAAATACGATAAAGTTCGATACGATATTTTTCGATACAATATCGGCGGATATTTTATTGCGGTCTTCGATATTCATTCTATATCGATATTTCGATACGGTATTTTCTCGATACCATGTTTTCGATATATTGTATCATATCGCAGCGATATATCGATATTCCTGGAATTTTAGTTTTTCGGTATTCCAGTGGTTCAAACCCGAAAACTCAAGAAGCCGATTTCCACATAAAGTATTAGTAAGCTCGAAAGCGTCGGATGCAGCAAAGACATGACTGCCAAGGCTTCAGACACATGGAAACCTGGACAGAATTAGTACCAGAACCGAATGGGCGGAGTGTGCTCGGTACACATGGCCAGAATCAAGTGTTTGAAATCAACCATGGTCTTCCGTAGACGAGATATCACTGGCGAGTTTGCCATTCAGCAAGATACAGATATATCGAAAATATATCGATCTGGCGCGATACGATATCGCCAAATATTTTATTGCGTAATTCGATACGAGTTTCATATCGATATTTTCGATACGATATCTGCCGCATATTTTATCGCAAAGATTCGATATATTTCGATGCAATATCGGTATACCGTATCGTTGACAGTACTACTCATCTGGATTTCTCCAGTTTCAACCAAATTACTATTTTGCGAGGACAGGTCTGGTCCCATAAACTGCCCTCATATTTGCGACTCTCAGTTTTCACTATCAGATTTGGACAAATCAACTCCCCCTCAATCAAGCTTTATGAAAGTTCACAGTGATGCCATTACTGCTGCGTGCGAAGAGTCTCATTTCGCTGTCTCATCTTTTGGAAACTCTCATATCGCAATTTTTGGTGCACCAACCGGAAGCGAAACTTGAAACTCTGCTGGAACTCTCATAAAGCTTCACCCAGTTTACTTCTTCATCTGGATGACTAAAGTTACAGTTTATTCACGTGAAGTGTAAGAGCTTTCTGGTGCACCAATTACATACGTACAAGCTTCGGAAGAGCTGTATCGCCTCCCTCACAGCACCCTGCTGTTCAGTCCACTTCGTGTCCTTTGCTGGAGAAGCCTGTCGAATCATGGTTACCACCACCGAAATGGACTTTAACGACTCGGCGTCAATGTCGTCTGTGGCATCGACTTCCTCTACGCTCAGTATTGCGCATCGTATGCGTAGACGCTTCGGCAGGAGTGTTTCGGCCTCGTGTAACTCCGGTAAGCCGCTTCTACGGTGAACTTAGTCCCGTACTTCGGAAACTGGTCACTCTTCTGTTTGCAGTTACGGAAGATAAAGGGAAGGAGGAAATGGACGTTGCGCCGGCTAGCCAGACAGAGGGAAACGTAAGGGGAGCATCCTCTGGAGATGAATGCGATGATGGGGAACACCCCAACTGCGCCAACAGACAAGGCGGATCGACTGGCCCAGAAGCGCACATCGAAAAAGGTATGGGTGTTCTATCAAACCGATTTCTGATATGTTCTTTCTGCCTAATTTACTGTATCTTCCTCAGTGGTCAACTATCCAAACCGGAAGCCTCCAAGATGAAGCAAGTGTCGCCTGTACGGGCATACCCGTCAGTTTTGCGGAAAGCCTTGGAGCCGACGCCGCGGAACAGCCCGGGATGTGGAGCGTTCGGGAGGTTTTCAGGAGTATCTCAAAGACGCGGCCATTGAGCGTAGTGCTGTGCGAACAGCGTGAAAAGGAGGACCGACGACAGGCCGAGGACCGAGCCTTTGAAGGTGCCCGAATCCTGGCGACTGGTGAACGAGAAGACCAGGCACGCCAGGCTACACGTCTGGCGGAAGACCGCGAGAAGGCTGACAGTCGCGAACGTGAAGACCGACGGCAGTCGGCTTGCATTTCAAAAACTTCAAAAGTGCTGAGTTGTTAGCAGCGATGTGCTGTTGTCAGCTAGATACCCATATTCCTTTTTTTTTAAAACTTCTTTCTTATGTTATCCTTCTTTTTTTTTTTTAATGAACATACTTAATCGTCCGATCTTTGTCCGGATTAGGGACTGTGACTCCGACTTGTTTTAACGATTGCGCATTGCTTTTGTTTCCATTCCGAGTCAGATAAAATTTTTTACAAGAAGGCTGAGCGAGATTACTTCCAGACTGAAGTCTCAAGAACATGAATTTCTCTGCTGAACCGATAAGACTTAAAATCAGAATCAGAACCGCCGACATAGAGTAGGAGGGCGTAGTTGAGGAGCTTGTTGTGCTCTGCTCGTTTCTTTCGCGTTCCTTTCGTTGACCATCTTCTCGATGTACTTTGTTTCGCTGCCGCCAGCATAGCCTCTTCTCGCTTGACGTGCAAAGTTCGGCAAGCTTCAGGTGTGTCCGGAACGGCGCCAGATTCGATGGCTTTCGAGGTTCAATCGAAAGAGCCTGAAACGATCCAAAGAAAGATAGCCAAACAGGGAGAGAAAGAGAAAGAACGATGTTTTTAACGTTCGGTCAAGGTTGATCGTCACATTGAGAATATTCTCGATCGTAGATCCTACCGACCCCGTTTCTAGCGAGTCTTGAATGACCGCATGGTATGTCACAGGAGGAAAGACTTGCTGACTTGGTCCGCCGTGATCTCTACACTTCCGCTGTCGCCAAATGTATCGTGAAGGGAATACGAAACTGAAAAGCCAGGAATGCTTGATCACATTCCAAAATGTGTTTATAATCGGTCCTACCGATACCGGAAACGTTGGGAACCAGTTGTTGATGCGCGGGCCTTGAAAGACGAAAACTCTGCCGACATTCGTTGCGTTGTGGGTAGCCCCGGCGCTTCTCATGTCGAAGGAATCGCTGAGATTAACTCGGCAAACTGGGGACGAGATACGTTGCTCCGACCAGGACACCAAGTAAGCCCTAGAAAAACATACAGTGAAATTTCAATGCATGCGGATTGCGGAATAATATTACCACAAACAGTACAGAATGGAAAATCTGAACTTGGCCGACGATCACCAGATTCGAAGCGCTGAGGTTGCAGTCGTGCTAAATCACATGCATGTAATGTACGAGGACCACAGAGAATTTGCCTGCAAAAGACGAGGAAAGCCATAGAGATCGGTTAAGGAGAGAGCAAAAGTTGCCTCCCATAACGACTACCCATGAAGAGCTGTGAAGCGTTCTTTCAGGCTTGGTTGTACGCCGGTCTTAAAGGAAACTGGAAGGGATTCACTTCGTTGATGGCGAGAAACTTGTCATACGATATGTCTGCGTTGAATCTTTTCGGCGAGGAATCCTTATCCATTTCTGTGCGAGAACGTCTAGCCTTCTTAACACCGGCTTTGGATGGCGAGCGAGCCGGATAGCCAGGCTCGGAAGATTCTGCTGTCACTTGCGGGAAAGTGAACTCCTCATCTTGTGACGGAATACGCAACTGAGCGGATGGAAATCCAAGCCCCGCCGAGTCTAAGGTGCGCATGCAGCTCGTGGCTGTCTTTGGTGTCATTGAGGTGGAAGCTAGGCTAGATATCTTTCTGGGAGCTAGCTGAGTAAGAGAATCGCTCCGAGTTACCGCGTCATCCTGCAAGACTTCCGTTCGCCATTCTTCTGCCAATGCAGCATCACAAAGGAGCTGAAGAGCAAAATTTTCCATCCTTCCTTTATCTGTGAGAAGTATTGTTGAACACGAAACTCTGCTAACGAGGGGATTTTTCCAATCCGCCGCCTCTGATCCTCAAACCGGCATTACAGGTGGATAGAGAAGAGTTTTCTCTATAGTCTGATCCGGAAACCTGGTCATATTTCCGTTCCTGGAATAAACTGCAGGAACCGGAAGTTACGTCAAAATTAGGGCGCTACTGTACATTGACCGAGGCACAATCAATAAGTTTGATTTACTCATAGTCGATTGGCCAAAATTGATTGTTCCTTCCATCATATGAGCTTGTCGCTGTCGCATGACGCATCTTTTGTTGATTCTCTCCTCCATAATCTTCCCACAACACTGCGTTGTACTCCATCAATCCCTTGAACGTGCTAAAGCTCCTGGAAGAGGAATACAAACTCCGGCATCAACCGGACGATGCGCCAAGTGAAGCGGACAAGCAGCTGAAAGACCTTATCAAAGGTAGGTAGTTTTCCGAAGGTTCAGTGCAGAAGTAAGAGGTTTTGTTCCACCGGATTGTTGGAATATTCTAGATCTTATTGACATCAAAATTGCTCGAAGCGACAGTCCTGTGCTGGAGGTTGAAGAAGACTTGCAGGGGGACCTACAGCTCGACGGGCTAACGTTCGACGACTTTGAAAAGACGGCGGGTGATGCTAACCTGTTGAACGGTAGCGCTGAACGTTATTTCTTCGAAGATGATCGCTTGAACGAGCCCGTTACAAGTGACACTGAACCTTCGTCCCACGAAATATTTGTTTCGCGACTCCCAGATCCAAGAGTTCCGTCGAGCCAAGCTGTCCATCTCGACTACAAGAAACGTGCTGTTGATTACTGGTGTAACGTTACAGCAAGGAAACGGCGGAGCTTGTCTTCAGTCCGAAACCATTTCACAAAAGTTCGGGACAAACGACAGCTAAGAGACTGGAAGAAACAGCTAGCTGAAGGCGGATCCCGATTCGACAAATTGAAAGTCATTCGCTTGGAGACAGCAAACTTCATAGCCAAGCAGAAGAGACAGGTAGTCAAGGATTTGGATTTTCAACGATGGGCGATAACCGCGAATAATGATGTGGATCTACCTGGTTTCACCGCTTCGCCGTACTGGGTGTCAAGATTCAAACGGTAATTGATACCTTGCAAGAATTTACTTATCGATTTAACGAAGGCAAATCTTCTGTATTTGAACGTCGGCAAACGATTTCACCTGAATCGTCAGTTCAAGTAGCGCACGTTACCGTACTCAATAAGTCACAGCGGCGCCACTTGAAAAAACGACCTTTTCCAATTTGTTGGCAGTGTTCCAATGACATTTATGCTATTTTAGCAGGTACTACGGAATAGTTGATCGAAAGATAGCGAAGTTCGTCACAAAGAAGTCCCTCGAAGCAGCTCCCCAAGTCAAGCAAAGTGCAGAAGAGTGTGTTGCGCTGGTCAGATCCAGAATAGCGGAGCACGGATTGGACTGTCTTTGGAACACGGATCAGTCGGGATTTGAATATGAGATGAGGCCCGGGAGAACTTTGGAGCAGAAAGGCTTGAAACACGTCGAGGCTATAACCCAGTCCGAAAATTCCATGACTCATTCCTATACTGTCATGATGACAATCTCTCCCGGCACACGAAAGTTTCATCCTATTTTGTTCATCACCCTGAAAGAAGAAAAAGGAGTCTTTGGCCCAATCGTGTCGAAAACGATGTTCAAAGCTGATAACCTGTACATCACTGCGTCGACATCGGGAAAAATGACGAAGAAGCTCTAGCTGGAATGGTCCGAAAAAGTGTTGTTTTCGCATATGGAAGACCGCTGTATCCTTCTGGCTGACTCCTGGAAGACGTTCGCCGATCAGGACGCTGTTATCGAACTCAAGCCCGAAGAGCTGCAGTACGAGATGATCACCATATCTCCCAAAGTGACTGGTAGTATCCAGCCGTTGGATGTTCTGTGCTTCCGGATGTACAAGGGATGTTTCAACACCACCAAGCCAGCTTAGTCTTTGTAAGCCTTTATTGACAAGCTGAAGTGAACACTGCTTTCTAGAGCAACTAGTAGCTAGACTCAAAGCTGGCGTTTACCTAAATTTGGGCCGTTTGTTTAGCTAAGGTCGGGATCACAACAGGGAGGGGAGCACTCTCGTACAGAGAAATTCCTGAGCCGCTGCCCAGATCCCTTCCTAGAGAAAATCTTGAGCGATCTTCCGACTTCGGAGATCGCTTTGCATGTTTTGATTGACAGGATTTGCTCTTGGTCATCCCGCCATCGGGGATATTTTTCTTGATTGTCCGCACGCTACAGACCAACCCGCCCACCGTGGAGTTTGGACTCCGACGTCAGTCAACCTGTTTTGAAAGTTTTGTCCCATACTTCCGCGTTTTACATCGCGTACCACAGCAAGCGCCCAAGCCGTCCGCAGTCTTTACAGGAAAAGTTCTACGTTGTAATAAGGGTTCGGCTAATTTATGGTAATGGGGGATAATTATTTTCTTTGAATCTACAACGTATTACGGGCGTGGGCCGAATTTCGTAATCAAGCGGGATACGGTAAAGACACTAAAACGGAAGCAAAGCTAGGTCATTGTCATCGTCAAGATCTTGCTCCAGGGGCTCCAGGTCTCCGCCCTCTTCAGCAAAGTCCTCATCGGCTTGCTCGTCACCAACTGCCTCAATGCGGTCTTGCTTTGTATCGATATCCCAGTAGTCATCCTCAAGCTTGATGCAAGGGGCGAAGAGCTTGGGGAAGTCTTCTGGCTTGAAGATATCAGCAGATTATTCCCACAGCTTGATCAGGTCAGGCAGCTTTCTGGTAGTGTTTTGCTTGGCGACATACCCTTTGCGGCAGGCCCAGCTATTTTCAATCGGGTTGAAGTCACAGTGTTAGGGCGGCAGACGAACTGTCTCGATGCCTTCTTCGGTCTTCAAATAGTCATCCATGTAGTACCTGTCGCCCACGTGATTTTTCAAAAAGTCCGTCACCTTCTGCCACAGCTCGGCCACCAGTTCCCGCGCACCGAACTCGATCCTATGGTGAGTCAGCCACTGCTGGATTTCTTTCTTCACTCTCTTGGGTCTTCTGAACTGTGGCATCAAGCGGGAATGAGAACTTGCGTTATCCAGCACGATCACAACCGCGTCATATCCGTGGAGCCGAGCAAATTCTTTCAAACGGGGAACCACCACCTCCTTCATGGACCTAAAACCATAACAGCCAAACTTTATCATGACGTCATCGAAAACTTGAAGCATTGGCATTCCGTCACGGTAAGAGTTTCATGACAAATTCTTTCAAAATCAGAAAGACCTAGTCGGCATCTTCATTTCGTCTGCTTGGACCGGAAAGATCCAACCAATTGTTTGCGAGATATACTCAAAAAACTCAATTTTGACCCACTTTTTTTTTACTTTTCTCAAGCCACTTGACTGACCTGGTGCAACGAGCAAATCTCTTCCGAATGAAAAGACCATCAAGACAGATCAAACAATGTATGATTGATTGATTCGACAGACTGGCTGACTTCTCGTAGTTTTGGTAGTTGAAATTCCCGTGGTAGTCCCCAGTGTGCTTTGAGGCTTCCCAGATAAGTCCACATCCGGGATCGAATCCCCTATCCGTCACCACGTCGAAAATGGCCAGACGCTTTCCCGATCCACTTGGATGCGACTGTCCGCAGTCCTTGCACAGGATTTCGGCTGTGCCGGTGGATTTTCTTTGTCGAGTTCGATCCAACTCTTGCGAAACTGGTAGTTCTCGTTTAACCAAGTCTCATCCAGGAAGGCAATCAGGGTATTCTTCTGTCGAAACTGACAAACCGCTCGGATGTAACGGATACGCCTGACTTTGAGGCTTGGGTCACCAAACAAGGGTTTAGTGGACCGATCCCGATATCGGAAGCCCATTCGACGTAACACGATACATCGTGGATTTCGACACCTTACACCGACTTCCTCCTCCACCAATGGCAGTAGAGATTCCACCGTGATGTGTATCTTACTCTTGTACTCCCGGTGAATGATCGCACGAATTTTCCCGTATTCCGACTCCTTCAACAAGTGCCGACCGACACCCGCGACACCCTCCATTTCTTCCGCCTCGACAGCCGGGTCCAAGGTTTCATTTACGTCATCTTCCGGAACGGTGTTGCTCTTGACTGCAGTTCCGCTCGGTGGACCAGTTATCAAATCCCAGTTCGTAGTGATGTTCTGGATGGTGCGTGGACTTCGCTGGCACAGATGCGCGATTGCCTTACGGCGACCTGCCAGACTGGTCAGAGTATATTTATTCGACCCAAAAAACGACTGACCCAGCACTTTCCATAAATGAGCAATATGCCTCACATCCACGGGATACAGAGAAGAACTGGAAGACATCTCTCAGCTTCCTGTTAGGTTTTTCAGACTACGGTATACGCTATTGTAGAATATTGTGGTGCATTTGAAAACTGAGGAGACGGTTTTCGCTTGTGTTTGATGGAAGCTCTTATCTCTCTAGTTTTTTTCCTGGCTGACTCTTCATACTTTCCAGCTGTGATAGGAGAAGACAACAAAGAAGTTGTCTCGACTCTATCGTTTTCCAACGTGCAGCATGAAGGTCAGATGCCAGAAGGCCGATAAGAATATCGTCTGTGCCGGTACCTTTCACATTTCACGCACGCAACAGATTTCATTTTTTGCCTGCTGACGTCAGAGTCCAAACTCCACGGTGGGCGGGTTGGTCTGTAGCGTGCGGACAATCAAGAAAAATATCCCCGATGGCGGGATGACCAAGAGCAAATCCTGTCAATCAAAACATGCAAAACGATCTCCGAAGTCGGAAGATCGCTCAAGATTTTCTCTAGGAAGGGATCTGGGCAGCGGCTCAGAAATTTCTCTGTACGAGAGTGCTCCCCTCCCTGTTGTGATCCCGACCTTAAACGGACGTTGGGATTGATCAAGCTCGCCAAACAGACCCCGCCCACTCACTTTAGCTAAACGGGTTGAAATCGTCCATTTAGCTAAACGGAGCCTGTTAATCGCCTCCGTGATGTCGGCATCGTGTGCGAAAATGTTACACTCAAAAAATTCCCTTCAATGTTTCTGACGTCACAGCCTTTTCTATGTCATTTGGTATGCTAGACTGTGATTGATTATTTCGGTACTCAGACCTAAAATTTCGATTGATTACGTGATTGGTTGATTTACTTAAACAAACGCCGTTTTTAAACGACTACTTTTACGTAAACGCCAGCTTTGAGTCTAGCTAGTGTGCAATGTTAGCGATGGGAATGTCTGCACGGCACCGGCACTATCGCAAACATCATCAATTCTCTTATCATACCAAGCCTGTATCTGCATCAACGGCGAGAGAAGTCGAGACCTCTTAGACACTTGTACGTCAGCTCAAATGACGGGAACTGCATTGTCTAATTTATAACATCAGTTGTCTTCTTCTGTCAAAGTGGCGTGAGGTTCTTCGAAATCCGCCAGCTGAAAGCTTTATTTGTAGTCGCTAAGAGTGGAATCTTTTATTAGAATTTCGTTTGATCTGTTACAGATATAGGCCGTCTTTCCGGCGGGTTCTTTGTCTTCTGCAAGCTCCGTGCAACATCTTTTGTCCCAGTCTACCAATTCTCCAGAAGCGAAGAGAAGGTAAGGCAGGGTAGCTGCCATTCGGATTGCACCAGAGAGAAAGAAGATGGTCCTCCAATTTGAAAGGGTGTGTCCGTTTGGCCCTTGTAATCAGTTCAAGTAGATTAGGATACGTAGGATTCGACTGAATTAATTCAGGTATCTTGGCTGAACATATAAAATGAACCGGGAAATAGATTGTGAAAAATTTTACTGCAGACCTGCGGTAATAAGTCCGACCGTGTATGGCGAAAAAATCCCGGGTAAATTCGCAACCGTGTTTGAAATTCCGTAAATAACGGATGCGAAAGTCGGCGAGAGGTCGATGCTGTTTACTTGACAGCTGGCTGTAGTACAGCCGCTGAAACCTGTGCCAATGGTTAGTAATGCGACCGCAGCTACGGGGTCACATCCAACGAACCCGACAGCAATCAGGGCCACTGTTGGGATCACGTTGGCTATCGTGTTGTAGAGCTTCCGGACGTTGGTAGTGGAAAGCACCTTCCGTCTTCGCAGCATGTCGGAAGAGTAACCTGAGAACACACCGACGAACCACATGGCGAGGTACGGCAACGCGGAAAAGACTCCATTGGAAAAGAGGTTAAAATGAAGGATGTGCTTCATGTATGTCGGAAGCGATGTCAGAAGCGTATAGGTTCCCTGAAGCAAAGAGAGGCTTTCAGATAAAACACCATAAAAGTAAGATCAAAATTCGACACAGTACAGTTTCGAGATGCAAAATGTATGGGCGCTGGCAAATGAACTGAGCTTGATCGTATTCCTAAGTGGTGGCGTTTTGATTGTTATCGGCTCGAAGTGGACGCCACTTGGGAAAGCGATCCCCTTCGTGACGTATGTCGAAGTCCCGTGTCAAGAACTTATTCCATAACACAATGTAATATACAGTACGTACCCAATTCTGACCGGTGTGTGCTCCGATCATGACCCATACGGGTACCGACGTCAGGATGCTTCTCCATGGTATATTTTGTCGCATTCGGTCCACACTCGAGAGCCCATGGTGGTTCTTCGAATATCCAGTGATCAGAATGAGCTCTTCCTCAGTTATACGCGGGTGTAGTGCGGGTGTATCGTATACCAGGAAGATCCAGAAAACGTACCAGACGATCGTCATCGCACCTGATACATAGAAAACGCTCTCCCAGCCAAATCGATCCGCCAAGAACCCTGCCATCGTGAGAACAGTTACAGTGCCTAAAGGCGCGCCGGCGTTGATTAGACTTGAGAACTTTGTTCTGTCAGAAGGCGGACTCCATTGTGCAACTAGTTGTTGGAGTCCTGGGTAGCAAACACCCTTCGAAGAGACGAGGAAGTGAGTGTGTGCATAACGGCAAATGGCTTTCATACAAGAAGGCTCGAACGTAAAATTCAACTAGATAAATCGGTGGACTAAAAAGTCAGGAAATTGTCGCATGAAATTTGGGAGGACTTACGGTCGCGAGACCTTGCAAAATGCGCAGGGTAATCACGCAGCCATAATGAAGAGTGGCGGCGAAAGGAGTAAGCAGTGCGAGAATACCCGTGACAAAGATCCCGACACCGAAGGGGTGCTTACCGCCATACATCTTGGTCAACCATCCCCCGGCCATCTGCGTCAACACGTAGCCGTAAAAGTAGGAACCCAGGATGATCCCTTGCGTCTTGCTGTCCCACAGAAACTGCGGGCTCTACCTAGCAAAGATATTAAACACTTATCAAAGTCACAAATCTCGACCGATCGAACCACAGGAAAGACAGATAAAAAATTATCTGTGAGGTCATACCGAATTTTGAACTTGACGAGTGTTGTTAACGGAAGAGTCGACCGCCGGCTTTTCGCATACATCGGAGAACCTTGCGTTCGTCGCGTTGCTGAAGGAGGTGTTGGAAGACAGGTTCATGACTGGAGAGGTTGAGACCACCATGGCCACAATAGCCAAAGAAAGGTTCGCCCGCAGCACATAGATGTTGAAAGTGCCGAAGAAACCCAGTATGATGATCCAGTGCCGGTTTCCAGACTTCGAGCCGAGGATCTTAGGGTCCGCTTCATCTGAAACGAGAACCGGGTGAAACTGGTTTTTTGAGAGTTTCGCTGGTGGTTCCATTTCAGCGAGAAAATCAAAGTGATCAGTT
This sequence comes from Ramazzottius varieornatus, assembly GCA_001949185.1. Taxonomy (NCBI): domain Eukaryota; kingdom Metazoa; phylum Tardigrada; class Eutardigrada; order Parachela; family Ramazzottiidae; genus Ramazzottius; species Ramazzottius varieornatus. Next base: position 1,707,702 of record BDGG01000010.1, on the reverse strand, counting down.
TTGTGAATATTTCGTACCTGTCCAGAAGTGCAGCACAGTTCTTGCCCATTTTATGGATGGCGTCGACGGTAGTCTCTTCTCGAGTGCCATTATCGCGTAATCCTAGAGTTGTAAAAAATGAAAACCGATAAGATATGAATCGTTACTGCTGAACTCTAAGCAAGCCGACGAAACATGGGCCCGGAAAAGTGGGAAACTCACCTGTTCGTCTAAAGCGGCAAAGTAATCAACTGTCGCAGCAGTATCATTTGGACGTCCTGCAGGTGCGAACTGAGGGACCCTAACTGCCCACATCCTTCTGCGCTGGTCTCTGATGTTCGAATTACTATTTCAATACAGTGGTATCGAGAGTGGGTTCAATTAGGCGAAGTGACCAGTTTAGCTCAAGGTGACCGGCTGTGAACGATAGCTTCAGAATTTTCAAGTAATCAAGTGCGATCAGCGCACACTCAAAGAAACCGTCAGAGTAATAATTATCATTTGAAACAACGAGTTCATAACTTACTGACGTGTATTTACATAAACACTATGGTGAAAATGCATGAACCGGAACTTTCGTAACCCTCTACACAAGAGTAAAGGTCTACTCTAAGCGACATACGTCCAATATACAAAACCTCGATCGACAGTTAGGACAAGGAGCTGTGCCAGTCATCCAGGTCTCCGGCATTTGTTGGTCCTGAACAAGAAGACTGAACTTCCAAGATACGTCAGTTTTGAGACTGTCACACTAGGCCTTCTGAATATGCTGTCAGCTGAACTTTCTGCTGCTGCTGCAGAAGATAAAATGCAAGGATCTATTGTACCTGTTGATGAGCGAACCACATTCCCATGCAGTTCAAGCACCACATTGGCCGACAGCGGCAGGTATCACAGGGTCCATCACACCGTTTGGAAAGCTTGACGTCAGCTTCGTTGATGTAACATCCGACACAATTCTCAACCTCCTAAAAATAAAGGAAAAGCTACTATAGTTGTAAAATCGGTAACTACTGTACGCTGCACGGTTGTTGATCGCGCCGTCTCGTTTTCCGACTTACTTCCGGTCTCGGCACTTTGCCATTCAGCATCACTTGTTCACGGAAGACCACCAGAAAGTTCTCCGTCAGAGACTTCCTGATGGTTACACCTTCGGCCACTCGAACGGGACAACGTATCCGACGTCTAAAGCTATCATACTCGCGAGAATTTATCCTGTATAGCAGGAAGGAAAGCACTGAAGACATAAAGGTAAATTATCGATGATATTCCAGCACAATCATCAAAAACTACCTTATGAAAAAGTTCGCCACATCCACAGCCTGAGTGTGGACTTTTATAGTGACATACTGGGCGCCAGTAATGTCTCCCTGTGCCGAGACAGAGTGGTCGTCGGCTTGCACAACTTCAAGTTCACACAGGTCCTGATGGGCGACATCTAGCTAAAGAAAAAACCGTTACAAACTTGACTTGAGAGTTGAGATTGCCAACAACTGCGTGGAAAGAAGGCCTACTCGGTAGCGACCTAGTCGAAGAATCCACGACTGCGTGGCTACCGTTCTGACGTTCCAGCCACTCAGCATGGTCACGAACTTGTCAACTTCCTGATATTCTCGGTTAATATCGTTCGCCACATCGTGCCATGTACCGAATGGCAGAGTCTCAGAGAACTTGCGTAAGGTAATTGCAACTGGATGTTTTGACCACGAATCTGGTCCTGACCGATAATAAGAAGCTAAACTGGACGCCAGGCAGAACACGCTGACAGCGACGGCCGACCACACCCAGCATATGATCGACACTGCATTATTCTTATCGGAGTCCGAAACGACGGAATTCAAGCTGTCTTCTGTCTCTTCGGTCTGCAGGTGGCTGACCCAGCTAGAAACAGATTCACCGGCGAATCGTGAGTATGATGGATCCAGCGCTCTGATCAGGAGATATGCAACTGTGAAAAGCAAACAAGTTAACAAAATTCATAACACTAAAAGGGGTACTTACGGAACGGAAGAGCACTGTGAAAGACCATAACCGCAGTTAGCTGGCGGATAGTGTGCGACACGAAGTCCACCTGTTCATCTCCCAGCCATCCTCCAACTAGCTGCTCGAACGTCAGACCAATGTTCCCGAACTCTTGTGGCGGAAACACGACAAACATTAGCAGCAGAAGTACGACGAAGAACAAGGCGATAACCAGCCCAAGGATATCCATCGGCTTTTCCTTCTCGCGATGATCCGGGACAGCAAATGCAGTTAGCAAGGCGGGCAGCTAGCAACGCAGGGATACGAAAGGTCTAAAAAAGTCGTAAACGCCAAGCCCAGGAAGACGAGTCAGACTTCGAGTCTTTGACGATGAAAATTGGAATTCGAAAATCAAAACAGAAAGAACAAACACACTTACACTATAGAGCTTGCGATATCGTTTCGATTCGAATTTCGAATTCGAACTTCCAGAATTTCACTACCTTCCTCGTGGTCGTGGAGCTGACAACGTCTCGCTGTGATTCTTCAATTGTGATTTCCGTCCAGATGGATCGTGGGAGATCGGAGCTGTTTCCCATGGAGCGCAGCGATGGCGCGGCACTTCGAGCACAGGACGGAGTGCCGGAGTCGGTAATGGACAGACCGGAAGTGAAGCCACTGTACTCCGCCGGCAACACAATCTTCACCTCCAAGCCATGGGTATACACCGCTCTTCCCCGACTGTTCGACCGGATCTGCTACTGCTGTCTGGAAGTCCTACCTGTCGCTCTGGAATCTTTGGAAGCTGCACCCACTCGGATGACATGTACCCAGTGCTCAATTCCACTGTACTGCTCGGAACGATGTAAGGTAGATCCTTCCTTCAAACAACTTCCCTATATAATATGGTCTCTGCATTTCGATGTCTTCATATTGGCAGGACGTCGATTGGTCATCTGGGAGACACCAGAGAGAATGCTCTGCGGTTGCTTCGGTGGGAAGCCGGGAAGAAGCCATGAAATTTCCGGCAGATTTCTTCCTGATGGTCCACGCAATTAATCGTCTACGGAACAACGAGACGGCCGACGTTGACGCTTGCGTTCCCCCGATAGACCGTACCTTTAATGTTCTGCTTAGTCACAGCGACGATATGAAGAATAATGCGGATCGAATGTCAGTCTTCGAAGAAGTGAAAGGCAAGGTGGTCCGCTGTCTCGGCGAGAACCTTCGGCTAGACGAGGAAATGCTACTTCGCATCTATGGATGCCTGCAGATAAACTGCTTCGGCATTCGTGACCCGTTTTTCATGGAGCGCGGAGAAGGTATGTGCTGTTTTGAGCAAATGGTTCGTCAACCCAAACCAGATTATCCAGGCGATTTTTTTTATTATGCAGGTCTTTATTTAGATCCTTCAATAATCGATCACAGCTGCGAACGAAATGCAACATTCCTGTTTGATGGGTTGAATATTACCATCAAGGCTTTCTCCGATATTAAGGCATTCGAAGACGTGAGTTTTTTTTCTGGTACAGCTTTTCAATGGTGGCTGAATGTCGAGGCTATGTTGCAGAGTCGAATATCGTACACGGAGCTTTTCGTGCCAACTTGCGTTAGAAAGCGACGCTTCACCAAAAATTACTTTTTCGATTGTAGATGTCGACTGTGTGATGGCTCCTCGGTACGTTTCACCGGTTCATGAATCTTGGCTCGTTTTAGCTTGATCGTCACAGTGATGTCGAATTTTTTATCTTCGCAGTTCGCCGACTTGTTTCCAGTGCGGTGCGATAATGTGCATTGTTCTGCCGCTGTCCCGACCGAAGAACGTGCTTTACTTCCGTGCTCGAGCTGCGGTCAGAATCCAGCATGCACGGCGGAGCAGCTGGACAGGAGTTCTCTTTTGATGCGGCGCCACTTGGAAGGCGTCGAGGAGAATGATGACAGAATAACTATTGCAGAGTTCAGCTTGACGGAGATCTTAGATGACTTCGACATCATTCGCGCACGCTGTGAAAAAGTCCTTCACCGGGACAATATGCTGCTCGGAATGGTGCAAGACCGACGCGGACGACTGCTGAGTACAATGGAGCGATACGACGAAGCATTCGCGGCGTTTCAACAAAGTCTGACATCGATGAGGTGAATTCGGCTAGGAAAAGGTATGTTGTTATCATTTCGACAACCGATCAAATGTTTTCTTGTAGGAAGTTCTTTTCGCCGAATGATATCAAGTTCGCGCTGCAGCTGCTGAAGACTGCCCTCTCAGCGTTTCTGTCCGGCTCTTACTTGAGCGCTTCGCTGTTTCTTGCAGAAGCTGCGAGGATACTCAAGGTGTGCGAAGGTTCGAGCAGACCACTGGTAGTTCTCGCTAATACGCTCCTGGAACGATTACGGGACTTTGATGGTGAAATTTATGAAGCTGATCCAGATTGTAATGCTCCAGACCATTACTTTTTGGTCAAGTCTTTACTAGCCCTTTTATGCAATGTCAGAATGGAAGAGAAGTTTCTAGATGTAGAAGATTCAATTGTGCCTTATCTTGACCATCAGTAATAAAATTGAGGCGAAGAAAACAAGAGTAATGTGAGTAAACGAAAACTCGGCATTACGACTGAAGGCTGGAAAAAGGACGTAAGACAGTGTTTCGCGTTTCAGTAGTTCCAGTTGCTACCATGTCCGTATCCTCCTCGACCATAGCTACCGGGATGATCGTGTCCATCCTGGTGGCCGATAGTGTCGTTGGGGCTGTTGAAACGTCCGCGGCCATAACCAACTTCACTAGGTCCATGGTCCCATTGGTTGTTGTCTGGTCGGCCATACGGTGGCGCCTCTCCGTAGTCCTGATTATGGCGTCCATAGGTTGCACTGTACTGGTTGGCGTGATTGTCCATCTCTCGCGCCATCACGAAGCGATCTTGTCCTTGGCCTCCGAGACCGCGGGACTCTCCGTCGTGAGGGCCGCCGTACATCATAATGTTTCCACCGTGCTCACCTTGATAACCTCTGCCATACTGGCCGTACTGACCCGTATGGTAATCAGAGTGGCTGAACCGCCGCTCGCCATCGGGCTGATGATCGAGCCTGGTCGCGATACGTGGTCGTACCCACCACCGCTGCCAGTACCGTTCACTGCGTGGCCTAAGACACAAGATCACAACTCATTAGGAAAGGTTGTTGAACAAATAAGAACGCATCTCCATCATGGAAACAGGCTTACTTCCACCATAAGACGTAGCCCCATAACCACCGAATTGATCCTGACCCTTTCCGAATGCCGAGTACCTGGCGCTGGATCCTCCCAACTGACCGTTCCACGACATCTCTGTTTAGAAAGTGATATCTCGAGAGAAGATCGTTTTCCGGTGACAGGAACGGAGAAAACAAAAATCGAAATGTTTCGAACAATGGGATTGAGATATCTTTCGAACCTCGAAAGTTACCGTTGGTTACGTCGTTGCGGTTTACAAACGTCACGTGAAGCGAAACTTTGGGAGGGCAAGGACTATAGTTTCTGTGTGGTCTGTGTGGGAGATTCAAATTCCGGGAGAACTTTAAACTATGAGTCTGTGATCCTATTAGTCACGGAACTTTACAGAAGTTATCGGGCATATTGTTTTTACTATTAATTTTGTTAATAGGTTGGGTTAACTGCAGGTTGGGTAACTGGAAAACCACCCAGCCAGCCAGAAAAAGCATCTATCACAAAAAAATCCAAGCCAAACAATACTGCACGTAGAGAATAAACGCAAAACAAGGAAGTATATTTTTCATCACAAGTCACGACCGGGTCCTTGAACAGGCCCGTTGTCCGAATGCAACAAACGGCAAAAAAAACCACAAGATAAACCATCCTTTTCACTAGGTTTTTAGCGATAAAAAATAAAATATGTGACGAAAGAATTTTTACATATACTCTAGGAAAGCATCTTGAACTGAAGTCATTAGCGGGGTAACTCGGGACTGGAAGGTGGTGTGTAAAATTCGCAGATACTTCCCCGCTCCAGCAGGCTAACGTTGTCTTCAAGGTAAGACTGTCGTTCCTCGATTACTTCGATCGTTGCGGCAATCCGAACTTCCAGCTTTGCTTGCATGAAGTAGTTCTTGAAGGATCTGCGAAGACCGAAGAACGTTATGCCAAAGAGGGGAGAATTTCTAAACAAATTCAAGCTGGGAATACGCTTCGATAACCGATTTAATTTACATTGCTTTAACACAGTACTGCATTGCTCCCGTCAGGTCATCCATCCGGAGCTTTAGAGAAGCTATTTCGATTGCCGCATGAGGTGGCAAGAACTTGTCCTCGAGGATATGCTTTTCTCTACAGATGGAAACCAAACGGATTCATTGTTTCTGTACAATGGGGAAAAAACGGACGGGAGCGAAGTCGACTTACGCTTCAACAACGCTCCCCAGAACTTCGCAGGCTTTCTCCACTTGGTTGAGGTACGAGTAACAGACACCGCGCATGAAGTTGACCATATACACACTGTCTTCGTGGATCCGGCTCTTTTTTTTACCCATAGAACCGGACGAACTGCTGACCTGCGTCAGCTTGGAGTTCAGAAGTGCAAGGATATCCTGTACGAGATCGGGTCTGTTGGCAAGAGCCGCCATACCTCCGAAGAAGTACAGACATTCCTATCACGAAAAATTATTATCATTTGCAGTCCCACTCTCTAACAACGGGGAGCTCAAACACTCACATATGCCGGGAAAATGATATTCTTCTCATGTTCCACAAATCGCTTGTACCGTTTTTCGGCTAGTTTTTCGGGAGGTATGGACTGTCCGGCTATTTTCTGCTTCCGTGCTATGATTTCCCTGTGGAAAAGCTATCAGTTTTTGTGTGCTCGGACTACAGTATAAGATGCGAAGGAAGAAGTTAAACCGCAGGAAGCACCTACTTCATTATTTCTTTTACCGTGACCTTGTGACCGGAAAGAACTGCCTCGTGTTTGTTAAGCATGAGAAGAAATGCCGCCTAAAACCAAAAACTGTCATTTTAGAAAAAAGGTTCAAAAACGATGCGTATTTGTTCAAGGATTGTTTCGTACTGTTAGATATGCATAGGTGGATTTACTCCACTGGTTTTCCCGGAAGAGAAAGTACGCAAGGTCAGCCGCTTTCTCATATTCCATCATGAAGCAGTGACACCTAAACAGGGCAGATAGAATAAGATTATACGGTCAGGCATTCAGAACCAATAGCCATCAAAGTCAGGATATTATGTCATTACAGACTCATAAAATGTATAGACCCACCACATGCTCTCCCACAAGCACAAATGTTGAAACTGTATCCAGTCCGACTGTGCATGTATCGATCGATCAAAATAACTGAGTGCGTCGGAGAACTGTCCTTTCAATTGAGCTAGACGACCGTACAGGAAGAGCACCACTGCGCCGTTCGGGTACAGCTCCAACAGCGGACCCAGAGTATCCGTTGCAGCTTCGATGTTGCACATACCGCTTCCTGCATTATAACCACCATAGACCCATGATACTCTGAACACAACACTCCATTCAAGCTCATTGTAAATCAATTACCAAGCTATGACAGCTTCCTTACCCAGTATTATTTTCCCATAGGTTTCCCATCCTACCAAGACCTGCGAAAACGTGTTCAACCCAATCATATCAACCAATAAAAAAAACAGACTGAAAGAAAAGTTAAGTGTAAGCTTACAAGTGAGCACAAGACGCTCCGAAGGGCTCCTAAACTCGCTCCAGCTTCAAGTTCGCTGTAGCCAATCTTAGCGACTCCTCGAAAGCCCACAACACTGAGGTACTTCGCATGTTTAGAAGGAACGCAGCTGAATATCAGGTTGAAAGCGCCGATGCCTAGCCGAACACCGCTTTCGAAGTGAGCTTTCAATTCCGGGTTTGTCCATTCTCGATCTCTCAGAATTCCTATGCAAGTTCTGAAGAACAGATCCGTTAAAACGATCCGTTAATTTGAATCTAATTTTGTTTCATTGTTCTTACTGATAAGTACTATGTGAGCTTTTGAAACGAATTCCCGACTTGATAAGGGCTGTGAGTCCAGGGTCTTCGGATAGAACGAGCGCCGATAACATAAGGCCACACTCCGCATGGCAGAGTTCGGCGTGAACTTGCTCTACGGGATGAAACTTCATCAACCATTTCGTATCAGTGGGAATACACCTATGCCAGCAGCAAAGGCCATAACCTGTATTTACGACTTTGCTCACCTTCTGTTCTCTTTGAGCGGCTAAATCGACCTCTGCATTTCTTTGAGCATAGAGTTTGCGTATCCCGAAGAGCCTTACTAGCAGCTCTTGCGTCCTCCTGGAACAATCAGTCTTTGAGGTGCCATCGTGTAAAAGAAGGAAAAAGCAAACATCAATTTCTACCTGGGTAAATGTCATCAAAGCTTTCAGGTAGAGAATCGTGCTGTAAGATACAGCTGCATACATGTTCTCGTCGACCCTGAAAGCATAAATTTGAAGAAAAACGTTCGCTTAGTCAGTAGTCCCAAGACGGTGAATGGTAATCAGGCATACTTGTCTTCTAGCAGTTGCTTCGCTCCGGATATGTCATTATTAAAGAACAGCTGGATTGCTTGTTGAGATAGTCGGATCTCTTCCAACAAGGCATATTCCGCCAACCTGCAAGAACCACCCAGATTATGCACGTTGAATAATACTTTCGGGCAGGCCATATGGCTCACGCTCGGTCCGCGGAACTTTGGGGTAGAGTGGGTGTGGCACTTGAGCTGGACGACGGGAGGCTTCCATTATAGCTTTCACTGTCGTCGTTCTCGTAGAAGGGACTACCAATAGCCGAAGGACTGATCGAGCTCTTATCCTTGTAAAGACTTGGCGAAGGATGGTTCAGAAGACCTGGTGAGGGAAGGTCCAAAGCAGAAAGCTGGTTCCTTGCTGGTCGTCCGTCGATGTCATCGAAAGCAGTTTCTTGGTTACTCCCGCTGATGAAGACCTTAAGCCCTCGCGCAGCTGGTCGCGCCATTCTGGATATGAACGATTCGGTTAACGTGACGGACAAGGAACTTTCTGCGCGCTTTCTCAGCGAAGTGAGCCGTCCGTCAAAGCTACAGCAAAAATAAATGACTAGGTGTTGAGAAAATAACAAGAAAGTTAGGTCAGCGCCAATGTAGTTGAAATTACAGCCGCAAGAAATGAAGGGTGAAGGCTCCCATGAGATTTACCGTGCTGATAAGTGCGGGCCAGCAAAGCGACTTCCGGTCGATCACCATATCGTTATCAAGTCAGCAGCTCGGTCCCAGCAAAGAGCGAGTTAATGGCCTTCGTTCACATGTGGGACAACTGCGAACAAATGATTAGATTCCAACGTAACTCTCTGCCTCCTCGTCCTAATGTCCACCGACGCAAAACCGATTATTCCAGGAAGAATACTCCCCAATACTCCATGTTATGGTTTTTGTTTACAAAAGATTCAGTGTTACAGACGGAAATCCATGTGCGAAGTGCGAACTTCAATCGTTTTATAACGGCGAACAGGAGGTCACAGCCCTGGGGGAGCACTTCTTGCACCCGGCGTCAAGGTCATTCCTGCAGGGTTCGTTTTCAGAAATCAATCACACTTTTGGGATTTTTCTCTCGCTCGCGCACGGCGTACAAAATTAATAATTACGACAAAAATAACCGTTAAAAATGGGCGTACACTCCAGCTGAGCTTACTTACGACTCAGCCAATGAGAGTTAGGTTCTGCTGCATGCGCAAATTTCATTGGCTTCAACCATCTGGCTCCATACATCCATTTTTAACGGTTTATTTTGTCGTGCACTGGTACAAGGAGGCGATATCGTCGCACGGGACTCGCACATGTTCTTCCAGTATGGTGCAGTATCTCCATCTGCCACCACTATATAGTCTTCTGTTCAACGTAGTGCTACTAAATTTCGCGTCTATCTGAGCATGGTGAGCCACAACGCGCAATAACTGAGACGTCGGGCCATAAAAATGGCGTGGCGATGACTCGCGATCTGGAAACCATCGTATCGAATCTGAAGACGTTGCTTTTTTGGACTGCGGCACAAGACAAACACTGAATCAATCGACGTGTGATACTGCTGTGTCTCGGACCAGAAGCTAATTGGGTGGTAGATTGACTGATCTGAGAGTTTAGCCAAAATATAGTAATTATGCGTTACGTCATTGTTAAAATCAGCCCCCATTGCACCTGGACGAAGTCAATCAATGACTTGATCATGCGTTCTGCTCTCCAGCAACACGAAGTTTAGCAGCACATCAGTGCTTCTGTTGCAGAACTAAGATCACGTTAAGGATTACTGAACTGGAAACTGGGAAGTATGCGGATGCCCCTGCATTGAAGCTGTACGGAGGAGGACGGTGATAGCTGCACATCTTCAACCAAAGCGCTGCGTTTGCTTGTCCTGGAATCTGGTGTCTTCTAGAGATCAACCCAGCTCGTGAGCAAAGGACGATTGCGTCAATATGGGGAACTATCCCGCGAAGGTAAAATCGAGCTGGGGGCATTATTGGGATGAGTATGTTGCGGAGAAAGAAGCAGCACCTGAATTTGAGAAAGGACCAACCTTCGATCCCAACTTTGGTTTCGATGTTCCGCGTAAAGAGCGAGGTCAGTACCGGAGGAAAGCATGTTGCACATCTCGTAACTGTGACTGGGTTTTGCTTGCAGTTATGGTTGCCACACAGGAGGAGATGGAAGCAGCAAACTTACGCCTTCACGAACGGGATTACTGCGCTCATCACGGTGTTGCGTACCGGAAGTGCATGGCAAATAACATGCCCTGGTATTGGAAGTGCAAGCATTTCAAGCACGAATGGATGGAGTGCGAATACGAAGAGTACGAAAATCCTCCCCTTGAAGCAAGATTCTCGTTCTATCCGTCTGGTTGTTCCTTGTTGTAGTGCTGTGATGAGAATAAAAGAATATGAACGAGAAAGGCGTCTCAAGAAGCGAGAGCTTCAGCTGCAAGGAAAGGATCCCAATGGAAAACCTCTCGACACCAAAGCAACGGAGCGATTCTCGACTTAGGCCAGATCTTGAGAAACCGTTCCGGCATTTACGGTGAACGAAGTGTTGCTGCTGTGTGATCTTCCCTTTAAATGTATGCGCTACCTAAAGAGCATTGTTTCACTGTTCGAACTGAAATTTCATCATAGTGGGACGTTTACAGAGACGCCCTTCTCAGTCAGTTTGTGTTTTCTGGTTGATTTGCACCAATGCCAGCTAAGTTGCGAAGAGCAGAGCGGAGTCGCCGGAGTGTGATATTGTTAATCGTGTGTGAAACCACAATTTTTATTCGTGTCTATGGAGAACCAGAAAATGATACGCAACGAACAACAGTTCTCATGTGGAAAATTATCCAGTTGGCCACTTTCGCTTACGCGCTTTCATGGTTACTTTCATTGCAATCCACGATGATACGGTCGTGCCGTAAAGCATAACATTTTATGAATGAGTGCTGGTCTTATAGAAAGAGCTACTTTGCTGACCGACAAGGCTTAGGACCTCCGGGAACTCTGGAATGCGACCGCTTTCAAGCTTGGACCACACAGGCATATCTGCAGAGGATATAAAGAGGGTTGACCAGTGTCCGTTTTATCGAATAGGACAGCTGACATATCTGCTTACCGTTGTAAAAGATCTCGAATGCACCAGTGCTCATCAGGGAATTTTCGAACATGCCCGTGATGAACCAAGCCATCAAACAGGCGTAGACCTGCAAGTAGTAAAAACAGCCGTAACATCAAATTTTACGCTGTGGGGAATACTGATCGCACAATCGCCAAGTTGAGCTATTGCACAAGAAGACACACGTACCTTGTTCGCCTGCGCCCACTGGATGAAGCCTGGAGTTTCCATCCCTAGGCTCGCGAACGGATTGATATTGCAGGCAATGAAGAATATGACAGCAACTTTCGCATAAGACAAAAATTTGGCCAAGTAAACACGCGACGCATCGGGATCGAAGTTGGCTCCTTCGATACTAATGTCAGGGAAACGTTCGGAAAGTGCTTGGCGATATTGCTCAAACACTTTCCTATATCCTCATGAATAACTGCAAGGAAAGCAGATCACCAGCAATGCCATTCGGTGCGAGTTACTAGCCAGGAAGATCGACTTCCGGTCTCAACTAACTTACCAGTATAAGAACTTCAACACGGGCCCCGCTGGCCCCGATCGCATGTTCAAGATCTTCGGCTCGGGTAGCGTCTTGTCCACACTTTCTTGCACCCTTTCTTCTTGTTCATGATCACTCTTCCCTTTCGCCATCAGGTCGTAGACAGTCAGGAGAAACAGCACGTTCAGGATCAGGCCGTAGCCAAAGAGCCGTCGATTATCAGCCATGAGCAGGCTCCAGTACCAATCCCTGACGTTGTTTCTACACTGGTAACGGCAGCTTGCTTAGAACTCCTCCCGAATCGGGATCATCCTAGGCGAAAACTGCACCAAACAGTGATTTGAAGTCAACTGAGGAATAGAACTATTTCACGAAGAAAGCCCTGAATTTCCGGATACTGATTTTGTGTAATTTTCGGAAAAAGACCCCTGGGCCCCTCTTCCGAGTCACTACAGTAGGGGCCCTTGGTCTCACGGTACGTCACTAGCACTGTTTTGCAGTCCCTAATGCCTTACTGTACTGCGTGACGCCATTAAGTTGGACCGACTTTACTCAACTGCAGCTGCCAAAATTAAAAGTTATGCCCAACCGTAAAGTCAGGACCTCTAGAATTCCCTGAGCTCTTCGTATCAAAACTCACAAAGTGTCTTGATCGCTACCCTCTCCTCCTTCGTCATCTTATTCCACCAGTGAATGGAATTCAGATTTCTCACGGACAAAGTCAGCGAAACTAAACTCATTATCCAAACGAGGCAAATGTTGATCAACAGTCTCGTAATTAATCTTGCAATGCCGAAAGCAATTAATCCTAGTTTGGACAACAGACAGCTTCGTCAGCTTCAACTGACCACAAACAAGCATCCCAAACGGTGGCTGTTTTGAAGTAGCCTTCAGCAGTCTTGAAAGACTCCCTCTTGGCGTAGACGTCGTGACACATTCTGCGCCGGAAATGGTCTTTAAACGACTTGATTATTCCTGCATCGAAAGGCTGTGCTTTCGATGTGTAGTTCGGAGGTAAGAAAAAGATCCGAATGTTGGAGGTTTCGTTAACCTTACGACCTGAAAAGTTGTCGACGATCAAAGCAATTTTGCGTTCCTGGCTGATCATCTTCTTGTTGAGTTCTTCCAGGAATTCTGAAAAGATTTTTCCTGTCATCCAGCTTGTAGAATTATGCCTGTAACAGAAATTATGTTTGATGGTATCACGGCTGCTCACTCCAGCTTTGGTGAAGGCGCGAGGTTGTTCCGATTTTCCGACCAGCCACACCGGAAATCGTTCACCCAGCGCATTTCCTGTCAGAAGTACAGTGACTCGCTCTTTCTTCAGCTTGACGCCTTTGGGTGTTCCTTCTTCTTCTCCAACCAGCGACTTGCTGGGAACTTGACGGTAGGAAAGACCCAGTTCATTCCAGATATCTCTGAGATCAAACTCCAAAAGTGTTAGGCAAATCGTCGTTGTACCACTTCTCCAAGGCCGAGACGTCCGCAATAGAACCTTCTCCTACGAACACAAGAAAACATTCTACTGCTACAGTGTTCAGGGAATTCCAGCAAGATGAGGGCAACCATACAGATCGAAACATACCATGAAGAATTTTGGTACTGTAACCGTGACGCTTGCAAAAATCGTCGCAGCCATCCTTTGCTCGCTCTGAATTCAGAAATCCCTTCCGATTCCGCGAAAAGCACTGCCATGTCTCTCAACCAACGTCCGGTAATACAGGTACCTCCCTGACGCATCTTCTTGAGAATCCTGAGCATTGCTTCATTAACTTGAGGATAAACTGGCAGCTTAAGTTGCTTGACGGAAGGCTTCTGATTTTCAAGTGACAGTCTTATCTTCTTCTCGTTCCTTCGATAATATCTGACCGACGATTCATGTAGGTTAACATGTCGCAAAGCTGCGCATTCTTTACATAAAGACGAACGGTAATGGGGATCACAAAACGCATCACGAGAAGCAAAGAGGACAGAAATATCAAGCACGATTTCACTTACTCCTGAATCCATCGCCACCAACAGATTCCTCTTCTGAGCGGAGTCCAGTTGGTGGGAAGCTTTCGCCACACTATCATTCGCACCATTCCGTTTCCTGTTCTTCAGCATTTTGACGGCACGGAAAGAGTAGTACAGTGAATAAAGATCTGATGAATTCGGTATTTAACACAAGAAACAGTTTTCTCAAATTCAGCTGTTTTCCTGTTTTACGTGCCCAAAACGGACTCACGACGTCACAGTAGTCAGCTGTGTACGTTTGAACCGTAATAAGTCCTCTGACGTACCGTGAGACCAAGGGCCTCTACGGTATTGGCAGTGGCCTCACTTTGACTCTACTTACCCTCCTATTTCTCTCCAGCATGTCGGCTCGTTGTTTCATGGGTAAATTAGGTCGCGATACCCTTATGCCGACATCACTACAGAGTAGCTCGGAGCCTCGAACTCGGAGCGGCGATATAGAAATTGCGAGCGAAAGCGCATTAGCACAATACGATACGCATAAAAGTATCATGCCATCATAGGAGAAAGTTCGTCCCGCAGGCTCTGTATTAAAAGAGTAGCATTATATCCGCAGATGACGTCATGATGTTACTGTGAGTGTCGAATGGGGCTAGTGAGCTTTCGCTCGCAATTTCCAGATTAACTTTCAGCCTCCGTCATAGCTATAAAGGCTTATCTTATCGCTAATTAACGATTGTCACTACAAACTTTTTAGCTAGTTGTTTAAGTTGAAATCTGACAAACCTTACTGAAGGATGGTTTGGGAAAGGTACCTTCTGATCTGGTAGCTTAAACTCGGCGCTATGGATTGGAATCCGAGAAGAACAACTTGTTGACTGGGCTACTCAGCTACATCCGGACGTACGAACCAACATAACCATCGGGAACAAATCATTGTGAGCGCTGCTTGTCGAAGTCACTACTCTCGAAGAAACTTCTCGTGGAACCTACGCTCCCGTTTCACAATGGAGGCGGCACCGCGGTATGTTGTTCTTCTCGGGCATGCATATGGCCTCCTCATGGTCTTATGTTCACGTGTTCGCGTTAGTCGACTGTTCTTTGAGACTCTTCGTTTGTAGGCTGAATATGCTGTCTCTCGATGTCAAAGAGGCCAAGAAACCTGTAATCTTTGGTCCCGTCTTGCGACAGGTAGGCAGAGGATATGTCTTCGCTTAACGCAGTGTCATCTCTCCACCAGTCGGATGTTGTGGATTCTTAAGCATAGCATATGTTGTTACCCCGAAGATGGACAGTGGTGACTCTGTTTGCTTTTTAGTTCATTACGGTTCATTACGGAGAACATAGCGCGGCATTCGACAGGGAAATATCCGATCTGGAAGGGCTTCGCAATGTAAGCGATGTGTCAGTTCCCTGCGGCAAACACACTAATGTAAAGGTCTTTAATCTTGATCAACTTTGTAGAACGCGGTAAAGGCCCAGAAGGACATCGCGGGATGTAACATCCTGAAGCGCTATTATTGCCAGCTGAAACTCCTCTATTCGCGCTTCCCCATGAGAGAGGGCGAACCCGCTGCTGTGGACTTCTCGTGGTCAGTATATATTTCAACTTGTGCTTTGATGCTTGTGTTTCCATCCATAGGTAAAATGTTTGAACGTTTGGTCATTACTTAGGGTGGATAACTTCACCGGTAAAACAGTTGAGAAGAAGGATATAAAGTTCGAGGAAGCGAATATCCTCTACAACATCGGTGCTCTGCATTCGTACCTGGGCGCAGTAGATCGACGAGCCGACTCCGACGTATGTACAGCAACAAGTCTTTCCACAAGTTTGATGGTGTTAAAAATATATTATACATTTTCACGTCATTTAGGCGTTGAAAGTCGCCTGTACGCACTTTCAATGTGCAGTGTATGCTTTCGAGAAACTGCGGACGGAGTATCCACAGATGCCGACGTTTGACCTGTCGTTCGATGTTTTGACGTTCTACATCACCTTGATGATGGTACGTCAAGCAACTGGTCATTTCCGATGGACCGTAAATTTATAAGAAATTTCTTTATAGGCTCAAGCACAAGAATGCATTCTGGAGAAATCGCTCTTAGATAATCGGAAACATTCCATCATTGCTAAAGTCGCGGCGCAGGTCGTTGAATTTTATCGTATCTGCCTGAAAACCCTGGACAGTGAAGCAACGATGCGCATGCCGGGGATGGATAACTTCAAGGTAAGCCGTTGGATCTTTATATGTAGTTTCTCAATTGGGAATTTGATAAAGTTTGGAGTTCTGCAGGAGTTCATACCGCGGCAGCTGTTAGAGCTGAAATCATCCTACTACCAGTGCATGATGGACTACCACATGGCGTGTCAGGCCGGAGAAGGGGAGAAATGGGGTGAACGGATAGCTTATCTCGAGGCAGCTGTCAAGGACCTCGATGCCTGTAAGAAGCTCATAAAGGTACGTGACGATACAGTGGCCACAGAACGACGGTTCTTGGAGTATGTATACCAGAGCTGTAGCCTGTCCCTGCTTCTGCAGAATAGCGGGGACGAAGATACTTGCAAAGCTGCGGAGGAATTCGTCCGGGATATTGTTCAGCAGAAGTAAATCGCTTTAACATTATGTGTTTGAAAAATTCGATCGAGTCTTTATAATTGAGCTCTTCTACAGGTCGAACGCTGCGAAGAAGGACAACGACTTCGTGTACCATGATAAGGTGCCGGACTACAAGAGTTTCCCAGCGGTGAAAGGCGTTTCCCTCGTTAAGGGTATACCGTTCAGTGAACGAGAGTTCTTGGATCAGGATGTCTTTTCTCGGCTAGTCCCCATGGCCGCTCATGAAAGGTCCTCACTCTACAGGTGAGCAGGTTGCTGCCCGCTGCCCGTGCGTCCGTTGTTCAGTCTCTGTCTCTTGTTTCTAGTGAGAAGAAAGCGGAATTGCTTCGAAATATGACGGAAAACATCGAGATGAAGGATGTGGAACTCATGTGCGTATTACTCTGACTTGACATCGGTAAGTTCAGTACCGTTCGACGAAGGTATTGTTGCTTCTTTCAGGTCGGTCGTATCTGCCTTGCGACTTGAGCAGTTAAAGGTTCCCGAAGGCTTCCAGATAATTCCGCAAGACCTGCTTGACATCATGGCCGCTCTTCGAACAGAAGGCGACGTCCTGAATCACATCTCGCGACAGGCGGAAACCCTGAATGACACTACGGATGAAGTCCGAAAATTGGCGGCTGAAACCGAAAACATTATTTCTTCACTGCGCAGTGTAAGAATAAAAACAGTCATACAGATTCTCTGAAGTCTTTATCTGAACGGCGTGCTCTTACAGGCAAGGCTGGACAAGAACCACGCCGCGGTGCTTGAACAAATCAGTAACGAGATGAGCAAGTACTCGGCAGCACTCAGTGCTGGTGCCGCAACCGGTGACGATCTTCAAAACTACGTTCAGGACAGTCAGGAAACTCTTGTGCTGCTGGGCGGACCAGTCGACGTGGTGAAGAAGAGTTTGCCGACAATGAACTTGGATGCCAGTAAGACGCGTTTCGTTCATTTTCTCGTCCGGCCGTTGGTCGGTTAGGGTCTTATATTGATCTTGCTTGCTAGTGCCGAACGTCGACCTTGACATAAAAGAACTGGATCGTCTGGTTGGCAAGGTCGAGGAAATGAAGAACCAACGGCAGAGTTTTCTGCGAGACTTGCGGAACAGCCTTCAGAACGATGACATTACAAAGAGAATTCTGGCGTCAAGTGACGATAACCTGAGTGCTTTCATGGATGAAGAGTTGAAGAAGCATTCGGGAATTATCCAGCTGCTGGAACAGAACATGTCGGCCCAGGAGAAGATCATGGAGGCCATCACGACCGTCGTGGAACGCCTGGCTGACTTCCGTGCCCATCTAGTCACCACCGCTACTCGGTAAAATACCTGAATGGAATAGTACTAGGACTCGTACTGAAAACGATCATGGTATGTTTTTGTAGGCGTGAGGAAGTGGTGGGCAATTTCCTTCAAGCTTACCGTTCCTACATGACGTTTGTCGAGAAGGTTAATGAAGGACTAGATTTCTACCGTAACCTGAAGGATAATTTGCTCAACGTAAAGGGGAAAGCCGAGGAACTGGCCAAGACCGTAACTCCCTCCTTCCCAGCACCACCCAAGGTCGTACGACCACCAGTACCCACGCAGAATGGCTCGTCGAAGGCGACTACTCCACAAGGACCTACATTACGCGACTACCTCAACAACCGGAACGGCGTACCCAACCAGACCTTGGTAGCAGATGGCACGTTGGACAGCCTCAGCGGTAATTCCTGAATCTTAAGGACACAATAAATGCTTTAGAAATTTGATTACGTGTCTTCTTGTCTAGATAATTTGAGCAGCGGTTATGGCGGCAACCTCGCTGCGAATTCCAGCAGGCCCACTCTTCGGGACTACTTGGAAGCCAAGAAGTCTTCAAGATCGAGTTCGGTCAACAACAGTGGACCAGACCTTAGTTTTCAACAGACTACCGTGCCTCAGACGAACGTGCAGACATTGATCCCTGCAGGCTACCAAGACCAACAGCAGGCTTGGAACCAGCAACCTCCAAACGGTTACTTTGATGGCTCCTCGCAACACCAGCACCAAACAATCGACATACAACATCAGTATCAGACAAATAACATTTACTCCGGGTACGACCCAAACTATTCTCACCATCAGAGCTTCCAAACAGGCAACTTTCAGCTGGACTATAGTGGTTACTCCAATATGAATAGCGGTTATGCGAGTCACACACAAGCTTCTTTCCCACCTGCTGACACCTCCAGTAATGCCTCTACTGCGCAACCGTATCGTCAACCGGCTAGGACAGCCCACATTCCCGCATTTCCTCGTCTTCCCACGATGAAAGCTCCCCCACCTCCACCAGCGAACACTCCGGCCTTGTTCTCTGGGCAGATAGGCGGAAGTCATAGGACTGAGTCGCAAGGACCTTCAACTTTCTCGTCACCGACGCCTCCTGTTTACACACAGTCTCAACCACCACCCAACTTTAACCAGCCACCGGTAAAACTGAATAGTCCAAAGTTCCTGATGGGATGTGGTGGAATATTTTCGACGTGGTCAATTGAACTAAACCAGATTGTTTTCACAAGGGAGGCATACTTTCAGAAAATAACAATGATATCATGCGCCACTCCAGATGACGATCTGATTCAAATCATCTGCCACGTCCTATTTAGTGCGTACGTTAATTGCTTTTCCGGTTGCAGAATGTGTCAGCCTACGGACCGGTGAATGGATTTCCGGTGTCTAATAGTACCGCAGTGGGCAACGGATACGCTTCTGCAACCGCTGGACATGCGGCTGCAACATACCCTAATAATACGGCAGCACTTCCGATAGGGACGAATGGATCGCCCGCGTCCGCCCCGTGGAATACAGCACTGCCTTCGGTACCATCACTCCAAGACCCGTTAGTCAAGCAGACCACAAATTGGTCCATAAATCCGAACGCCATGCCGACGAACTCGCTGTCTTACAAACTGGCGATGCAGTCCGCGAACGCTGTGAAGCCTATCGCTCAGCCTATTCAGGCACCAGCGCCGATCGAAGCAGCACCAACGGTGATGGATCCGTGGAGCCAGATGCAGACGCCGTTGCAGCCGACTGTCGTGTCACGTTCAACTCAACCTGTCTTTCCCGATTCGCTAATATAGACATTTCCGTCGTATCGGTTTTACATCTGGATCTTTCAGCTTTTTGACTTTCTAGTTTGACCGCTCGTGGATGGTTGCTACAGGCCTTGGATCTTTTTGACTTTTTTCCATCGGTGTTTTTTTTCGGCCGCTTGTGTGACAATACTATAAAGGATTGTATATTGACGTATTAATTACTTTATTGTAAATACCTTGCTCCCCGAAGTTTAAGTGGCCTGGTGAGACCATGACGAACCCAACGCCGGGGGGCGACTTGCGAAGCAAGCTAATGAAGGAGATGCAGCCTCCATCGGAATGCGCGTATTCTAAAGTTACTATCGTGGGCGTCGGTCAGGTTATAACCCATTTCTGACAGCCACAGTAGAATCTGCCAGCTTTTCTCGTTGTCGCGCTTGAAAAGGTTGTTTCGTAGGTGGGAATGGCTATTGCGTTTTCGATTATCAACAAGGTTGGTGAAGCCTAATACAGACGAGTTTCAGTATGCGCCTTGTAACAGTTGCTTCTGGTAACTTATCAATTTATGGCTTTTTAGAGACTTGCCGGTGAACTGAGTTTGGTGGATGTCGATGAGAAGAAAGTCAGGGGAGAAACTTTGGATTTACAAGTATTGGCGGTTATGTACTGTACAAGCAAAGGATAGGCCGAAGTGCCTGACCAGCCTTGGTCTCACAGTGGTGTCACACTTTGTTCCTTATTGATAGCATGGTCTCCACTACACCGGCAACGCAAAGATTCTTGGCAGCTCTAACTTTGACGTTACTGCCGGATCGGTAAGACCGGAGTTTGAGTTCAACTGCTAGAAATCCGGAAGTGCTGCTGGTCAACTTAGCTACTAAGCACAGTCTATTATAGAGGTTATGTATTATCTCTGCCGGAGCGAGACAAAAAGAAGGGGAAGACAGAAGGTCTTTGCTAGACAGAAATGCGGCCATCTTCAAAGGTCCGTACGGCATATGTTATTTGCATATGTAGAACACATGTGCAGTCATCGTCATGTGCCTGCCAAAGCAGTTCGTCTACAGGAATCATCCCACAGCTCCTGAAATACAGTCCGGACACTCTGCTGTGTGTGGTGTCGAACCCTGTGGACGTGATGACGTACCTAGCCTGGAAACTCAGCGGACTTCCTCCACATCGAGTGTTTGGAAGTGGATGTGCACTGGACACGAGCCGTTTGAAGTTCTACATGGCTGAACGCTTGCTAACTGACGTCAGTAGCTGTCATGGCTATGTGATTGGCGAACATGGCGACTCGAGCGGTACAGTAAGGCAAAGGACTGGTATATTGGTACGCAGGAGAATCGAGGAACCTATCTGACATCTCCTTTCAGTGGTGGTTTGGAGTGGAATGAATGTTGCCGGAGTTCGCCTGACTGATCTGAAGCCGGAACTTGGCACCGACAAAGACCCCGAAAAGTGGCTGGATTTGCACAAGCTGGTCATAGAGAGGTGAGCACGTCCGGTTCTCACTTCCGGGTACCGGCACGGCCTTGACTGCGAGTGATCAGCACACTCAGGGTCGTGCCCTCAAGCCGGTGGTTTATGGAGAGCTCCGAAACAAAAGATTTAATCTCATGGATGAAGTTGTTTCCATTACTCTAGTGCAAACGAGATCATCAAACTGAAAGGATATACATCTTGGGCCATCGGTCTATGCGTATCCGAACTTTGCGCGGCAGTTATGTCGAACCGGAAACATATCTACTCGCTGTCGACCATGGTCAAAGGATGTCAAGGCATTGAAGACGAAATCTTCCTGAGCTTGCCATGCGTATTGTCGCAAAACGGCATAAACGCCGTGGTCAACTTGACGCTGACAGATGGAGAGAAGGAGAAACTAAAGAAATCAGCCAAAGAACTGTCCGAACTATACAGAAGCGCCAACCTTTAACGGCTCATTTCAGATATGACTGCTCATTTACACATTATTCGATCACTGGTCTTAGAAGATGAGATCAAAATTACGAAAGATGTAGGCGGTGAAATAGGAAAGACCAATAGCCATTGGTAACTAACAGTTCCGCGAACCACTGAGGGAAAGCTCAGTTTTCAAAATGGTTCAAAACTACGCCAATGTCAGCAAGTTGGACGGCTACCATTTTTCCATAGTAAAATTCGATCATCGGCTCCAGCAGTTGCGAAAAATAACCCTGTGGGAGCGAACTGTATTTGGCGCACTGGTCTCTCGTGACCGTAGAGAGTGTAGATTAGTTCGCCGTTTGCAGCATCCATGATTTTGATGGTTTTGTCATCCGAGACTGATATCAGCAAGCTGCCGGAGGGGTGGAAGTCCAGCTGATTGACAGGACCGTCGTGTACTACGACAACGTCAAGGGTACGATGTTTACCTGACCAATAAGGAAGGAAGGAGGCGTGAAAAATTACCTCGATATAGCTGTACGAGCTGGAAGGACTTCCGGACATCCCAAACTTTGATGGAGCCATCGTCGATGGCGGCGGCTATATAGTTGCCGGAAGGGTGGAACTGGGCGTGGTTAACCGTCCCGCCAAAGGACTCTATACTGTAAAGAATTGATTTCTCTTTCACCGACCAGAGCTTAATAGTATTGTCGTGTCCAGCAGAGACCACAGTTTTGGAGTCCGGAGAAAACCTAGAATAGGACCATCCATCGTAAGTCTTTAGCTCATTAAAGCAGGAAAACAACAACGCAAGCCACACGAGAGTACTTGCCTGACTGAGCGCACCCAGTGATTGTGACCAGTAAAGCTCTGTAAGAACTTGAACTGCTGACCATCCCAAATCTACGACCAAAATTAGTGCAATATCTCCTGCGCCCAACTAATTCTGTTGTACATGAGCACTGTAAAATATGACTAAAGTATGGGAAAATCGCCTGAATGACCTGCTGCGCCATGCCACGGAGTTCGCAGCCTTGCTGATTGGTCTCACCTTTATCGACTTGTCGTGAGAACCGCTACAAAAAATGGTTGTGTCCAGAGAAAAATCGATCGAAGACACAGCTGCTGTATGAGCCTGAATAGCCATAGATTCTGCTCTCCTGCAAAAACAGAATATTTTCTTCTTGTACAGATTGCTTCTGGAGATGAAAAAGCATCGCGACAAAGCAGGACTCACGAACTCGGAATCCACATCCGAATAGTTTTATCCCTTGATCCGGAAGCTAATATGTGCCCTTCCGCGGAGAAACGCACGCACAACGCGGCGTCCTGAGGAAAGCAACAAGACTAATTAAAAGACTGCACGAGTCCAAAATAATGCAGTCCGAGCAGCGTTGTTCCGTACTCGATGTCCAACCATACGAAAGGCTCGAGTATTAGGTTTGATGCTCCACAGTCCCAGGGTACCGTCCGTGCTGCTTGACACTACAAAACCGGAGAGTAAATTGCGTTTGCCTTCAGAGTAACGAACGATAAGTACTTGGATAGAACGATAGGTATTTGTCACTATTTGATATTGCTTTTCGTGCAAATACAGACATACGGTCACATACCGATCTGATATTTTGTTGGATGGAAGTCCAAGCCGGTGATGCCCGCATGCTGTCCAGTCAAGACTTTAGCGAGTTGAGGTGTGCTCTTGTCCACTTCCTCCTGTTCTTTCTGGGTATCTCTGCATTCAGCAGGGATTTCAGCCTAGAGTAGCAGGGTAATGGATTAGTGGTTGGAGATACGACTGGGATGGAAATCATACAACTGCGACCGTTGTAAACAGAGCAAGTTACCTTTCGCCGGAACATCTGCCCCACTGTGTAGTGCTGATCCTGCAGTTTATCCGTCTGGAAACGCGTAGATGAATAAACAAACACTCCAGAGACTCGTGGGCTAATCCAAGAAATCAGAAACAGATTTTGGTCCTGGCTCTCAGATCACAAACCAAATCATGTTATGTTATGTGTCAGTTAGTATCTGCGGACGTAAGGCGAAATATGTACAGAGGATATTACCCGTAACCCGACCAAGCAAGTGCGTACGTGAACGCCAAGTTCTTTATGGCCCGAAGTCGGAAGGTCTTCACGCTCCACTAGTCCATGATTCCATGAAGATAAAGAAAGCGCACGTTTTCGTGTCAGAAAAAACAAAGGTAATTTTGTGAAGAATATTAAGGCAGGGAAGCAAAGAAGGAACAAAGGGCGAATCTGCTGAAGACGGAAATGGAACCGCATTAATTATCTTCATCGCCACGCAGATTGATTCAAGACGTCCTCTCATTCAAGAGTTCTTTCAACTGAACAATAATATTATCCAACAGTTTTTTCTTGTCTCTTTCATTTTTCCGTAAATTCTGAAACACCGAGCTCTTCTTCCGATCCGTCTCTTTCATCTTATGCAGAATCTGCAGCACGAGCTGAGGCTGCACCCGGTCATACTTCGCGTCCTTCCTACCATACTCATGGAAGTAGGTATTCCAGTCCCACAACAGAAGCAGATCCGTCAGATGGTTCAATGACGTGAAAGCCAAGAGTAACATCGACACGTCAGTATAGGCTGCCTGCTTGGTCAGGAAGTCTTCATAGGCACTCAGGTCGTTCTTTAACTGCTGAGTCCCTTCAATCGTCACCATCGTGGACTTCTTGGCAAAACTGTGCTCTAGTTCTCCAGCGATCTGCTTACACGCCGTCATCCATGCTGTCTGGCAGACATTATAGGGCAGCTTACGAACTGAGTCGAAAACTGGCTCCAAGTACCGGATGATTCGATGCCACAGTTCCGAAGGCTTGTCGGAAACTTCCGCCGCAGCGGAATCAAAGCGCGTTTCGTCCATCATGACTTCAAGTGCGTATTTTAGGCTAGCGTAGATCTGCTGTTCGATTTGCGAACGAATGTCGCGGAAGATCGAAGAATGATCGAACAGCGTGGGAAAGGCGGAGGAACCTGTTCGGATCTTTTCTGATGGTTCCGACTGACTGGATCCTGGTCTCGGGAATGCCTGAAAATAAATAGTGAAGAAATTGTGTGCAATAACCTGATTGTGAAGACCACCAAGCCATACCGCGGACGAAAGCTTCAAGAGGTCGATGAGAAAGACTTCCAGGTACTGACAGGAGAACTCCAGGTACTTGCAGTTGATGTACAGTTGGACCAACTGTTCGATGTTGAGAGTTCCGCGTTCTACCACTCCACCAATGCAAGCTCGAAGCTTCTGTGACAGAAGGTTGAGTATCGACGTCCTTACTTTGTCATCCACTTCCGCTTGTCCAAGACTTCCTTCTCGACTAAACTGCAGGAACGACGCCACGTAGTCTTTCATTAACGTATAGATCTTGGGAACACTGGTAGAGAACGGAAAGTGTTTCGGGAGCATCTGGTTGTCCTGAACTTCGTCAAGCCGGAAGGGAAACCCACATAGAAAGCGCTCTTCCTCCTCACGACTCGTTATACTAACTGCTATCAAGGCATCACTCTCGAGAACCCTATTCATCTGGTCCACCAACCCACGAAGGAGTATTTCGCCGTAATGGTCACGAATGTTGTCGAGTACTACGGTGATCTGGCTGGTGTCGCAGTGGAGGGATTCCATTGTAGTAGATAAGAGGCTGATGAGGTCCCTGACGCGACGACACCGTTCTTCGTCGGTGAGGAGAGGGAAACTGGACCGAAGCGTGGTGGTGACGACAGGCGCGGTTTCAGACCAAAGCGCGGAAAGGAAATCGGGCGAAGTTAGACCGGTGATGGTTTTGTTTACGTGGAGCTCTAGAGCGAAGATCCCGATGATTTCCTGGATGTATCTGCGAATGTCTTCGACGGAGCGCATACTGTTCGGCGACTGCATCATCTGTCCAGCCTACGACCACCGAATAGCGTTACGAATATTGATAGCCGACACTGATCCCATCATACCTGGTGTTTTCTTTGGAGTTCGTAGTTCTCGCAGTAGGACTTCAGCTCAGTTTCGGACAAGTCTTTCGGCTCGAACGTCAGCATGATGTGCCTGTAGACCAGCAGATGCTTGATCTTGATGGCATGATCGACACTCCAGCTCTTGTCTTCCAAGTATTTGACTTCTTCTGGGTAGCTTCTCAGCAACTCGGCCTTGTCTACGAAGTACGGCGCGACATTTATTCGATGCGTCTCGCAGATCGTCTTCAGCGTCAAGTAACCAACTCGCAGATTCACACTTCGCATGGATTCCAACGAGATAGTCACACCCCGTTTAGCCTGCGCGATGATCTGGTCCTTCATGAATGGAATGTTATCTGCCAAGGACTTCACTAAGCGAATGTGATGTGGCAAAGTACGCACTCGTTCCCACGCATCATGGAGCTTTCTCAACGCCCGCACCAACTGATCCTTCTCTATGCATATCTGAGCTTCTCCGACGATTCTTACGACAGGTTTGAGGATGCTGATTCTTTCCATCAGAGTCGCTGTATGGATCAACGCGTTACCGTATGTTTCAACGAGCTTTGCGGCGTTGTGTGCACCTTCCAGTTCTTGCGCTTGGACTTTTCCTATTGACTTCAGTCCACTGTGGATTGACTCCACGCCTTGGCTGATGGACATGATGTCTTTCGCGGTCTTCGTGAGTGTGGCGGTGTGTTCGGCGCAGATCTGCTCCGTTTCGACATCTTGAGCTTCGGATCTCCGGTCAAGGTATTGTAGAAAGGCTTTCAGATGTCCTGCTTCGTATACCTGGAAAAACAAAGAATTCTGTAAGTACAAAAGAAAACATAACAGTACAAATAACGACACGAAGATGCATACGTTCACGGCGAGAGAACTATGGGACAATTTGTATGCAGGTGTGTGAAAACCACTACAATATGGTTGCCGATCTTCCGCTCCACTTGTTTACGGATCTATCGTTCTTACCCCTCGCTACCAGTCTCAATCGACAGTTACTTACGCGACGAAGGATGAACGGGTAGTTCGGCTGTCTCGACGTTTCGATCTGGCTGACCAGGGCTTTATACTGAATAGGTAGACTGGACGGAAATAAGCTTTTGCTGTCTCCAGTAGTATCGCTGTGCGGCGTTCCATTCACCTCATCGAATATCGCTGGAAGGGATTTCCGTGGAGTAGATTCCGAGCTCCCCAGTTCGTAAGTTGAGAAGCCCGAGATGTTGGCTGTGATGTTAGGCGTCCTGGAAAAGACATCTTGATTTCCGGACAGCTCGACCCAGTCGCCACTTCCTTGATGGAAGATGTTACGGCTATTCACAGTCTGATTTTGGCAATCCTTTTGATAAACACTGCCGACAGACATCTCACTCCTTCCAATTACGAGGCTATCAAAAGTAACAAAACCATCACGAACTGTCCGAAATCCGAATATTCCAGAGAAAATCCATGGAAAACCACAAATAGGGAGTAATAAGCACCAGTGACGAGCTGCTAAAAGGGGCCTCCACTTGCACGTGGCCTACCAAAACCGCAAGCCGTCGAAAACGGCGTGTGATTAGTCATTATCGAACAGTCAGCATTGTGTACGTGGTGTACG
Organism: Ramazzottius varieornatus; assembly: GCA_001949185.1. Lineage (NCBI taxonomy): Eukaryota > Metazoa > Tardigrada > Eutardigrada > Parachela > Ramazzottiidae > Ramazzottius > Ramazzottius varieornatus. The sequence continues at coordinate 1,680,563 of BDGG01000010.1, read as the reverse complement.
TAGAGACACCCGGTTCAAACCATCGCTCGCGGTTTTTGCGGCCCAAATGGTTACTTGTGTTTGACGGTTTTCGTTTGTTGCTAGCATTCTTTGATTGAATGAAGAGCTCATTTTGAGTTTTTTTTAGTGGATTACATCACATTACGTACGGTATATAATCAACGTATGACGTATACCATATTGGTCCTACCTATTTATTAACGGAACGTAATCAATCAATCGCTCAATCAGTGTATTTGACGTTACGGCAAGGCCCCCTTTAGCAACTCATGTATGCTAAGCAATGAAACTGGCAAATTGGCAATGATGTGCTGCTACTGTTAAACCTTAGCATGCGGATGCGGCCATGCACTCAATCAGTGGTGTGCACAGGAATTTTCGGACGAAGGGATTTTTTGTCACCCTTGCCAGGGGACGGGCGAGCGGGTTTTCACCCCTAGCATGGAGAACGTGGTTTTGGTCTATTTTTGTCGAAGCGCGGGATTGCGACTGCTGGCTGTCCCCTGTCCGGATCAAGCTCAGGTACAGCGTAGGAAAATAAGCTACTCTAAAAGGGGGCGGCAGTTATGGGCGTACATCAAAGTACTATGGGCCAATAAATAACATTCAGCGGCAATTCAGTTGGATGAAATTTGATCATAAAACCAGAACGTCACAAACATGAAACACGAAACTATATGAGGTAAAACAAGAAAGTCGACCTGTAAAACTGAAATCATGGGGTTAGTAAGAAGTGCGAGCACCGGAATTATTAATATAATCAGTCGTTCTATCGAACATCGAATTCACCAGGTTGCTGCAGTACTCGGGAGTCACGATCGCTTTCCACGCTTCTTGGATAAGAGTGTCCAGCTCCACCAGATTTTTCGGTCTTCGGTCACAAATATACATATTCATTTTTCTCCAGACATTTTCGATGACATTAAGATCCGGAGATCTTGAAGGCCATGCCAAAACCTAAGATAGACAGACTGTAGACTTATATATTCGAAAGTGCGTTCAAAATTTGATAAGTAAACGATGTGAAATTAGAAATGCAAGACTTACTTCTATTTCTTTCCTCCAAAAGAATTGCCCCATCTTTCTGGAAGTGTGGATTGGATATTTGTCTTGCTGAAATGTCAGATCCCGTCCATGCTTATCCAAGAAAGGCAGCAGACGCTCAAACAACGTATCCTCATATACGTCAGAATTAATCCGACCATCTACCCTGATCAACGCTACAGGTCCGGTCGCGGTGATAGCGCCCCACAGCAATATCCTGCCCTTGATGCGACTGGCAACAGAACTTGCAAGTCCTTATTCTGACGATTCTCCCCTTTCAAATACCAGCACTAAAATAAATAGAAAAAATAGAATAGAAAAATAAATAAAATAAATACAATGAATAAAATAAATAAATTAAATATAATAAATATAGTGAATACGATAAATAATAAATATGATCACCTCAATCTTGCCACCATGCAAATTGAAACGGACTTCACCGCTGAAAATGACTTCGTGGAACATTGTAGGGTTCTCCAGAAGAAGCTCCCGCTGAATAAGGCACCAGAAGACGCGATTGTCCTTATGCTCCTGGGTGACCTCATCCAGGACAGCTTTGGATCGGCGGGCCTTAAAATCTCGCAGACGGTTTAATAGTGTCTTGCGACATAGTCCAACTTCCACAGCAATCTTGGCGCCGCTAAGCTCTCGATTCGCCTAGACGAATCCCAACAAATCGGCGTCCTGCTCAGTGGTCGTCGCACGAGGTCTTCCTTTTGGCTTGGCAACTTTGCGCTTTTCGTTGATTCATCGTAATTAACGATGATATTCTGTACCCACTTGTAGCTCTTTCCCACGAGCCGTCCAACTACGCTGTAATTCCTGTTGTTTTGTGCAAAACACCTGAAAACAAGACCAACAAGGTCTGGATCGACAGGCTTTCCTGGTGCCATCTTGTACAGTCCTTGGATCGGTGGTTCTATCCTGGCTTCGCTGTCAACTTTCCAACGGATATGGATTTCCAAAGCCGAGTACGACGAGTTGGGACAGATGGATAGATGTCCAAGAAGAGAACTTTCAGACCAGCCTGAACGTTTTGCCGGGTGTTACGTAACATGTTGCCTGTCATTTGGGCAGTCAGCTGTGGAGTGTGTGTGTATGTTTGATCAACTGCTGTAATCAACCATAAAGGAAAGCTGTCTCGTTTAGAATAGTTTTTGGTTCGGTGTCTTCACTGTCGATAGTCCAACCCACTTTTAGAGTAGCTTATTTGCCTACACTGTACTCCCAGAATGCAAGGTCAATTGTTTGACAGGGCAGCACGAGCACATGTTGACTGTACTGTATACTCTCCCGAAATTCACGTACGTCACTCCATTCAGAGTGTATTTTCGCCACGGTAAGACCCCAATGATTTGAGAGTCAGTGACGTACGTGAATTTCGGGAGAGCATACAGTACCAGACGCTGCTTGATTCAGTTTGCGCAATGATATGTTTGAACAGATTCCCGCTGTGTATACTGTGCAAGGGCGATAAGTAAGGCACACTTGTCAATGTATGGTATTCAGTCTAGCCGAAACTCCGCAGCTAGCACGCAGACGAAAAGCTGCACACGGGTAAAGGTTTAACACGAGACTCGCGGGGCGGCACCCTAACGGGTACTGTTGCCCAAAGGTAGGCTAGCAAGCCATTGAGTGAAATAATTCTTGTGCCATAATTCGATATATCTAGAGCGCGACTGTAGAAATATTAAGACTCTCCTTTTGGAATCAAACCTTTCACGATGAGCGGTGTATCACTGTAGAACTTTGTTAGGTAACTCAAGTGTTGCATGGTTTCTTCTCCACGAACAAATCTGGACGGGTCGCCGCACTGGAGGGCATCAAAGCGGTTTTCTCAAGTGCACGTGACAAAAACGATTCAGATAACGATGCTTCACATAGTCAGCCTGTGCTGAGTCATTAGTGGTTGTATAGTGGATTATTTGGCCAACGAGTACAATCCGCAGTTCAAACGCGTTTTCGAAGGCACACAATGTACTGCTCTGTAAGCTAATAACACAGGAAGTACACCCGGACGCAGGACCGGTAAAATTATCCTGACCATCTCCTATCGATTCTCACGCGCCCGAACATGACAATTTGAAGCAATGCTCAATCTAACTTTTTTCGGAATGTTTGCGCCTTGAGAAGGTTGATGATGAATTTGTTCGGTGCTTTTATGGACCAATCATACCGGAATATTGATCACAGAGTTCCAGGTATGATAGTTTTATGCTGACGTCGATCTTGTGGACTAGAAGACGTGACGTCGGAAATTCGGAAATTCTGATGCGATCAACAAATGGAGGTCGCGGTACCGGCAAAACTTTGCAGATGATGGGGCCCACCCGTAGCGCTGTCGTCTCGTCTAACTGAAAACTGGAGTTCAAGACCACCGTCCATAGATTTTGGAGTTTCGAATACCTTTTGGAATATCGTATATCTTCTGTTGTAGATACTAAAACCGGAGTTGCACTGTTTCTGCAGTCCTGTAATTTATTCGTGTCGCGAACGTTAAATGTATTTTGTGATTTTGTCGACCCCATGGCCGTCGCTACAGATGGAGTTAATTCAAGCAGCTTGTTTCAGTTTCGTAAGAAAGTGAGGGTCGAGCACACTTCTGGACAGTCATCAATTTGAATTTAGTCTGACGGTTCGCGCGTTTTCATGCAATTCGAGGGTTTTCGGTCAAGACCGGGAAACTTGGGTGTAGCGTCGCGAAGCGGTGATACGTAGAGCCACTTATCTGCAGTGGCGCGTGTCGTCTTTCAGTGAACCTTTTCTGATATCTGCTTCTGAATAGAAACAAGAATATCGAAATGCTGCGACTGTCCTTGCGTAAGCGGAGCAGTGAAAATTGAAATGAGATTTACTGTTTCCAGTGCATTTTTAAGCGTTGCCTAATAGTGGCCGCACGTACGAGATAAAAGGAAGTGAGTTTGAGGCCTCAATCTCACACTCCATAAAATGATGACCGCTAAAAATGCTTCGAGCATTTTTCGAGTCTTGTACGCAATACATAACATCAGATTGATAGGTTCTGCGCGCCACTGTAATAGACTGGAACTGTAGCATGCCTGCGCATGCGGGCAGTGTCCATCAAAAAGGATCTCAGTTATAGTACATCATTAATTTAGTTCTCGCGCTTTCAATCGTGGCCGAGGTGTCTTCGGATAAATCTTACTCTGGTGCTTGCTGTTTTGCTGCGACTTGTATGAATCGATTTGGTAAAGACAATTCGCAAATTCATTTCTTCCAATTCCCATGTGCTGTCAGTGATGGTACTCGTCGGGCTGCGTGGGTTCAGTTCAGCCGTAGACTGGGCGAGAATGGAGAACTACTGTAATCTACAACACAGCAAATCTGCCACCTCCATTTCCGAGATCAGAACCTTATCAAGGTTGGACAGTGCAAGACCGTCGAGGTTGGGTAATCCGTTGAAGATACGTCGAACAGTTGGCGATCTCTGTGTGCGTTATGAAGAAGCTCTATGGGTGAGCCATTCCACCGCGTTAGTGCTGTGCAAGCATCCCTTGCTTGGTTAGTGGCCACAAGTCATGTGATGGTAGCAGGAGAAGGTAGCAAAAAACCTGCCAGAATCTATCTCCCCATTGAGATAAGGCACACAGAGCGAGCAGGCTCTGCGTGCGAGTAGGAAGAGCGAGAAAAACAGGCTCCTCTCCCACACATGGTCAATAGGAGCGGCCACTGGTCAGGTTTTGAAGGTTCTCTGTTTCTATCCACATCTGCTCTCTTTGAAGACCTTGGATAAAATTTCGGATGATACAGTTTTATAGATAATTCAACGCACTATCTGCTCCTTGTATGTCGTTTCCAGTTTGAAGTGCTTTGAAAGGTCGAAACGGGGCACGAAAGTCGAATTCGTACAAATTTCCTCTCTGACTCTCTATCAAATTTATGAAAGTACTATGGAGTGTGCGAATCAGACCTCAACAATGCGATTTCCTTCCCTACTGGAATAGCACAGCTAATGGACTTCGCTGTTTCTGAACCTAGGGCGGTGCACTGCCGCACCGCCCCAGGTAATTCCAGTACCTGGGACCTTTGAACTAATGTCTTCTGTCAGTTTTGATATACTGACGTTATAGAGTAATGTTCTTGGCATGCCATGATTGCACTGGCTGACGGTGTGTAGCCGAGATGGGAGGGAATGCTACTCTCTTGTGTACAAATGAGGTGGTTAACTTGCAACCCTTGAAAGAGACACCAGGAACTTTTAGAACTTGTGGTTTGCGGGTTTGATGTCACGGAAAACCAGTAATCCCACCCTATCCCAGCTTTTCCATCCTGCCGTTCCCACCCTGTTCTTTCGGAATGGAAATGCCCACCTCTTGTATGTCAGAGCCATTTAGGGTGGTCGTTTTTCCACCATTTCCGGCCCTAGTCGACCCGTGCTGTTGCCGCCGAGGGAGGGTAAAACGGAAGTAAACGGGAACTGGGATGATGGCAGCGCGTATCCCAAGTCCCCAACCACTGAATTACTCCCTGTGACTCAGAATGCAATGCTGTAGCCTTATCTCCTTTATTTGTGACCTACTTTGGCTTCTCTTAAGTCACATTCGATTCACAAGCTTATCTCCACTAGTATTGTACTTTGCCCTTCAATGGGCAAAGTTCAGCAGAGGGGTTCAAACAAAAACTTACGAACAAAACCAGCTCCACAACGACAGCTCGTGCCCAGAATTCCCATGTTAGACCACCTGAAGTGCTCTGACATGGGATGACATAGGATAACATGGGGTTATCAAGTCGCACGCAAGGTTCATTAGTAAGCTCTGCGGGCATTACGTGATAGCCTCACTGCATCGGCGGTAACAAAACCGCGGTAGCAGAGTAGACTTTAGTGATGTTGGCAGGTATGAATATTATATTAAATTAGAACTTATTAGATGCCTTTGGCATATAATATATTATAATAACATTTATTAGATGCCTCGAAGGAGGCAGGATATCTATTAGTGTTAAATTAGATGGAATCCAGAGCTGAATATATTGTATTAAAATCAACTCGAAAGGCGCTCCATACTAAGATTATGAATATGCGATTTCGTCTTTGGTTGATTAAAATAAGACTTGATTTGCGTCTAGCAAAAGCGTGCGACTCTGCGCAGTGCGCTGTTGGGTTGGATCATTACGCGTCACGCACCTGCACATCACCGTATATTGATCAGCGTTCAGGGCGATACATTGATTGTCAACTTCGTTTGATTGGATAGTGCAGGTAAACGAGTCTGGCGATCCACCTGCATACTCGCAACGCTCATTGCTGAAGGCGATGCTGTCTGCTTTTCAAGGCCCTTTCTTGCGCTTCCGAACGCTCTGTGTGTCGAGTTCGTCGAATTTCGATCTATCTTTTGCTGGATGTGAAGAAGATTTAGTTAAACGATAAAAGTATGTAGGGAGGAAAGTTCCCTGGCTTCGAGCTCTGCCAGTGGCTTTATTAAATCAAAATTATATTAGGTCGGGATACCCTTATGCCCACATCACTAGTAGACTAAGAAATCATAAAGTAATGTCGCGCCAGCCTTTAACTGACTACATACACTGGAAGCCTCGTTTGTAAATTTGCTGAGCCGCCATCACCAACAACACTATGTGAGAACTCACCGAAACTCTTGCATTGCTCGAAGCTCACAGAATCTAAGCTCTGTTTTATCTACCGATGGGTGTTACATCTAGCCTCCTGGCCAACCCATCCAACATTTCTTATGGATTCTTTTACGGCCATAGTTCTTAGTTCGCGAGGCGGGTCAACTTGGCCGTTTTAGAAAGTTAAGATCAGCTTTCGATCATCCCGCTACGGGGGAAGATCAACTGACAGGATTCTTGAACCTCAGTATGTTCGATCCTCCGCACAGTCGTACGCGTGAATCCGTCCCGGGTAGTGAGGATGCGGCAGATCGGCCAATCAACGGTCAGCTGTCAATCAGTTAAACAGATTTGCGCCATGAGTACATAATCAGGTAGTCAATGACACGCTGGGCTAACCGTGTGTGATACTGAACCCAATGATCGCATCAAGTTGGCTGAGATGGAGGACCCCGAAGAAGTCTCACTGGATGAATATGGATACGTCGATGTGGAAGAGCTTGACTTCGATTAGGGCCATTTCACTTCGTTTTGCGGCTAGCTGAAAGCGTACGGAGCGTCCTTTTTCCAGTGCGAATATTCATTTTCGCCGCTTGGCTTATTATTTACGTGCAATGTTTGCCTGACTGGTTAAATGTTCTTTGAGGTTTTTGGTCTAGCAAGATCTACGGTATCAATTCCCTTGCTGTGTCCGTTCATGATGTGTGCTTTCTTGTAGCTTCCAGCTGTTTCTTCCACGCCTAATAGCTCTTCACCCATCCGTGGCATTCTGCAATAGATTTCTATAAATTCTACTAATATAATTCTACGAATGTAAAGACACATGGTTTTTATTCTTGGAGTGAAAACCTATCCGCCCACCTCTGGCCCTTGGCAAGGGTGACAAAAAAGCACTTCGTCGGAAAATTCGTGTGCACATCCCTGCACTCAATCAATTCAGCAGCGCAAGGCTAACCGACAGACTAAGTCCATCCATTTATTTTTACTCGCCCCGGTAATGGTTGTTTGCTTACTGGAGAGGCGTGTCACCCAGAGGGACTGTTTCGCGACTATTATATTGTCGCCCACTGGCTTTTGCGGTGTAGAAACAGCTCAAACCACAAGCGCAGTAGCAGTGCCGGACACCGCAGCCCATGCTGCGGGTACACCGTGGCCGGTACGGTGAAATAGTTGTTACCGCGAGATTGGCTGCCGGAAGAACCACACGTCTGTGATAACACTGTTCAACTGTGTCTTCCATAAGTTCGTCGTCTTCTTCTTCCCGGTTCTTCTTCATCTTTACTAGTGTTTTAGTTCTAGAAGCTCTTCAGGCACAAGAGTATGATAACTATGGGCTAAGCATGGATCCTTCCCCTGGAATTTTTCCCCACAACCGCTGCGATAGCCGCTATTTTTGCTGTAGGAAGTGACGCTCTAGCAAGTAATATTCTTTCAGGCGTTCATTCACACGGATATACTATCTTTGAAAGGGAGAAGCAGTACACCAGGATATGCTTCACCTTAATGTACATCGTTTTCTTGTTTCTGATCGCTGGTGTCAGTTTCTGGGTGGAGGCGAAGCGACAAACCACACCAGTGATTGCTGTCAACGCGTAAGTGGGAGCACGGAAGTGGAAAGCGAGATCTAATAACGATGAGCTGATGTTTCTCTCCCAGGCCAGCAACGACTTTTCACACTATTACCTAACGACTGCCAGCCCTCTGGACGTCGTGTTCGTCCATCCTGATCTCGGCATCGGTGGAGCACAGCGCCTGATTGTGGATGCTGCCGTCGCTTTGCAAACCAAGGGCCACAACGTGCGGATCGTTACTTCGCATCATGATCCGAAGCAATGACAAAGGTTATTATGAAAAAGGGGCAGTGGCATCCTGACCGCTTTGACTAAGGGTCCATTAATCGGGCCACAATACTGCATTAATTACAAAAAACCGAAATTCTCGTAATTGCGGGCCGTCAGATGGTATTCAAATTCCACATTCGCACCGCGTGTGAACGAGTCCTATCCATCATGAAAGGTCCTTTGTGCGCGAGATAAGGCTGCGCCTTCTCAACTTCACGACTTTTATTTGATCAAACAGCGACTCTTTCAATCAGCCTTCCACAGTAATCACCAATCACGGAGGGTGTGGGTTTGACTCTCGCATGGCTGGAACAAACAAGATTGATTGGAACATCAAACAAAACCTTCAGTAAGATGAATCGAACCAGGAAAATTTTCGGGCCTTTAGATCTTTGCTCTACAATAGTTTCTGATTACTCTATTTGCTGTACCAACGAGTACCAGTACCGTTGAACAAAGACTGTGCCTGGGCGAGATAAATGGATTAAACTAGTGTAGGGGAAATCAAAAATCTCCTGTGTACTACGATGAGTTTGAGTTCTAGGTAAGTATATATTAACTTGGTCTGTGAAACATTTCACCCAGTTGTGGGTGTAATATTTTAAGAACGACAATCCCGCACTGGGAAATAATCGACAGTTTCCTAGAACACCACTGCGTGCATGAAGGTAACTTTGAGCATTCTCTGGCGGTTAAGTTTATACAGTTCAGAAAAGTGGCCAATCAGAACATGAGAGGTGCGACCTCAAGGTGACCATGGTGCTGACAGTAGGTCACGCACTTGACTTTGACCTTGCTCCGTTTTTAAAATGACCTTTGACCTGTCCGAGCACCATTGATCCCAAGCATTTCAAGCAGTGCTTTGTGCCTTTGTCGAGAGACGAGGGACGGCAGTCACGGCACTCTGGGCTATAGGCAGCGGACGCATTCACCGTAAAAAGTAGCTATAGAAAGTGGTAGCTACATGTTTTGATGGTTATCATAACATGTACAGTCCTACCTGCGAGATGTGACAGTTCAATCGCCCGATTTCATTTTTGGACGGTTCATATGTCCACGAGACTGCTCGCCACTCTGTTCGCCGTAGACCGATCAGCTGATCTGTTGCACACTTGATTACTTGATCAAGATCAGCTAATCGTATGGGTGACGTTTTGCGAGTATTCCCGTTCAAAACTGATGTTCAGTCGCAGAAAAAGCAGTTGTCACATCTCGCAGGTAGGACTGTAGGTGGTTGTTCCGATAGCTATCGAAACCAGTACCTATCAGTTTATTTAGCTATCCATTCAACCAGCTATTAGTTTCGGTACCTATCGAAACAAAAAGCTATTAGTTTTGGTAGCTATCAAAACGACAACCTACTTGTTTTGGCACCCACTTGTGTAACTTTGGACCAGTAGGCTCGAATTTGGCCTACTTCGAACCACACGAACACAGAAATATTAGAAATATATTGGTTATTTCTTACTATATTGGTTATTTCTGACTTCCATGTGACGTTTCTATACTTCCATTTAACGGCGCAAATAGAAATCGACTTTTTCGAAGTAGGCCAAATTTGTACCAGATGCACAAGTAGGTGCAAAAACAAAACAGGTTGTCATTTTGAAAGCTACCAAAACTGATAGCTTGTTATTTCGATAGATACCGAAACTGACATCTTGTTGCATGGATAACTACACTAAGTGATAGGTACTGGTTTTGATAGCTATCGAAACAACCACCTACATGTTATGATACCTATCAAAACATATGATAGCTGCTTTTTACGCTGACCGCATCCGCCGCCCATACTGGACAGTGTTGTTCCGGTATGACTTTTTCAGTTTGAATTGCAATTACGATTGATCGGAATCCCTCGCGTAGCAACAGTTTGAATTGCAGGTACCTCGTCCTGCCTGGATCATCAATGAAGATTAATTCAAATTCAAGTTCCGACAATAATTGAAATTATTCGAATTACTGGGATGGTGTTCTGTAATTTGAGTTTTCATAAAACTGGCATTTTCGTTCGGTACCACGCGTCGGATGGGTAAGCGTTTAAACGGACCTTCTGACATCTCGCGGTGAATACGTCGCTCCCAAGGTATCCAGTACGGATGGCTGTTGTCAATATGGACTGTTATGCTCCATTAGAGCCCTGCAACATGCAGCACGTTCTGCACTGCACTGCATTTTACTGCAATGCAGTACACTTGCAGTCGTCGAAATGGTGAGAAAATGTAGTTGCAGTGCAGTTGCAGTTTTGAAAAAGTGAGCACCGTTCATCGCAGTATACCGCTGTGGGCCAAAAAACAGTAGTAAAATTCGGCTTTGTTTGGATCGGCTCTTTTTTGAGTTCACGTGAGTCTTGTCTTGGATCTCAGCCAGTAGTAGCTTGGGGGGGGGAGTAGTATTGTGAGATTTTTCGGTAACTTTGATAGTGGTGTTTTCATTAATTCTCCGTAAAACTGCAGCTTGACTGTGACTTCATCAGAATCAGCTCTCCGTCTCCAACTGTAGCTTTCCCCACTTCGTTATCTCCACTTCACCTACAACTGTGACTACTCACCAAATTATACGCGGTTCCTGACAGGTCTCACCTTGAGCAGTTGGAACTGACACCTTCTGTTTCCATTACTCAGTCAAAACAAAGATTCAGTTTGACTCGATATCTCGTTCCAAACTAGTCCACGAGAAAGAAGGGAGGTTCTGCAAAACCTTTCGGAGAGGTTACGCAAATCGCCTGCATCGCGTGACGAGTCTCAACCTCACATGATTAGTGCAAGGAGTGGGTGGATCGAGGCTTCTGCGCTAATTGGGTTTCTTGCGCCGCTCAGGTTTCGTATCAGCCTGTCTGTTCTATCCATGTTTTCATGCGGAAATGGCTACAGGCACCCCTGTCGAAGCCCTGTTTTACTTCTGATTTGCTGCAGGCACCACTATTAATACAATAATTAGGAAACCCCTAATCCGGCCCATATCTATCGATACTTCGTTCACGAAGTTCGTCAGTAACGTGGAGCATGGCTTGCTCAAACTGAATAGAGTTTTTCTGTGACATTGTTGGACGACATGTCAAGCCGACAGTCATTGACTGAAACTGAAACTGTAGGTCTGTCAGACTAAAATTGGCATAGCGGGACGAACATTGATATTCAAAAGACTGAAACGGATTTAGACGAAATAGAAATCCACATAGACTGAAAAGACTGAGACTAATGAGATAAGAAATGTTTCTGTTCCAAGAAACATTACTTCAAAAGTACAGTCTGGTGCGACGTTCCAAAATATGGATTTGTGCAGATGAATCCCACCAGAAGTGTACGTATCACTGAAACCACTTTGCAAGCTTTCGGCTTGTTTTCCATCATACCGGTACTTTTACATTTTTCCATCACATTTACCACAAAAGATTTTTAATTATAAACGAAATATCTAATGGACTGATATGAGGACTGGATACTTCACACTGAAACTGATATGACCCAAAAAAGTTGCTTGCTGACTGTGCATAACGGCCAGAAAATATGAGAGAATGAGTAAGAATTCATAGAAAATTTGGAATACGAAAAAGTAGAAAACGCGCTCCGTCACCAGTTCTGTGAGATCAGTACTACACGGTTGTAAATTCCTAATTTGTTTGGTTCAGACATCAGTATATATGTAACAGTATATATGTCTTAGGATTTCATCGGAAGTTCGGCACACGTGGACTGAGAGCAGTTGATTGACTTGGGTCAGTGCTCAGCAGGTGAACATTTACCGACGTTCCGAATGACTTGCAAAAACTGCTGAGTAAAGATGATATACGAAATTCATTCATGATTTCACTGGATTGATTTCTTGAATACATGCAAGTTTCAGTTGATTTCCGTTTAAGTTTGATTGACGGACAGGTCTTTTGGTAGGCCAAGCTAAATCGGCTCTGGTATCTCAAACGATGTCGGTAAAGGTTCACCTGCGGAACACTGGCTTGTATGGGGTGCCGTTTGCGTCAAAACTATTTCGTCAAGAATTCTCGCAGTTTCCTAAACCACTTAACATGATTTGCCAGAGTTTCAGTTTGCACGATTTTTCATTTCGCACTTTGTGTAGAATTCTCGAACGCTGGCGAGAGTTCGTGCGGCGGAAAAAGGTAGCATAAAAATGCGTCTTTTGTTACCTTGGTCGCCCCTCCTCCACTGAGTCATGCGCGCAGGCATGTAAAATAGTTGGTTGCTCAGTCTATCAAGGCCTGTCGTTACGCACCTAGGTACGCTGACTGTTCACTTCTCCGAAGTCAGCTTGGATGCATGTGCGCGATACATTACGGGCGAGACCGCGCTGCCTGCGCGGTACCGAACCGGAGTATCGACTTCCGTAGCTCCGATTCTCAAGTGCGGGTTTGCGATTTATCGATATATTAGAAACATATCGATATACCGCGATATGGTATTTTTATTTATTATATTCCGCTCAGCGATATTCCGTCCATATCGATATTTCGATATGATATTTTTGTCATATCGAATCACTATGATGTGATATATTTCGATAAGATACGATATATCATATTTATCCCAGCACTAGCGGTGGTTTAGGGACCTCTGCGAGAATTCTTGCGAAAAACACGTCAGAAATTTTGACGCAAACGGCGCCCCATACTTGGGTTGATCTAGCACATGTGCATTTTGGCACTTCCGGTGGGATTGTTTTGATTCGGAGTGTTTTGATCTTGTCCTCCAGATTGCTAGAGCTGCTGCCAAACGATCTCTCAGTTTCTCTCATTTCAAGGGCAGGTGCTGTGACTGGAATCGTAGAAAATGGACTTGGGATGCAGTGCGAAGATTCGCTTCTGAATTAGTGCTCTGGCTGCTGTGAACGCGTTAACACAATGGCGTTGAAAAGTTATATATCCCGCAGACGCTTCATCCCCTTGTCGAACGTGACGTACCGCCCAAAGCATGGAAAACCCATTTGTCTATTGGGAATCTTTGAAGCGCAGGTCTCGTCGATACTGTCCACAGCAGCATCCTCCACGTATTCCGCTCGCACGACAGATGGTAATAAAGTCTAGTTTTCATTATGCAAAACAAAGTTAACGAACTTTCACTCTAAGCTTGTCTTGTAGGCGACGTCTACGACGTGATCGTGGTGGGCGGAGGCCATGCAGGTACAGAAGCGGCTTGTGCTGCGGCTCGGATGGGGGCAAAGTCGTTGCTGCTGACGCATAAGCTAGGAACGATTGGGGAGATGTCTTGCAACCCTTCGTTCGGAGGCATCGGGAAGGGACATCTCATGAAAGAGGTGGATGCGCTGGATGGTTTGTGCAGTAGGATCTGCGATTTGTCGGGAGTGCAGTATAAGGTGTTAAACAGAAAGAAAGGACCTGCCGTTTGGGGATATCGTGCACAGATTGACAGGTGCGTACTGTAACTGCATAAGTTCATTAACGGCCCGTTAATAACGGGAAGTGGGCAGATTGCTTCCGCGGGCATGAGATGTGAATCGGCCACCCTTGTAACGTGCCCATCCGCAGTGACGTCACTTGGACTATATGAACAATGGCCGACTTGGCGTCTCATCTTTTGATATTAGTTACTGTACACAGCAGCTTTCTTCTTCTTTTGGTGTAGGAAGCTTTATAAGCAGCATCTACAGAATGAGATATTCAACTATCCCGGATTGACAGTGAAAGCAGCGGCAGTGGATGATTTGCTTACAGGTTCCGCAGATCCGCTGTCAGAAACCTCCACTTCGAATCAGTGCTGTGGAGTGGTCACTTCGGACGGGAAAGTGTACCATTCCAAGTCTGTCGTGTTGACCACAGGGACGTTTCTCCGCGGTGAGATAAATATTGGCCTCAATGTAATTCCAGCCGGACGTATTGGTGATGGCCCGGCCGTAGCTTTAGCTGAAACCATCGAGAAAGCCGGGTTTGCCATGGGTCGTCTGCGCACAGGGACACCTCCGAGGCTAAAGAAGCAGTCTATAGATTTCTCAAAGACCGCAATGTGGCAAGGAGACAATCCACCACTGGCGTTCTCTTTCATGAATGATGCACCGTGGATCAAGGCGGAAGACCAGCTACTTTGCCATATGACGTTCGCGGGACCGGAAACCGTAAAAATTGTCAATGAGACTCTGCATCTGAACAGACATGTCAAAGAAGAACTCCGGGGACCAAGGTAAGGCAGAAATTAGTAACATGGATAGGGACGGAAACGAGTGCGAAGTAAATAACTGTTTTTGAAGGTAGGTTTTGTCCTTCACTGGAATCAAAAGCTCTCCGCTTTGGACATCTGTCACATCGCGTATGGCTAGAGCCGGAAGGCTTCGACTCAGACGTGATATACCCGAATGGATTGTCTATGACGATGCCAGTAGAGTATCAGATGGAGATCCTGAAGAAAGTTCCTGGTTTAGAGAATGTGGAGATGCTCAGGTCGGGTTATGGTGTTTTTTACGACTTCATCGATCCCCGCGAATTGAAGCTAACTCTGGAAACCAGAAGGATACCTGCCTTGTTCTTCGCTGGTCAAATCAACGGAACTACAGGTTAGTTACCATTCACCCGCTGCTCGTACAGTGGTGTGTACCAAACGGTTGCAAGTTGCTTCCTTATCTAGGGTACGAGGAAGCAGCTGCTCAAGGCATTATCGCGGGGATCAACGCGGCCGCCAAAGCGCTCAGCCGTGACCCACTGACAGTGGACAGAACTGAAGGGTACATCGGGGTTCTCATAGACGACTTAACGACCTTGGGAGCCACTGAGCCTTACAGGATGTTCACTGCGAGGGCGGAATACCGTTTGAGCTTGCGACCAGATAACGCAGGTATGCAGTCCGGAATTACGACGAACGGGCCTGTTAAAAGCGGAGGTTGCTTTTTGGCCTTGCAGATTTGCGTTTGACACCGAAAGGTCTGGCTGTTGGCTGTATCGGAAAGTCGAGGGAAGAACACTTCCGAACGAGACAAGCCAACCTAACACAAGCAATGGAGTTGCTCGAAAGTATAAAGATGCCCTGTTCCGAGTGGAAGTCACAATTAAATACCGAAGCGCGGATAACGAAGGCCGAAGCGAAGTCGGCTTTCCAAATGCTTCGACATCCCGATATCTCGATTGAAGAAATGGTCAAAGCCGTACAGAATATTTTGGTAAGTTTCCTTTCTGCAAAAATCAGTGAAAACGATAGCCAGATGTAATTGATGAATTCATCATTGTTCTTGTTGTAGCCGAAAACCAAAGATCTTCTCGACCAGCCTTGGCTTCAGCATCGACTGAAGACGGAAGCAGTCTACTCCGACGTGACACGGGAACAAAGTTTCGAGATATCCGAAGTCAGAAACGACGAGAGGCTGCTGTTGCCGGAAGACCTGGATTACAATAGTCTGAATATCTCGATGGAGATGAAAGACAAATTGAACGCAGTACGTCCTGGCTCCTTAGCGGCGGCAAGCCGCATTGAAGGAATTAATCCTGATATTCTGGTTCGCTTGTTGCGTTACGTCAAGAAGACCAATCAACCATTGAACAAGTCCGAGTCGCACAAGGGTGACGCTGTCGGAGTTTCGTTATAGGGGGACAAGGTTAGGCCACAAATATTTGTGAACCATATCTGTTGGTACTTACGATTGTACGTTCTGTTACTCTTCTGTAACATGATAGGCCTCGCGGTAAACTTTCTTCCTTGGAAAAACGTGAGATGAAGCTCACAGCTTCGGAGTATTTTATTCTTTGAATACTTTCGTGCATCACGCACCTGCATACAGGCTTATGCTTTTCAGTTACTCTTGCGTCTGTGTCCAGGTTCTTGATTTGTGTAGTTAACGCCCATAAAGAAATTTTGTTTTAGGCGGACAAAGTAGAACAATCATCAAGCTTTCCCTTCTTCCCCGAAAATAGAGTTCTCCGATTCAACGGATGCTCGCAGGGAAGAAGGTGTGGTCGGTATTCCCAGGCATCTCTCTGCGAGGAGCCTTGTGCTAATCCGTAGCAAACTGGACCTAGTGGCCCAGTTTGTTGGAATTATGTTTTTGTGTGAATGTCAAGTGTATAGACAAACACAGACTGGTGTTCATGATGACAACTTGAATGAAATGTTGTCATTGTGGACCACTTGATGTCTCGACGGTGGTCAATGCGGCGCGGGTAGCCAAATTCATTGACAGATTGCCTTACGGAAGTAGAGTACTCTGCTTCCTGGTCCTTATAAAGTAACAACCGAGGATGTGGTCAGTCATAGCTCACTTTTTCTCATCCATCGTGCCCGCTGCTAAACTCGCACGTCAGCCGGCTACTGCTAGAGGTACCTCCCTGAAATGACAACACCGCGTGCTGTAATATTTTTCTTCTTCATTGGTACCTGCGTTATCCGATTGCGCCATAGCTATGTCATACCGAACACGGAAGAGGAAACTCTGCAAACTCCACAACAAGGTGAGTCCGGGTGTCTTTTGCTCTTCCTTCGCATCTCGCAGAAAACCGAGTAAGTCTCTCGGAATGCGGGTAAGGTCGACCAGCCAAAACGTTCTTCTTATAGACATCAATAACGGCTTGGAGGAGGACGATGAAGGGTTTGACCTGATAGACGGACCAAACGCAGACGAAGTTGGGCGTAAGTTACCTAGCCGCACTTTATTCTCTTCGAGAATTGTGAATAAGAAACATTTTCTCGGGATGCTTAGGGCATGTGGAAGGAGATATGATATATCCCGGAAGCTTCGAACGCCAGGTGAGTACTTTTGCTTTTCTCGAAAGTCAGGAACTTTGGCGGAGCCATTGAAAATTCAGCCTACAGCGACCCTTTGTTTTTAACTGGTTTGATGCTTTCAGGTTCGAGCTGTAACTAATCAAGACTTCAAAAAATGGACAAAAGGAATAATCCCCTACACGATCGACCCGTACTACAGTAAGAAAAACTTCTACAAATTAAGTATCTCATATTGTGCTTTGTTAAGAAGCCAACTGATTAACTGTTGCAGGTGCTAGTCAGCGAAAAATAATATACGCGGCTATTGATGAAATTCAGGTTAGTGTTGATTGTTTGTCGAATATTAGCATGAAACTGATCTTGACCGACATCTACCAATATCAGTTTTCGCGTACTACAAAGAGTCAGTTTACTGTTGTTTACTGAACGTTGTGCTTCGTTGCAGGGAAAAACGTGTGTAAATTTTGTTGAGAGGAGCTCGGAAACCGACTACGTACGCATCATGCCTGGTGAAGGGTGAGTGGCTATAATACGGAGCTTAGCGGTGATACTCATGGCCGAGGTCGCCTGTCGGATAAGATTACCGGCTCACGTGTTCGCCCTGCTTACTATACAGCCATATTCTTTCAGGTGTTCTTCATACGTCGGACGCCGCGGCGGCCAGCAGGTTGTGACGTTGGATCCCTGGAGATGCCTGACGGAAGTTGGAGTGGTCAGCCACGAGCTGCTGCACGTGCTGGGGTTCTACCATGAGCATACGAGGCTGGACCGAGATGAGTTCATAGACGTCCTTTGGAACAACATGGAGAACGGTATTCCAGCAATCTGACAAAAGAGCAGCTTACGAGATTTCCCGTCTGATCATGACTCAAGTTTTTGTTGCAGGAAGAGAAGTGAACTTCCATAAGCGCTCGCCTGGCACCATCGACAGTCTTGGAAAATCTTACGACTACAACTCTGTGATGCATTATTCTGCATATGCTTTTGTAAGTCGAATTTTCTTCCTAATTTACAACAATATACTGTATAGTTTATTAGAATACTTCATCTGATAGTCCATCGACGAGAGAAGACCGACCATCTTGCCCCGCTATCCGACGGTCAGCGCGAAGAAGCTGGGTCAAAGAAAGGAACTGAGTCCGCTCGATGCCGAAAAAGTCAACCAGTACTATGGATGTGGGAACAACGGGAGAAGAATAAATGAGCCAGAAGATACATCCTACCGCGGTTTCTACACGCCGCCCTTGCCAAAGGCGGAAACAACGACCACGACTACAACGACGGTGGCGCCACCCGTAGTACGCAGAGTGATTTCCCCGAGACTGAAAGCATCTCAGTCAGTGGTTTTGGCTGATTCCGCGACTCCCTGTGATGCAGGGTTTAGAACCAATGCTATGCTGAGCACACTCGACGACAACATGATCATAATGAGCTGTAAGAATATTTACAGAAACGTAAAATAGGATTTGCAATGCGTGATGCAATCGGGTGTCTGTTTTGTAGCGAAACAATTCTGGGTCGTGGATCCGCATAGATATCTATCCAAGGCGCTTGTGATTCGGGACTATTACCCTGACCTGCCTGACAACATCGATGCCGCTTTCACTTGGATCAACGGACAAACTTACTTCTTCAAGGTACGGAACAGATTACAGAACGATCTTCTGATGGCGCTACAACGGAGTTGTTGCTGCAGGGTCGATCATATTGGAAATACCGCGGATATCAGCAGTTGGATGGGTATCCTCAGGACATCAGCAGTGGGTTCCCCGGTCTTCCAGACTCCCTAGACGCAGCGTTCTTGTGGAACGAAGGTCGCATCGTATTCGTCAAAGGTAAAATTAGATTTCGTGAGATCTTTCTGTTGGGGTCCGCCAGCGTATAAAACTGAGGCGACGCTCAACTGGGTAAACGTGACGTCCTTCTCGTCAGGTGATTCTTACTGGACTCTCCATCCAACACACTTCAACCAGGTCCGCGGACCATTCCCCTTACAGCCTGAGCTTGGGTTTCCGTCAAACATAGAAGCTGGTTTGGAATGGCCGACAGCATCAGTAGTGGATACAAAAGCTGACTCTACGACGGTCTGGATACTTGCCGACGAAATTCTGTACCCCATCGATTCCAGTTCGTTCAAGGTAAGCACCCACTTTCACCTGTTCGTTTCACTTTCCGGTTCTTACACGCTTTCTGTTTTCAGGTCGATTCTTACAAACCTCAAGAAAGACTCTCGAGCTGGCTGAGGTGCGATTTGTATGATCGATCGGTGAACTCAAATTTAGCGGGACTTTCGCACGAATTCTGGTGATTGCTGCATAATACTGATCAAAAAATTCCAAAAGGATCTCAAAGCTCAAATGGTTGTTTCTTACATGTTAGCTTGTTTTTCGCTTTGTTGTTTCTTATAAGTCGATGATTCAGTCACTTGGTTTGCGAGCTTGTAAAGCTTCAGATTTTTTTGAGTCTACGCTAATGTAAAGTTTACAATATTTGTACTGGATCAAACAAAACTTTCAGGCACACTATAATAACAATGTACATTATCAAAAAATGTGGTAGAATGTATTCGCGAATTTTCAGTCGAATGGAGTTCAGCCCCGACTATTGTCCAGGCTTACAGAATGATGTTACAGCTTGTGGTCCGCCTAATCAAATTATTTCTCTTACGCCACCCAACAAAGTAATCACAGATAAGAGACTTGGTACTGGCAATGTCCCATCACCATTCTATCCTGTCCAAGAAGAATATAAGAAGCACTTGCAGAGCATAGAGGAATGACCAGAAGGAGGAAGTCTTTGAGTCTCTTGGAGCGCTGTTTCCAGTTTCTTTCTTCCGCAGTGCACCTTTCACATGTTCCTCCACCGGCATAGGCTGGTCCTGCTCCATTTGACCCTGCTTCTCGTACAACACCTTCTCTTCTATAAAGTGAAAGCAAAATGAGCACCACTTATGCTTTGAGATCCACAGTTATGACACTCCATATACCGGATGAAGAACCCTCGCGTTCTAATGGGACCGAGGGTTTCTGCTGCTTTTCTAGGAACACAAGACGAGCTCAGAACGAACTGTACGTTCACGATTCAAAAAATTCACCGCAGCAAGCTTATCATTATGAACTCAATATTTGTCTATCTGGAAGTCTCAGTGAAGCATTCAACTTACTCTTCTTGGCTCCTGTTCGGTGCGTCGATTTCCCTTTTGGAATAAGTGTGGTTCTGGCTTCCGGAGGGATATCGACTTCTAAAACCCGTTATTGTTACTTATCTACACCGGGCCAAAGACAAAAGCAGAATTTGAAACGAAGCAAACAGACACCCACCATAAAGTTTTGCGACGCCTTCGACGGATCCATGGGAGTTTGAAGCTGCAGGGAAGACAATATAGTTTTGTTTGCGCGCCAATAACAGTCTGACGTCGGGCACATGAATCTTCCCAATCAGTTAATCAATGGACGGCAAATGAGCCAGATACATTTTAACGCAATCTGGCTTAGAGTAGGGAACCGCTCAACTTTTCCTTGGCGGAAACCAGAATTTCACAAAATTTTCTTGTCCACGCTGGATGGTGCGGACTAATTTTTGGTAATCTCAAGGCGAGAGCGGGCCGTAAACCTTTAATGCCGACGCGAAAGCGGAAGTGAGCGGTACTTCAGGCAAATTGCGTTTATAACATTCAACTCATGGATGTTACAGTACAAACAAACCCAACTGTACATACGACAACAGTTTCCTGTGGTTGCCTATCATATAAATAGTTCGCAATGTGACGCAATAAGATTTACTTTTAAACATTTATCGTAATTATCATCGACGCGGGGCGGGCGGAAAACAGTCACATCAAATACTAAGCGAGCCCTAGCGGTAACAATTTCAGCCAGATTCCAGGGCAGAAGCGGTCGGTAACCACCGCCCGCTTCCGCGTGGACCCGCCGCGCGATCCAATTCCCTACTCTAATCTGGCTCATGTGGAAAAATTCCATTGTTTTGGTTTCGTTTTTGGATTTCCGAGCTTTTACAACGGCTTCCGAGCTTTTAAAGTCCGGATCGTTCCTCCTGGACTTCCCTGCTTTTCCCACTCGGAGGAAGACACCCCGAACTTGGAGACACGATATCGGTAAGTGATCTGATACAACCAGTAACACTTACCCGAGCATACAAAGTCTCCGAAATCTTTGGAGTTGATGTTCTTGACCAGTAAGCTCATCTTAGTTCTGTAGGCTTGTGGTTCTGGCGCTGGCTCGAAAAGGATATCGTACTTGTCGCTGTTGGTCAACACTACACCTTCTCTAAACCAAAAGTGGACGCCTGCGGGATGCGCTTCGGTTTCGCACTGAAAGCAGAGATATTACAGTCACTGGGATCCCCGGGAAACCATGGTGTAAACTTCCTCACCTTCAATGTTGCAGATCCTCCAAGCCAGGCACCGACGTGGCGGGGTTCGACCCATACCATAGGTGGGACTGAAACGCGCGGCTTGTTATCCAGAAGCTTAGGAGGTAAGAACCGATCGTTACTCACAGTCTACTTTCACGTTTATCCTTTGTGATACTGCAGGAGGTACTCCGTTAGAAGCCACGCACAAGTAACTCGCCATGTCTGGAAAAAATAAGAGCTGAGTGTAGAGACTGACCGGAAGTACGCTTGCCGTTACACTGAAGACAGGATGCTCACCTGCGCGCCCTACTCGTTCCAGCACAAGTTCGGATCCGTTGTATGCAAGCGCTATAATGGGTTTGGTATATACGTAATGTGGGTTGGTAGGATCACAGGATGCTGCTTGTGTTCTTACCTTTCTCGTCTCCTCTGGGCGTGATATAACCGTTATCGTCTCTTGTCCAGGTTATAACCGGAGGAGGATGGCCACTTGCTGCGCATTTGAGGGTAACATTGGAGGCTTCACGGACGCTGGCGTGCTCGGTCGTCTCGCTCGGAAGGATCACCGGCGGAACTGTAAGGTAAGAAGGAAGTTACTAAGTTGACCAGTGGCTTCTGGATGCTAAATGGTGCGCCCCTCGAGACATTCGCTCATCAACAACATCCGTACGGCTCAATCAGATTAATCCGGCTTTAATCTACATAAATCAATTTTCGCTACTAATTAGGCGTGATCATTGGTGCTGCTCGATGAAAGTCGCCATTATTCCGATAGTTAAGTCATAGCGAAAGGCAGTCTTTGGACTTTCGAAACAGTCATTTAAATATTCAAGGGCCCGACAGAGACCTTTATCAAGGATAGCACCGCGAATGCAGTGAAGTGCTTGACCGTTTCTAAGGGTGGGCGATTGTTGACTTTCGGCTAAGTCAGGATGAGATCGAGGAACTTCTAACTTCGAGGTATATGATCCTCTGAGTCGAGTTAAACGTTGAAATTACCACTTGATTGCGCGCGGCAAAGCGTTTTTGATCGGTGTTGTGTATTGTGAATGGTTTGAAACATCTGTTCGGCTTTCGTGCGAAATTCACTTCTCCAGCCAGAAAAATACCCGGTGAATATTCTGTATTCCGACATGATCTGAGTTTGTTGATGAGAAAATGTTTTGATGCGAGGCAGACTTGGAGTGCCGAAGGCGATGAATCTGGGTGTCCTCTTGTGTCTAATATGGATGGGCCATAATTCATAAGGAATCTGTCAGCGGCGACAAGTCGTCAATGACAAAAGGCTGGTAAATGATTGCTCATTATTGAAACAGACTGTCCACTAATTTGTGCCTCATTGATACATGGCCTAATGGTCCGATGCTCGCGTGCGACCAGTGTCCATTCTGCCCTTTCCGCTCTTTGTCCTGCAGGGAAAGAACAGATGGAGGTCCCATTGCGAGGGACAGCCTTTGCCTGACAACATGTCGTAACTGCGTATTATGCTAACAATTGGAGCCATGTGGCCACTCTTTTGCATGTGGTCGTTTGCGCTGATTTGTCCGTTTGTGATTTGCAGACAAGTACACGTGCAAATAAAACTGATGGACTTTATGAATTATTTTCTGTAAACAGGGCTTCCTCCTTCTCTTCCTTGTTCCTTCCTTTGTATTTCTCTTCTCCTGAAATTTATCTGAAATTTCTTGTCTGGCTGACTTCGATTTTCATCTCGCCAAAGAAAGTTTAGACGGGTTCTCCAATTTATAACGAAGCTGTTGACATAGGACGAGGGAACAGGAAGACGGATTGGTGCAAGATGTTTTGATAGGTTAAGATATAGGCCACTCTGGGATTGAACTGGAGAAAGGCCTCATATTGTCAAATAGACTTTTGAATTAGACTTTTCAATCTTTGATTGATAAGCGCGTCTCCCCCTTTAATTCCTCCTTGTGGAGTACCCCGCGAGCTGTTTATACAGCGTAATTCTACAGATGCTGTTATTTGTTTAGTTCTAGGTCCTGAAAACTACAGGAAAGTTCTCCCATGAAACCCACTATCTTCTTATTTAGTCTAAGTTAGGCCGAATATGTTCAAATCTTTTGACCAGAGTCCATGCGCACGAAAGCAGGAAAATGGCTACGTACATCTGGAGGTCAGAAGTTAGCTCACAGCACTTATTGGTCTGCAAAACTTCACAACAGCTCATATCAGTTTGGGGTTAAATGATGGATGGCACTTTGCCGTCCTCAAACAAATATCAACATAACCACTGTGTGTAGCAATCAGCTCCATAAGTTGTGGTTCCCAGGAATAATAGCGGGGTGGCGCCAATGACTACTGTGTGCAATTCGGGAAGCGTCGATTCTTCCCCGTACAAATATTCTCGAGCTGTTTACTGCCGACAAGACTTCTGTTTTACTTGCGTATATGGGTCTCTGGCTTTTAGAGCTTGTTTCGGCTTTTAGAGTCAGAATTAACCAGGAAGAGATTTGGAATACGGCTAAGGTCAGGTTTCGCTTTGGCACAGATTGCTTTCGTCATTAATCTCGAGCGGCTACGCGTGAATTATTAATCTGGGCGTAATTGTGTGTCAGCATAATAGCTAGCTATCGTTAACTCTCATTTTCCGGACATTTTCAATGAATAATGAGTAATTCCTTCGCGGGGGAAAGATAACACACTACTTTGCACTAACCGAGTACATCCAAGTAAGCTCTCATCTGGGAGACGGGATTTGTATTGATCTGGACGACGTAGACACCAGCGTCTTCTGGTTGAACGTTCTCAATATGAAGACTGAACTCCCGGCGTTCCTCATTGCTTATCTTGATCCGTGGATTGTTTTGGACTGTTCGGTCCTTGAAGGCCAATATGGTTTGCGAATCCAATCGAAGCCATACCAACTGAAATCGAAACTTCCTTGATCATATGTTTCGAACGGTGAACGAGCGATCAGTACTTCATTGTGTGCTCCTACAAACACGCTCGCAGCGGCAACCCATCGGGCTGTTGTATGCAGGGGCTTGAAAGGCTGATTGGCGGACAGAGGATACCATTGCGGGCACCTGCGTACATGCTTGTCGTAGTGTTGAATTTGTTCGTTGCACACAGGCACAGAACACGTGGCCACTGTCCTTCTAAACACCGTTCTGGCAACGGTTTCATTGCTGTAAACTTACCTGCAGTTGTTCCGGCTGGACGTCGCGGTCAATCTTGCATGTGAAGACGGCATCTTTACCGAGTGGAATGCTAATGTTCTCCATAGGGGCCAAGAAGTCCACTTGACGGTTCTTGAGGGTTGCTTTGGACGTTTGCGTCGTGGTCAGTTTGTATCCTCTCCGACTTCCTCCTATACAATAGCGAAAAATTAGGTTAAATAATTAATTTGGCAGTCGCCATGAGTAAATTCCATTACGTGTTTGCTTATCGCAACTTGTGCCACACAGCGAAGCTGGCTCGGACATAATTGTAGCTAATGATTCATTAATGAAGCATTTATGAACAAACAGCCGCGGGACCTTGTTTTACATTGATGGTACACAAGAAAGCGTACTATGGTTTGAGGACAACAGCTGAGGCACGGTCTCGTTCTCAACTGAGGGAATGGGAACCGGAAGACGCTTTGCTGTATGCTTTGCGATCAGGCGGTCACAAGTTACATTCTAATTGGCTTATCTTCGTTGATCCTCTCTGGAGGAACAACCTAGTTTCTTTAAACTCAAGTGTTTTCTCGCACATTTGAAGTCGAGGACAAGGGCCTTTCGTTTAACGCAAAGTTGTTACAGTTTGAGGATGCCGTATCGTGTTACAACTTACAAAGACATCAGCGATCAAGACAGGCTCTCGAAAGAACCTTGATTTCACCGATAGGGTTCTTCGAACGGATTCAGACAACCATACCGGCTCTTGGCGGTGTATAAAACTAGCGTTATTCCAGCCAAAAAGCGGAGTCGGATTTTCGGGTGTGTATCTGACTTTTGGTAAGAAGGGAAAGAAATCGATGGTCGTGACTCGTGAGTTTGACTGATGTTGTCCAGTTTGGGGCCAGTGTGGAATAATTGCTTAGAGGAAATGAATGCATCCACGCGACTTGTCATGTTTTATTGTAGCTATGAAAAGAAATAAAAGGGAACGTGTCAGGGACACATTTTGAGTCATCCCCTTTGCGATGAAAGCAAGGCTGAGGACTGATGTCCATCTTGATGGTCCCAAACAGTACTTTAGCGAGCACGAATGCACAGTTCCGTTGGACGATTTTATGACTGCAAAACAAACTCCAGCTCACACTAGTTCTTCACTCCCAGCCCCAAAATAGAGAAATGTACCATCAATTAAAATTAGCCTGGCACAATTAGATGTTTCTGACAGTTTGAAACCTGTAATTTCCGGGTGGACAAAAGGATAGCCTGGCCGTAACTGTGGACAAGATATCCCAGTCATGACCAGCACCGAAATTATGGGCCTTTTCCCCCCTATTGATGGGTCACACGCAGTTTGGTCAGTAGAAAGGCACTTGAAGCATCAATGCTCCTTTTCATCCAATTATTCGAGGAACCAGTCATTAACAGTTGTGGCCAAGTGCCTTGTTTATCCTTTTCCTTGTAAGGAAGGAAAAGGGGAACACGCTGCACGCTGACCACACGCGCCAGGCTTTTCCCCTAACTCGCCGAAATGGCCGGGAAATATATTTTACTTGTTCATTTCAAGAAAAACAGTTTGATAGGACAAAGAGTGGCAATTGGGGTTTACGAGCGGGCATTGGGATGACTATGGCCAATAAAAAGGGAAGAATGGTCCCAATGGTGGCCATGGCCGTTTTCACTCCATTTGTATCCTAGCTGTAATCTGATCCGTTGAGAATGACCAGTCAATGATCACTTGCTGCCTTTGTGGACTCCACTGTAGGTAGCCCCTTCTGCCATTCCCACCTGCCCACACTTCCAGTATTTAGCATATATTTGCACGGATATTGTTCCGCGACGATTATAGTCGCGTGTTTCGGCCATATTGTACACATTCATTCGTTGATTTCATTCAAGGTGGTCTAACCGCATGGTCATCCGGGTCCTGGGATACTTAGCAGGCCATAGGTCGGTTCTGAGGCTCACCTCTTTGCAGTCATTACAGGCAATCGAATCACGGTCCCATCGTTGTTTATTCTTTGTCAAGTTCCGGTCAAGCGTCAACGTCTTCGACAGTTTAAAATTTCTCGGACAATATCCTAAGAAAAATTTTGGGCGTGGTCGCTGGGAACTTCCCCCAATATATCGCATAACTTGTCCGGCTCGGTGGGCATGCAGGTTCTTCATTCTAATGTGGGCGGGAAGGAAGGGTGGCTCTTCAGCTGTGAGCATGAACTGTTGACCTTAGCTTGTTTGTGGTCTTCAACTTCTCAGCAGTGATTTGTGTAGAAATTGGAAACTGTGAGATCTAGAGCCAACGGGTTGTTTTGGTCGCATTTTATGTGATGCGATTGTTGGATTGTGACGCTGGGGGTTACGATTTAAATGAGTGAGATCGACTATCGTCACCCGTGTGCTGCACAGCGGGAAGCTCTTTATTGAAATTTGAAATTATCCTTCCCCCAGCTCGCATTTCATCTTCTGTAGCTCATATTGGTTAGTTTCGACGCCTTTACTTTTAGTGTACCGTTTTATTCGACCGCATAACAAAGACCAGCTTTGACGGGATAGTAACACGGTGGTGGAAAACTTTGGAGAATCGTTTCTGCAGGAAATTAGTTCAGTAAAAATAATCTGACAGGATCGTTAGCCAAGGATCCAAGAAGACGGATGGTTTTTCAGAAGGGGTGTTTCTTGCACTGATAGAATCAGGGCATAAACGAGCACAATTGAATTTTATCGTTGGGAATATTTGCATGACATTGCTTATTATCATAAACTGGCATCAGATGGACGGAAGATATGTAAACAGTAATTTAATTAGGGAAAAGGGCTGACAGGCTGGGTGCAGATTATTGCCTACTCTAGTCGTAAAATCGCCACCGTTTTCTTTTGTGGCCGGAGACAAACGTGCGTTCACTGTTCCCTGTTCAACGTTGATCTGTAGCCCCATCATAGTCAATACCACGCAAAGAGCCAAAGTCGGTCATTGATGCTATTACATTACGAATACAAATCATCCTGACGAGGGGCGCCATTTTTATGCTTGTACACACAGGAACGCTGGATGGTCAAAGAATCCAATAAAGAATTGACGTGATATATTTGCCCGGCACAAACTGTGCTGATATGGGTATAGGGCAAACTTGTTCCTGTTCAATAATCCAACACTCTTCATCGCTGTCTTCAGGCCATCACCAGGTTAATTTAGCGAACCTGCAGTTTCTCCCCTCGGGCAAGATCTGACACGGGAGACGTCCGTTCAACTCACAGAGTTGGCGCAAATTAAAGGAAGCTCGTGAGAGGTCTCCCCTCTTCATCCCTTTTGCACGCTGTAGTACTGTTTTCCTCTGGAGACTGTTGGCGCGTGCCGTTTTGCCTGTTTATCCTCATGCATAATTTACTTGATTAGTTTATTATCTGTAGGCCGCGGTGACGCTGCGTCGTAGCCGAGGAGTAATTTTTGATTTGTGGGGGCTTTGAAAGAAAGTTAATGTTAAACAGACGGGGATTACTGAAGTGGTCACTGGGCGATATTCACGCATGAGTTCCGCTCTGATATGGTAGCGGGACTAAAGGAAGGGGACTTTGAGGATAACGCCACTTCGCTTTCCAATCGAAAAGCATCCAGCAAGTCAGGGCCTTAATTTGAGATTTAAGTTTCCGTTGCGCTAGTAGGTCATGTTCGGTACTTGCTGATGCGGCACCAAGCACACGATATTAGCCGTACTTTCCTCCCGATGGCCTTTATAGCGTTGAGCTCTTTTCTGAAGGGAATAAATGAATGGAGAAGTAACACGGGGAAACAACCTTCCTCTTGCCTTCGTTTAATGTAGGATTCCATTAAAACAGGATGAACAATATTGGAGTGTCTGACACTATTTAGGGCCCAGTCTAGTCTACGATTTGGGGAGGAATATTAGGGTTCGGAAATTTGATACCATGGGATGGAGAGGCAGGCGTGTGTCGGGTTTCGTATCGTGGAAGTATAAGGCTCGGATTTATTGTATAATACGGTAATAAGCTTGGTATTTGGACAAGAGAGTTCCAGTGATTTAAATATGGAAAATTAAACTGTTGCATGGTTTGAAATACGTCTGGCTGGTGGCGACCCGATAAGGAAATCGGCCAAGAGCCAGGGACCTTTCGCTGGTCGGCCTAATGTGATGTGTGGATAAGAGTAATCGATGGGCAGAAATGACCCTAATCAGGCTGAGCGGGGATTTTTTTACAGCCTTTAATTTCATTTGTCAACACAAAACGGAACGACACTGTTTTGCCGGCATAAAGTCGTTCTTTATTGACCCATTTTTCTGTAGTGGGCAAAAGTTTATACAAGGCGGAAGGCGGAATATTATTGCGTGTGCCCGCGGAAAGCCATCAAGTGGGGAACATTACGCAATGGCGCTCAAGTGCGTAATTGAAGTTATGGAAGTGTGGACATTTTGTGCCATAGATGGCCAAGAAAATGACGCTGCCGCTCGACAAGCTCGAGTGAGTGCAAAATAAATTGTCAAAAAAATTCTCTCCTTTTAGAGTTCGTGTATCGAGGCCCCAGCCAGCTCCTTCCGCATTCAGAGCTCGAGTGGTACATTTTCCACTTTGTGTTAAGATGGCGTGAAATGACCCAACTTGAAGATATACGGACCACAAAACCAACGTGCGTTGCTGTGTACATTATACAGCCACTTGACAAAAAAAGCCGCATTGCCGTATCGACTCCATCGCACCCCGGCAAATGTATGCAAAAGTCTTTTTCGACACTTTTGCCTGATTAACTCCATTGGGAATTTATCTATCAAACTTTTACAGGCCGTTTTTCGACACTCTGAGGCAATCCAACCCAATGTTCCCAGTAGACTCCACCCTGTGGCTTTCACTCTAATCCAAACCTACTTTTTCCTCCATATATATCACTTTCGTTGCATAGTCCAAACCTCCCAAGATCGCCGAAACGTTTTTGCCAAGTCTGAAATAATGAAATACTTTTCTTGGTGCGACTTTGCCTGCTTACCTTTTGCGGCGTATGTGAAGGCACAAAGAATCCACAATAAGAATAAGCTTTTGCAAAATAAGCCTTTGAGCGTCATGGTCGTGTTGATGAATGGAATGCTGGCAGTGACGTAAGTCTTGGGATTAGAGGAGAAAGATAGGGCCGGGAACTTCACTGGGCCTTAAATGAGAGTCAGTGGACCCAGTAATCCAGTCACCCAATTTGTTCCAGAAGAGGCAGTAGAGGCTTGGTTCCGCACTTCAAGTAGCGCTGGTCTGTCAACGCTGCATAACTGTGCCACACTTTTTACGGAGGAACTACTGGCGTGAAGCGGGGAAGGAAGTCATTAGTAACGGGAATAAGAGGGATCCATTCGGCTTTTTTGTCAAGAGGGGTTCCTTACACCACTGCAGCTCTTGACTTGATCACGCAAAACACATGTCGACATGCGATGTGCCGCCTTTATGTCCAGCTTCATTGCACACTTGCGGCCAGCTTTTGACTAGATTGCACCAGGAAGAACTCGGGGAATAAAAGTCACCAGTACTGGATTTACTAGCCGGTAGTACGAAAGCTTCACTCTTCGAAGCGGAGGAGAATTCTGTACTGGACTGTAGATCAGCCACCTATACTGCAGCAGCTTGAAGGGTAGAGGAAGGGAAGGAGAAGAGGCGGGGAGGATTCTGGGACCTAGATTCATACAGTGTGAGCAGCGGTAGCGCCACGCCTGTTCCCGGTGCCGCCCCTCGATGTAACACAGACTGGTCTCATCCCATCTCACATGTCTCAGGCACAGAAATCCTGGGCTCATAATGTGTGATTTATGATAGTGCTGAACTGTCATCAAAGCACTTTTGTTCAGTGAGACACGGAGCTATATTGGTTTTTTAACTGATTGTCAACATGTGATCTTTTTCGCGTTACTCTTTGGGCTGGTTAGGCGACAACTAAGTGGCATCTCGGCTCTCCTTTCGCTGCGTCACAAGAAGGATGCGCCGAGCTTCCGCGTGCGGGAAAGTACCGAGCGGGGTTACCTTGATGGAAAGACCGCATAGTAATTTTTCTTGCTTGAAAGATTTCTTGATTTTAAGTCGGAGAAGTTTGGTCGTCACATCAAACTGCTTTCTGGTGCGGAAAATCTTTGAAGAAAGATTAGAAGCAGCGACTTGACAGTTGATCTCTGGTGGAAAATTGGTCTCAAGTGCCAGCCGGGCCGACGTCACCGCAGTAGAAAATTCAGTTGATGAACAACAGAAATACTGCATCGAGGATTGTCCACAGCAAGAGCGTTCTGCGGCGTCTAGATATACTGTATCCCAGACGCAAACGATTGTCTAGAGAAAATATTTTCGCCATAAGGAAGGTGCAAAGATGGTAAATGATGACGGTTTCAGAGTGTGGTTTGACGGTTCTCTGTGTTGTTCGAAGGCGTTGACAGAGTCTCTGTGAAATTACTTTTCGTGACAATATGTTCGGCATGGCTTGTTTCTTTCTGGCTGTGTGTTTGTGTTGTGTCATCAAAGGGGACTGGGGGCCGTTATTTTGCGTTCCCTGTGGGCCAAGGCCTGAGGTGCTTGCTTGATAGACGGAAGAGACTCCGCAGAGTTTCAGAGGGAGTAGGGGGACAGATCGATTTCATACCCATCTTTTATCAACACCATTGCTATGAGAGAAAACATGGCGGCAGAACAGTCTTTAGCCATTTTGATGCCCTCCACGTTCGTCGGGTTCGCCAAATTGAAACAATTATACAGTACGAGGCTGCAGTAGTTTTTCAAAGCGCACGGCAGTCCAAGAAAGCCGGAAACCTTTGGTCGTTGCCAGAGGGGTTGGAACTCGGAAGCGTAATGAAATAAAGCATGGCACATGCCGCAAAAGCACTAAGACTCGTACGAATTCTGCCTGGAAGAAGTGAACGCGGTTTTTTTGGTTCGTCAACGCCATCTGTATGGCGTGCGAGTTGGCACATTTTTGATTGAGTTACTTGATTCGTTCACAACATTTCTGGCGAATAGTAATCGCAGTCGACGCTAGTTTCTTGGTTCTTCCAGCACTTCCTATCTTATCTGTCTGGCTGTGTTTGCTAATCTGGACTTGATTTGGCGTAATTCAGCTGCCAGAGCAACCAGCGTGTCGAAGAAGGAGGATGGACATCCCTGCGCGGTGACAAAAACAGGTTGCTCAAAACTGCTCGTGTTATTGGTGATGTAATTAAACAGCAACTCCGTTGTCTGTTCACAGGTTTCCACTTTCCAGAAATCAGGACCGTCAATTTTTCAAGCTCTTCACAAGAGGGGAAATGGAGGAAGGCAAGATCTTGTCAGCTTACTACACGTACAATCCTGATACGGAAGCGTTACGGCCCGAAGATATCAACGGCAGCATCTTGACGCACCTGATCGTCTTCCTCGCCGACGTATGCTCATCAACTGGCCAGATCATGTGCCCCCCTTGGCTACCTGAAGGTCTGAAACGGTGCGTGGCTTTGAAGCACAAGTTTCCCCATCTCAAAGTCATGTTCTGCTTGGGCTCCACCACCATGTCTCCCGTCGCGCGAAGTCCAGAGCTGCGTCGAGTCTGCATCACTTCCGTCGTCGCTCTCTTGGAGGAATGTGGTCTGGACGGTATGGATATCGACTGGGAGTTTCCCGCGTGGAACTCAGGACATTCCGAAGACAAAAAGCATTATGTAGACTTACTCCGAGAGCTCCGCGAAGCGTTTGATAGACATTCCCCGAGATACTTGCTGACGATGGCAGGTGCAGCCACCAAGTAAGTGTCTCTTTTCGAACTCGCGCAATGACGTCATGTCTTGTCATAGAATGCATGTTGTGACAATTGACGTCATCGGCCAATGTAACAGTACGTTATGAATTCTGCCTTTTTTCTACCCGAATCCCGAACAGGTTGGCGCCCTGCACGGTCCTGTCAAGGGCCTGTCAAGGGCGTAGAAAAAGGGCAAATTGATCGAAAAAATTATCTGATCGACTCCGCAGCATTAAAGAACTGTGTTTCTTCCTGTTTCAGGTTGATAATTGATCCAGCCTACGACATTCCAGCCATTGCACCATGCATTGACTTCCTGAACTTGATGTGCTACGACTACCACCTGTTTAAGCCGTACGACATCTGGGCTGGCCACAACGCTCCCATGTTCCGGCGACGCGAGCAACATGGCTTCTTCGCTACCATGAACACCCAGTGGTCTTGCGAATACTGGGAGAGGCGCGGAATGCCCAAAGAAAAGGTAAGGTTAACACACCTCGCATTTTTCTGTGGAACATAGATGCGCTGAACTTTTGACTACTATTAACTGGCGCTGTCCCTGATGATGACGAGTTTGTGTTTGGTTCCCTGTTGCAGATTGTGGTGGGCATTCCAACGTACGCGCGAAGCTGGCAGCTTCTCTTCCCCTGCTTCCCGTACTATCACGCGCCATGTACGAAGGAGAACTGTTCGCTGACGTATGTCCAAGTCCAGGAATTCTTGGCGCAAGGAGGAACGCGAGTCTTCGACAAGCAAGCTGGGGTACCGTACGCCTACCACAGGCGCCAGTGGATATCCTATGAAGACGAGGAAAGTATGGATGTCAAGACACAGTGGGTCAGGAGGAATGGCTACGGTGGCGCCATGATATTCAGTCTAAACCATGACGATTATGCCGGTATCCTGAAGAATGGAGAAAAGTTTCCGTTAACTAGCCTTGCCTGGAAGAATGTGATGGGTGGTGAGGCTGTGGAGGCTGTGGGCCGGAAGCAGCAGCTTTTAGCCGCTGGTGATTCATCTCAAGTCGAGTTTTCCATGACAAGTGAACGAAAGAAACTACTCTAGCTATTCCACTTTTACGTTTTTTTGCAGCTGCAGTCTTTGCGTGTTTCTTGTCTCGGTGGCCATATTGTAATCTCGCGCGCTTGAGCTTTCTAGGGGACGACATCTTTCACACGGTGGTGCCATCTGCACCAGCTATCTAGCTCATGTAGCCTCTAACTCATTGTGCTGATGAGCAGAATTCTCTAAACATATTGTGGTATTTTACTCCTGTGCTAGTTTTGTGTTTGATATATGGTCAAAAACCCAATAGTGGTTCTGGGAGGCAAAACACCTTGACGTAACTCGGAAGTGCATTAGTCAACAATCGTGCTCGTATGTACAGTAAATGGCCAAAAAGAGGTAGTGATATTTGTTTACATCCTGTATTTGAATATCGAGAGTGACCGAATGAAGAACCGTGAAATCATTTTCGTAAGTCACGCACCGATATTATTTCCTACACTCGAACACGAAGCCCGCGTAAAGAAGGTCCATACTGCGCGGAAAACTCTCAGAGAACCCAAATGCCTTGCTTTTATGAGGGGAATGGTACAGTTGAATTCTTCCGGTCTGTTTTGGTTACGGGAGCTAGGTTCTCCAGTGAGTTTTGTCAGTGCTCGATGGAACAAATGAGATCAGTCGCAGTTGCTTAACGAGAGCAATCGTTGGTGTGATGGGAGGAAACGAGGAGGGAGTAGTGCTTAGATGGGCTAAATTGTTCGGCGTGACGAGTGCTCAATCTTGACATGACGATCGGCTTTCAAGAGGGACTCCAGTTAATAGTGCCGAGGCCCAACAGTGGCGCCGCCAACAATTGTTCTTAATGGTTGGCGTAATTGATCCCATACTCGATCGATCCACGAGAGCTTTCTGTTGTTAGTCAAGAACCCAGTTGGCCCTTTGTATCGACATGAAAGTTTTCTTCCCTCACAGAATCTACCAAACGTTCATCTCTTCATTGAAGACAGAAGCATAGCCGGTCATTTTTCATCTCAATCCTAAGTTGGACAGCTGCATACAAAAAGTCCCATTAATTTTTGTGGATCCAGTTTCCACTAGGTTGAGTTTGTCTAACGACAATCTTTCATTTTTCCAAAGCTTTTTCTGTGAGTGACCTCCTTAAATTTCTAGTTATGTAATGGTTTCAGGCTAAAATTTTTGGCTGATTTGTGGGAGAAGAATAGAAGGGCGATTTTTTGTTTGATTTGTGGGTTTCGTCCGGGACTTGAGGAGGGATCCATTCAATGCTCGACCTACTAAACTCTCTTCTTGAACGAGCCAAGTTTAGATTAAGCCAAATTGTTTTTATTTTCTAAGCTTACGATGCGATATCGCTAGACTGGAAGGAGTGCAGATTATTTGACCGCGGACTTTGTGGAGGAATAAGGAACAGCATGAGGGGAAGCAGACGTGTATTGTATGGGTGTAGAAGCATCGTAAAGTTGGCGTCTTGCTCCAACGCGGTTAGTATTTTGACAGGCTTGACGTGCACGCTTTGCTTTGAGATGTGCTTCCTTCCACGAGGAATGGGTTTCACAGCAGCTAGCTGACATATGTGGACCTTCTACTGATGCGGAGAAAGACAGATCGCGCGTGTTTTGCAGAATGACAAAAAGCTAATTTTTCACTCTTGATTTCTATAGAAATTAAAACATCGTCAAGCATATTCCCAATCAAACTAACAACAGTGAGTCCGTTGATCTTACTTTCCGCCTGATCCAGTGAGGAATTCTGCGCTGATTTTTTCATCCGACCTTAATAGCAGTGCACCGGGTTTTTTTCTTACGGGATAGACCGATAATTTCGGCACCAGCAAACTACATGGGGCAAATGAACCGAAACAGATCGTTTTCTGAAGTGGCGCAGGTCTTTGTTGTG
Source organism: Ramazzottius varieornatus (assembly GCA_001949185.1). Classification (NCBI taxonomy): domain Eukaryota; kingdom Metazoa; phylum Tardigrada; class Eutardigrada; order Parachela; family Ramazzottiidae; genus Ramazzottius; species Ramazzottius varieornatus. The sequence goes on along the minus strand of BDGG01000010.1, from coordinate 1,645,249 downwards.
TACAGCGAGAGGCGTGCGCCGCTTGGGAAACGATCTGGTTCGAATCCTTTACTCAGGTTCCACATGTACTTTACACAAAAACATACAAAAGTTTCGGCGTTTGATTTTTTACGAGAAATTACTCAACTTTTCGAATTGGCGATTGTTTTGTGCAGAATGGGGTTATCGCAGCTCGCTTGGGGTAATCCATGGGCGTTGTCCCCTGAGACTTTTGTGATCCATGAGCCAACTACCAGCGAGCATCAATTATTGCGCGAGCGTTGCATCGCGATTGGACGTGAGCTGGAATATTTAGTAATCCCAGTCTTTCCTGAGTAGATTTAAAAATATCATATGTGATTGAAAATGGACTGGAAGCTTTCGTCAGATTGCTGGCCGTTGGTATTCGGGGTCATTTTGATTTACACCCAAATTATTCAGCGAATAATTTATTCTGTTTTCCTAAAAGATGTTGTTAATGGGTTGGTTAGTGGGCAAGATTGCAGCAAGTATGGGCATTTTGGACAAGTGATGAAGTAGTGAGTATTCCCACAGCGCCATTCAACTGACAAGCGCCTCAAACTTTTCCCTTTTTTCGTCTCTCTCTTTTTGTCGAAGTGCGCTGCGTATATCAGGACATCACACACAGCGAGCGATCTCTGATCTACCACGGGTAAAGAGGAAGGAGGGAAGGGGAATGAAAGCGGACAGCGATGGTGTGTTTTTCTAGAGGAAGACCGCCGATAACAAAACACGAAAGGCGGGTGCACCGGAAGAGGCGTGACGGTGGCTCTTGCCGTACTGCAGAGAAAGAACCTGGGAATAATTGCCGCTTTGTGATTGTATGGCCTCAGCTGAGAATCACCATTATTAAATACTGACACACATATCGTCTGACACAAGTGCTGCTTCTGTATATGCTGCTCTGCTTGTATGTATAGCCAAGAGGCAGTTAGTTTACAGGATGATGGTGGCAAGCAGCGTCCTTTTGACGAATCTTCTAGTTGAAACGTCGTAAAGAGGACCTCTTGCTCCTGATGTCCCCCCATGAAACTACCACCCTTTTGATTTCTTGCTTCTAGCGACGTCTTTGCATGTCGTGCAAGGCTACTTACACTTTCCTCCCATTGCTGGCTCTGACTGGTGCCATGAATAATTGTCCTGAAATCAATCCGGCTTTTCAAAGTCCATACAGTCCATTTGCTCTTGCTGCTGGGAAATTGCTCTGGGCAGATTTTGCTACACTGCGCCGACGTTTAATAGACCTGAATTGAGAGCGTTGTCATTCTTCCTTTGGTTTCCTCCTCGCTTAAATATATCCGCCACTGCGCGCCTAATGACTTCCTTCCCAGTTTTCTAATAGTTCCCGGACTGAATTTTGTGTGTGCTATTTACTCATTTGGTGGCCGCCATGTTGTGACTCGATCATCGCTGGCTGGGATCGGTTGGTTCTTGGAGGGAAAGAATCAAGGATTGGTTTTATGTGTGTTGGGCTTGACAAAAAGGACGCCGCATGGGCATCGTTTAATCGCACATCAGCCGCTCTTCCGGAACGCTTACCGTCATACCCTCAATTTTTTCCTTCTCGTTCCCATATCTCCATCTCAATCCTACATACTTGACCGTACACCTCATCGCTCATCTCTTCTTTTGCAACGACTGTCGGACGTGGTTATAGACCCGTGCAGGCCGCACAGCGGAGTACCACTTGATTAGAGAACAACACTCTTGACATTTTCATATATATGATCACATCCTGTACCATCCCGTTATAACCCACTGCCTTCCCCCACTATGCAACCACTTTGCTGTAGCGTGGTTTTTGCTGCTCTGACTCTTGCTCTACTTTCCCACAATGAAACGACGCGAGGAGCCGCTCAAGGTACGATTATGAATCAGTCGGTATACAGTTGTCAGTGTCTATATCATTTCCAAAACATATTAGACTAGTCATCCCACCATGCCGCTGCAGAATATACACTCCAAAATATTCAAAATATTTTCAGTACTATTTTTACAACCCTTCCGAGAAAACTGTTAAACGAGAAAGACGTCTCAGCCTTTTACTTTTCAGGGAAATATTACTCACATTCAGCTTTTCTTTTCGATGTGAAGTTTGTTGACAACTTCCGGGTTGGATCACGACTGGTGTCGGGTGTATGACGTGGTTCGTTCGTGTGAGAAAGTACCTGACAGCCTCAGGTGAACCCTGTCCTTTTTTTTCTGGGCGTCTTCAGAAATTTCCTCCGATATGCATATTTCCAAAACCGATTGAATGTAGAGTGAAAGGCGAGCGCTTCAAATCGTTCGTTGGCACCGGAAGTTGCGAGCGATTTTATTTAGATGGTTGAGCCATCGCATACAAGCAAGACCCGAGCAATCAGAAAAGGAACGTAAGCGAAGGAGATGCAGGTTAGCTAGTCGGGATGGCCTTTGCTGGCGTCTACATTGAGCGTAAGATGAGTTTTCCTTCCTGGATGGATGTAGCCCGTCGTTGGCGCGGACTTTCCCTTGGTTGGTTCCCTGTGTCTTGATGCCTGAACGCGCCCTCGTTGCTGACTGAACAGTGAGCACGCAGTCAATTTGGAGCAATTTGAGAAACTGCAAAGAAATGAATGCTAATTTGTTATTAGAGTAAAACAAATTTCTTGATCTCTTGACCATCGCTTCGATCAACGTGGCTTTTGATCGCGCAAATCGATTGTGTGCAATGGGTAATCAAGGAGATAAAGATCGAACTTGCCCCGGCTCCCGCTCTGTCCCGGCAGTGCTTACGATTTTTATTGCTCCGATAAATCCACACAAAAATAAAACAGTGATTGCACTCGAAAGTCCCAACTCACCAAATTAGCTCTCCAACAAACTACCCACCGGAAAATATAAAACGAATATTCATGTGATTATTTCTTCTCTCAAGTGACGCACGCCTTCAGCCAGTAACATCAAGATGTGCGCCACTTGGGTAAGTAGTTATTCACCATCTTAACATTGAAATATATGTCAACGAAGCCATTTCTCCCCTAGAATTTTAATTTCAGTCGACCAGTATAAAGTCTCACAAGCATACCAAGACAACAAAACTGTGGTCGGAATTTTTTCCCGGTTGGTTTTGTGGTTCTGATTGTTGAGAAACTGATGACGGTCTTTCATTGCAGGGAAGAAGCAACATTCCAAGCACCGATTTTTCGAAAAGTCCAAGGACGTGGAGTTTGTTAACGCGATAAAGAATCAAAGTGTTCCTTTGGGACAAGATGCCGAGTTCACATGCAAGGTCAACCGTTTGAGCAGCAAGGGACTACAGTTGCAGGTTGGTACTCTTCCGTAAGACGAACAAAGTGGTTCGTGGGTCTCTGCTAGTTCTTGGCTCTTGATGGAGTGTTTATTTGATGAAAGCGTCATTATGCCTCTATATGGTGCGTTATGGCTCTGTCTTAAAGCGATTTGCATCTTGATGCAGTTGGTGTGGATTAAGCTGGATACGCAAACAATCTTGGCCATCGAGCGGCAAATTGTGCAGCATAATCCCCGTATCACTGTCCACCAGTCTGCCGATCGCCTAGAATTCACCCTTCGTATCCGCAATGTCGAAGCGGAAGATGCTGGGGTATACTGCTGTCGGATAAATACCAAGCCTTTCATGCAGATGAAAGCGGCCTTGGTTGTGCAATGTAAGCTCCTCGTTCCTTCGTGAGACCATCAATGCTTCTCCATTGCACCGTACGGCCCGTCTTACACACAGGGAAGAATGTCCCGCCAAAGTAATGTTATGTAACAACAAATGAAGAAAAAGTGAATGTTTATTCTTTATTCCATTTGGTCCTTGTGTGTGTGGACGGGAAGTTGTGTGACGGGAAGCAGGCAATGTTTTAGTAACTAAGTGCACTGCTGGGAACACTTTTCAATGATTGAATATAACTTCCGCCCCCTTCCCTTCATTGTCTCCATTGTTTTCTTTGCAGTGCCTCCTGTCATTATAGCCGGGGAAACGACAGATTACGTCATGGTCGAGGAGGGAGAAGACGTCACGTTGAAATGTAAAGCCACCGGATTACCTCCACCAACCATCACATGGACCCGGGAAGACAACGGGCTACTTAGACCAAAAGGCCAAGAAAAAAGTACGCCTTCATTCCTGAGTTTCTCACAGCTGCGCATACAAACTGTCGAAAATTTTCGTTAACTGGGAGCTGAGCAAATGAACTAAGCCAGATCGTCTTCGCAAGTGGCGCACACTTTCAGCTAACAACGGGGAAAACGTACGCCACTTGAAAAAATGACCTGGCTCAGTTCATTTTCCCGGCTCCGACCGCCTAAAACGATCTGGAACGATCCCTTCCTTCAAACAAGTCAATGGATTCGACCAGGTGGTGCGTTAACATTTTGTTGAAGAATATACTCAGGCTTCTCAATCTCGGTCACTGTTCTTTCCGTTACCGTTGCTCTCATAGTGTAGTTCGTCCTCCCTAATTTCACCAGTTCCAGAGAGTCGTAATTGAATAGTAACTGCTACTTATCAGTTCACATTTCAAACCTCCTTTCTGTCTTTATCTAGTGTACAGTTACAAGGGATCTACACTGCACATGACTCGGGTTTCTAGAGCAGGTGAGATATTCATGCTAAAAAGCTAAGACTGGGGGCTCTGACAAACCGGAAGTTGTCACCCAGATTGTCAAGTCTCCTCCAACTGAAGACTCTTTCTTTCTCTTGTCTATTGCAGATATGGCCACGTACGTTTGTTTGGTCAGTAATGGCGTGCCGCCAGCAGTCTCACAAAAAGTCGTTGTCAAAGTCGAATGTAAGCACCCATTTGTAACCGATCGTCCTTGTGTCTCGAAATAACCTTGTCGTTTAATGTGACAGTTGCGCCCATTGTCTGGGTCGAACCCAAGTACGTTGCAGCATGGATTGGAAGTGCTGCCCATTTGAAGGTACCACAAAAGCTACCTCGAGTGACTTGCTCCATTCTCGACCTCCATACACCTCTTAAGATCATCGATGTTGTAGTGCGAGGTAGAAGCCTTCCCTCAAGCCATATTCTTCTGGTACCACGAAGGCAACCCGCTAACCAACAATGCAAAGTATGAAGTCAAGACAGAAGCCATTGGACACTCGGGGTACCGCACAAGGATGTTCCTAACAATCAAAGCGGTCGACGAGAAAGATTATGGAGAATACACGTGCACAGGTACGTCTTGAAGCTGGAACTGTGCCTTAAAGACCTTGTCGAGTACGCCATAGTGATTATCGTTTTGCACTTACAGCGAACAACTACCTTGCCACGGTGGAGGGCACGGCCAAATTATACGGTAAAATACTGTCGATCAGCGTACGTCTCTCTGAATTTTGTATCATGTATTTTCGCTCTGCTTTGAAGAGGTGGATGTACCGAAACGCGGAAGTGTTCCGCAGACGGGTAAGATGCAGTCGTTTCCGGAAGAAAAGGGCGATATTAAGTGCTTGTGCTTTGTCCAGCAGATGGCGACGGCGCCTACGACCCACAGATGGATCAGCAAGCTTTGACATCGGAGCACACGAAGAGCCTATTGGCTAGGAGAGGGAAATCTTCCGCCATCAGGCTCTCCAGCCAAACGTGGCACTGTTCGCTCGTATTCTCCTTTCTTATTTTGATTACAATATGCAGAGACCAAAGAAGATTTTCGTAACAGTATAGTGACCGGAGGTTGCAGTTGACGCAATGCCTTTAAACTCAAAAATCTGTGATAGCAACATCGGTTTGAAAGGTCGTGGTTGAACCTACCAAATCATAGTATAAGTATTTCATACCTTTCTTCTTCCACTAATTTGATTCATACGTCAATGTTTAACGAAACTTTCGGTGAGGTAAAATCGGACACGGAAGTTCTCCGGAAATCTCTTCTTTGCTCATCAACTAGTCCCATAAATCAGCAATGTAATGTACGACAAAAGAGGAAGGAACGGTTGACGTTCTGGATATTTTACAGAGTGATGCAAGCATAGCAGAAGAATAACAGGGAGATCAAAGATCACTCGGGAAAAGCGTCGTTTGTTATTGGAAGATCGGGTTTCGGTCAAACTACGGTGAGGAGTAACAGCAATACATGTAACCAGAACAGATCCTTTGAGCCATAAGCAGTCCACAGAAAACCTTAGAACCATACGAGGAAAATATTATACTATAATATATGGAGAATATTATCTTTATAAACACTATTGCTCTTCGGTTTTGGATTTTTCGTCCAACGGGATGTTCACGACTACAAACTGTTATTTCCTGTATTCCTCTGCTTCTTTTCGCGAAACGGCATGATGAGATCGAGTATCTCATCCGAGGTATTTATGAATTCTATGTCTCTGTGCGCCACCTTACAGTTCACGTAAACACTGCGGAGAGCTCGTAGCGTCGAGTAATCTGAACTAGTGAGATGCAGCCCATCGAATACTATGGGCGGAAGTGCTTCTCGCATTTCCGCATTGCTTGCTTTGGCCATCTCTTTACCCGGTAACGCCATCGCCCCGTTACCCACCATTGATTCACGTGGACTAGAGTATGCGTTGACAGGGATAGTGAAGAGTTGGTCGTTGAAGATCTCTTTCAGGTTCTCCGATGCCGGAAAGAAGAGAGAGCTTTGTGGAGTTACATGGATGGTGTATTGGTTCAGTCTCGGTGTCGAAGGGATCAGTTCCCGGCGTCGTTGACGGACTATGACGACGGGTCGTGCCATGGGGTAGATGATCATGGCGAGGGATACTGCTAGACCGATCAACAAACCGTACTCGACCCGGAGGAACAGACACATTGACATGGTCAAGACCAACACGAAGAACTCAGATTTTCGTATGAGCCATAGTTCGCGGAAGATTTGGAAATCAAACATGGTCAGGCAGGCACAGATGATCACCGCAGCCAAGGCGGCTTTGGGGATGTACTGGAAGACTGATGAGAGAGACATGATGGCAATTATGACGAAGGTCCCTACAGATGACGAATCCAGAATTATTACATAGTTATAAAACCTGGAGAAAATTATTTTCAAAATGGCCTACCCTGCGAGCTAATAACATTAAAGACGCGCGCCACTTTGGAGAACAACCAAACTTGGCGAGATCGTTTATCCATGTGGCGCACGGTCCTAGCCAATATCACAGGAAACGTGCGCCACTTTGAAAAACAGTTTGATCGAGTCTGTTTACCGAGCCCCCATATTACAGTTTCGACAGTATTTTGTTTGTTTGTGTTGTCCAGTGTGGCAGACGGGATAGCGTAGATTCATGGTGTACCTGTGACAATGCATGCCATAGAGGTTCGAGCGCCACTTTCCGCCTGCAGAGCTGACCGGGTAAAGGCCCCCGTAACCGGATACGAGCCGAAGAACGAAGACACCACATTGGCTGCGCCCAACGCGATGAACTCTTGTGTGACATCGATATTGTATCGGAATTTGTGAGCAAAGGTCTTGGCGACCGCCATCGATTCCATGGTGGCCAACAGCGGCACCAGCACCAGGCTGGAGCCGAAATGCGTCAGAATCTCGCCGAACTGATACCATCCACCCAAATGGAAATCAGGCACCTCAGGCGCCGAGATTTTAGCGTCGACCTTTCCCGTCACCGACAAGTAACGCTGCCCGCAGTACTCCATTACAAATTCAAATACGGTGGCCACCACGACGACGATGGCGTAACGAGCTACCAAAAGAAGCAAAACACATTACGATCGATTGATTCAGTGTAAAAGAGTTACGTTAATGACAACTTTCAGAGTAATGGAAACGGATGACGTACAGACATTCACCAGCCTAACAAACTCCTTTGCAGCGTCCCACCATTTTGGAGGGTGGGTTCGGCCATTTGACGCTTTCCAAGCCGGCACTCGCAGCTCTCGCATCAGGAGAAGCAGAGTGATACACACGCAGCCCACCAGGACGTCCCAGCCACTGCAACACAAAAGAAGCCGGCATAAGAAACAAATCTTCCGTCAAGAACCACATCAATGTAAGTTAACTGACAGACGTTCAGTGCGATTCGATTTTCGATTACTACTTCACTGAGTGGAACGCCAACTCTGGATCTTACTGTAATTTTCTTGATCTATTTTTCGACATCACAGTCAGAATTTTGGTTTCATTGGGGTTATCGTCTTACTTGGTCGCCGGAAGTTTGTTCCAATATCCGGCCAAGGTCTCCATAACGTTATCTTTGGCCGATCCGAAGCTGACGCCCATCATGTTTTTTATCTGGCTAAGGATGATAACAATGACGGCAGCTTGGGTGAAGCCACTGACCACCGGTGTCGATATAAAATTCCTACGAGAATTCCATCAAAAAGCTACCAACGGCAAAAGACAACAAACCGTCAACGGAGAAAAGTCAGCGTCCAAGATTTCATCTCGACTCACATAAGAAAGCCTGCAAGGGAAAGAGAAGCAGAGTGATTGTCAATTCCGTCTTCCTGGACCGTGATCGATTATTGACGCTGCCCGACCAATATTTCGTTTTCTTCTATGCATGCATGCATGCATTTGACATATTTCTGATATTGATTTTTCGCTTCTTCCTCAACGAGCGCTCAGGTCGTATGTATGCCATCTTAAAAAAAGGTTTTTCAACAGGAGGACAAAAAGTGAAGAAGGCAGGAAATTACCTAGTCGAAGGAAGCCCATCATAAGCTGGAAACATCCGACAAGGAAGCATAGGAGGATCGCCGACTTGCCCTCCAGGCCGTGTTCGCGATGGATGAACGCTCCAGTTAATAAGGACAAGATCGCAGTTGGTCTAAAAAGACAAATAAATAGCCATTTCCACAGGGGATACAATTTCCAACTCAAAGTGGCATCAGAAATAGACAGCATGAAGAGGTTCCATCGTCACTTACCCCACAGTCACGTCCTTGCTCGTCCCGAATAATGCGTAGCAGAAGCATCCCATATAGGCCGAATTCAGTCCAAACTGGAAGAAAATTCACTTGATCAAGAACGCTGATGCACCCCATCGAACTAACGGAATAAATATCTTGCCCGGAATATCCCACATATCCGGTCGTGGGCAAGTGAAGTCACGCACATCGTTTTCTCTAGTGGCGCACGCTGTCAGCTCACAGCAATCAGAACATGCGCCACCTCAGATGACGATTTGGGTGGAATCAGTCGCCGATGTCTCACTTTATTTTCCAGAATTTCGGGTACACGCACGACGAGAAATCATGGGCCAGTAAAAACTATGTACCATGCCTTTTCGCTACCGCTGTGCGGAAGCACGTACGTACGCGATTGCTTCACAGTAGTATACTTTTCGACACTTTTTTGCGTTTGAATCTCCATTTTGCCGTCTATTCCGCTTGGCCCATAATTTCTTATCGTGCGTGTACTTAGCTGTAAAGAAACCCGGAAGTCAAGGGCAAAGCATGACGCAAGACAAAAACGTGAAGATTTGCACTGGTTACTTCCGGTCAATTACAAGCTATAATTGGGATGTACTTATCAGGCTGAAGTTGTGGAACCCACCTCTAATTTGATATCGGCAATTTGCGCATAGGCCAGACACTGGGGAACCACGGTTAGTCCAACTGCATCAAACATACTTTTTCATGCATCACAGACGTCCCTTCAGGTTTGATGATCGACGGCTGGAATCTTACCTGTCAATCCAGCCACCAAATCTCCCTTGAAGTCTTCCCTAGAGTATTTCGGCAACCAGCGCGTGATTGGCAGTTTTCGTTGTAGAGTCTGTAGTGTGCACAGACCACTGAGCTCATTCTTGAGATCCTTCAGAGTATATGGGCCGCCGAATCGGATGACTTCCTGGTCATCGGGTTCCAGCGGTTCATAGGCTGTTTTGATTGTAGTGTCCCCGACATACTGCTCAGACCGATTACCGCGTTCTTCGCGAGCTTCGTGGATTGACGGTGAGCGTAGCTTGACTGATTCGGGCGAAGCCGCTCCAGTAGACTTCTCTCTCCGTAGACTTTCCGCTCGGGCTGAACTTCGTCGTCGGGCTGCAGCTACCCGTGCCGCGCTGGGAACGAGATCGACCGATGGCGTGCGGAAGAACCGCGGCTGAATCTCCGAAGGGTTCTCCACCTCTTCATCGTCGGAGCTATCGCCGATCTCACCTTTCTCCGAGTCGACGTACGCCTGAAAATTCGGATCAGTGGTCGCCATTTACGAGCATCGAGTCACTTCCGGCTAAAATGGAAAATCAACGGTACACAAGACGAAGCCGAAGGATTTGTTAGATTAAACGGCTGTAAATTCTTTGGTAGTAAAACGGTGTAATTTGTTCCAAAATCACTTCCGTAGCTTTACGCCCACTAAACGGGAAATCACATCAATGGTGATAAGATGCAAAATAGTTTCAACGTACGAACTTTGGTTTACAGCTCCATCCAGAAAGTCGTCTCTCCGAATACATGCGTGTCGTTCTCGGATTTACAGTGAAGGAAGAGATGGAGCGTGCATGCACTGTGGTATCAAACTGACCTCAGAGTTGGCGGGAGACTTAACACCACAGCCAGTTTATCTTACTAAACAGACAAGCCGAAACGGAAACGAAGAGAGGAGAATCCAGCAAGAGCAGGAATACATTCAAGTGCGACTCGTTATCTCTGTTACCATCCAAGCTACAAAAGCAACATCACGTACTATATGTGGTACAGTACAATGCGCATTTTCCTGCCGTGCATCCGAAAAATTCCAAGCTGGAAGAGTATAGCTGCTACGATCTCTGAGAGCCAGCACACCATAGAGACAGACGCACTTCACTGATTGTGGAGTATGAAGCCGATGGGTTCGACGTTTTTGCTTTAGCTGGCTGCTCTTCTGCTTCGCGATATCAATCATACTATCCATTCCGGAAAATGTACCAGGACATCTTCCAGGCTCTCTTCCTCTTTACCCTCTCAGACGGATGGACGGACGACGACAGCCTAGCATTGCGCTGAGTGAAGGGAATGGCATCGTCAAATCAGCCCCACAGTCAATCTCGATCCGCTATCTGTTTCCAGCGTTACAGATTGCAAAGAACGAACCGAAAATCGATAAGAAAAGGGGACGGAAAAAAACACCATTGCTGCAGCCTAAATCAGCTTTCAGCTTTAGTGTCCCCTCTTTCGACTAAGCTTTTGTGATTTTTCCAGCCTTTACTCAGTCGCCTTCGCTTTTCCAGCTTCCTTTCCGCACGTCGATTGTACATCACTTTTGCGCTAGAGGGAAATCTACATTGTTGAAGCACGCTCGACGGACAGCCTCTTGTTTCTCTCGGGGACCCATACTCAAGATCTGCATTTTGCCAGCTGCGGACCTCCACTACGATTGTCCCTCATACGCGCACTGGCAATCATCCAGCTGATAATAAAAAAGTACCCTATGACAGTTGATTTGAAATTCCTAGTGAAAATCTTGAAGAAAAATGAGGCGTAAGAAAAGGGTTGCAATAAACAGAGAGACTTTTTCGGGTTGCCTCATGGAGAGCTGTGCAAAGACGGGAGAGACCCTTGCCAGGAACAGCGGTCTCTGCCTGTTTGAGTTTCATTCACGCTCTTCAAACTGTTTGAATATACTCGGGACAGGAAATGACAAAAGCATGTCTAGGTTTCCAGTACAATGCGGAGTAAAGATGAACACCGTACGAGGCGGGAAGACCGACCAGGAAACGCACTGGAAGTGAAATCGATTACTAATAGATCGTGAACGATCGAAAACGGAACTCATCAAAATTCCATTGAGAAGACTGGTGGTCAAGAACATCATGACGCACTTGCTTGAACAGCTGCCTCAACCGAGCTGGTATCCAAATTTTCAGATATTTTTTTTAGTTCTCCTATCTTGACGAACCCATCAGGGAACCCTAACTACTGTACTAGCTTATCCCCCGACACCGGCGCCACCTACACCGCTCGATAGTGCGCAGTACGTGCCATACATACCGATCGCGACGAGGGACTCCCAACAACAAAAGATGTTTTTCCCTCAACGAGCTGTCTTGTTTACTCTGCCTTTTACTCCCAACAAGACACCGACTATTCTGATCCCAGAGTTTCTGCTTCTCAAAGGACTTTCCCAAAGAACCAAAATAACCCTGCATTGATTCTCTCCCCACAAAAGAACAGTCATAGTACATCAGTGTAATGACGTCCACCGGACGTGCTTCACCGGAGAATTCGAACACCAGAAAAATTCCTACAGGAAAAGACCAACGGCAGGAAACTTTCAAACGTGCGCCGCTTCGAGAATTTTTGTAGTTCTGTGAAATTTTATGGTATCTCCGGCTGTTAACAGTAAAATAGAGCAATCTGCACAGTTAGTTTATACTTACAAGAATCTCGCTCCATCCAGTCCCCGCGCTATCGGGGGTTTCCGTGTTCCACATACTGTAGATTCTGTTACAACAACACAAAAACGAATGTCAGGACTTTGCAAAAGAAAGTATGTGTAATACGTGGATATGTACTGAATCTTACTGTGTGCAATTCACAGATGTCACGACCAGAAATCTGCACACTGGCATCTAAAGCGTGGAAATGTGTGTTTCATAGTGATCTACATTCTACAGCACATTTTTTTCTCACAGTTCAGTTTCCACATTAATTCTACAAGTGTGTCTAGAAAAATCGAATCTGTAGGTTCCTCTTGCCGCCTTTCCTGCACGGGCATTGTTGTTTAACGTGTTGTGAATGCTGATCGGTGGGTTTACGAAAGTTGACAACCTCCCGTTTCTCTTCGGGGCTTACGAAATGTTACTTATATGGGTCTCGTGAGTGGAAAGGCTACTCTTACCGCACACCGTACAGCCATAAACAATACATTGTCATGTCAGAACGAAGGCAGACTCAAATGTCCAGGAACTGGGAGGCCATCAGGACTTCCAGCACCATTGCCGGGTCCACCGTGAACTTTGGTGCGTCCTCCATTGTACGTTCGTAGTATTCTTTGTAAACCAGGTAACTCACAACCTTGCTGACAATCATCGACCTGCAAGTAAGACGGAAGTCTTTTTAAAGTTTCAACATCAGTTTTTGACGTGGTCAGTCGGTGAACTTACGGATAGTTGACGAGGACCTCGCTAACGGAATTTGCGCCCAGTTCTTTGCTATATCCCTCGAAAATCCTTTTCAGCGTTGGCGAAACGTATGCAGCCTTCCTCTTTATCACGAACTCGTGGAAGTCAGAAGATACGAGGATTACATATTCGGAAGTCGGTCCGGTGACGCCCTCGACGAACGAAGGAGATCGCTCTATCAGGCTCGGGATACTAGACGTCCCTTTCAGGTTATCACTGTGTACGTTCACTCCCGAAGGTGTTCTGTTGTTGTGTGACATGGCACTGGCGTTCTTAGAGGACAACATCTCCTGCTTTAATGGATCAGGAGCAACCTGTGAAATATGATATTCGACATCAAACCGGAGGAGCAGTAACTAACAATTCATATAACAAAATACGGGTACCTGAGCGCTTGGAGCATTTGCCATGATAGCAGGATCCTGTTGACTTGCTTAATGGTCCAACGTCACACAGTCCACTCCCGATGATTTCGTGATGGTCAACCGACCGCCATATTTGGCGTCGTTGCTTCGAGACATTCTGTCTTCCTGCCGTAGCTCGCCATGGCTCCCCCACAGGGTGTACCCTGTCTTCTCCAGACACTCGAACACTCAAATGAGCTATCACACTTTTACAGGAAGACTGGAAGAATATAATACATACACAGAGGAACCAGAAACGGGACTGTTGACGTCGGGAAACCGGAAAACAATGAAAATTTGATGGAGCAGGCAAATACACCGCTAACTGTCTGATTGATTGCAACAGCGCTTGATTTGCGCTCCCATAAAGCATCTCTGAGAAGTCCATTGATTGGTTGACCACTGCACTTGCTCAGTTTGTAAGGTGGAGCAGGTCCCGCCCTTGTTTTCCACTTTTTCGCAAAGTTTGTTTGTGCACAATCGTCCGGAAACGAAAATTACTGGCCTTGGTACGCTTTGCCTTCACTCAACTTCGGTACTGATGAGTCCAAATGAATCCAATCAGATCTCAGATTTAGATCACGACGTTGTATAATCGTAGAGGAGTTGGTGTACCAGCGAATGTTTAGATTCGGAGTTGTGACCCATCTTCACGAGTAGGGAGTGATTCACTGGACAAGAAGCAAGGAACGGTGGTAAGTCAATTTATCACTGGAAACATCCGATATAGACCTTTCACTATGCCCAAGGTGTCCACTCATAATTTATGGAAGGCAGAACAAGTCGCTCCAATCCTTTCCGAGAGTGGTCAGAATCTTTCTGTCTTTGGTTTTTCTACAGGTTCAATAGTTCGGCAGCTGATAGCAACTGCAAATCTACAACCGAAACATGACCATATTTGACGCTGTGGACTTATCCGGAAAGACAATCGCGCTGTTGTGGCACGCGGGAGTTGATCCCGAACAGCTGAAAAGCTATGTCGCAGACTTCCAAGGATGGATTGGGTCAGGAGGTCACTTATCCGTGGAGAACGTCGAACGATTAAGCATGTGTACGTATCGTTTGGATCAAGCATGGCTATATATTTGTTGACTCTATATATATATATATATATATATATATATATATATATTGACTATATATATATATATATATATAAATTGACTATATATATATATATATATATATATATAGAAGACTTCTTGACTGTTAATTGTTTACTCTGTAGCGAATCATCCGGATTCTTACTTCGATGTGGTAGTATCCGGTGTTGTTCCTCTCCAAACCTTAGTACACGACGATTCCATCTTACCCGAAGTTATACGGATCCTGAAACCGAATGGCACTTTCGTCTTCCAAGAGGTCGTCGTGCCCCTCAGCACGCCAGGCTTGCCCGTGAAAACGGAAAGCTGGCTGAAGTCGCACTTGAAGATCAACGGATTCGTTGCGGCAGATGAAGTAAGACATCTTCTTTGAGCTCTTGGCTAACTACACCCTTTTGCACACGCACTAACTGTTCTGTGACTTGAAGGATTTCAGAGATATCGTGGTGCCAGACGACGTCCTCGGCAAGATGAGAACGAGCCTGCAGATCCCGTTCAGTCTGCCTCTCAAGGTTTGCCAGGGTTGTGTTCGAAAGCCTGCGTATGAGATCGGGTCAAGCAGTCGTCTTCCCGGAGCAGCAGAATGTGAGTACAGATTTTGGTCGCAAGAACACGTGTTCATAGTATCCCTGTCGCTCTTAATCGTCCAATAACGACCTCTCCTGTAGTAAGCAAGACAACGAACGGAACTAACGGTAACTATGTGGCTCCTTTGAAAGACGCTGCTAAGGTATGGGCGTTATCGACGTCGGACATGATGGACGACGACGTGGATTTGATAGACCAGAACGAGATGTTGGAAGAGGGCGACCTTGTTAGACCTGACCCAACTTCGTTGAAAGGTAGACGAATGACTGTTTCAATTACTGTAGTGTTATTCTCGGACGAATAAAGATCTTTATTTCGTGTAGTGGACTGCGGGCCCGGAAAGAAAAGAGCGTGCAAGAACTGTTCTTGCGGACTTGCCGAAGAACTGGAGTCGAAAGCAGCGCCGACGAAAGTCATCTCGAGCTGTGGAAGTGTAAGTTATTGGGGTCTTAGAGACGTAATAAACTTTTGACCGAAATGTGTAGCCTTACATTTTCTCTAACTTTGTCGTTTTCGATACTGTAGTGTTATCTTGGAGACGCTTTTCGATGCGCAAGTTGCCCATATGCCGGCATGCCACCGTTTAAGCCCGGAGAGCAGATTACACTGTCTTCACGCCAGCTTAACCCTGACATCTAAGTTGGCTTGAAGATTTGACAGAAAGCTGCTGAAGTACGTACCGCAAGCAAGAACAAGAAAACTACTCCCGTTTTGAAGTTGTGTGACATTGTCCTTTCCCCCGAATATCCTTGACTCGGCGAAATCCAGGTACTGATTTCCATAATTAGCAAAACCCCGTTGTTTCTGCGTGTTGTGAAGTGCACAAATTATTTTGATATTGTTATAGTGAATCAGATTGGTAGATAGTGAGTGAGATTTGCATGCACGTGTGCGCCGCCTACCGGAAGCTCTTTCGAGTCAGGCAGTAGTGCACAGGATACAGCACCGGTGGCGGTGGGAAACCAGCCACCAGCCTCGAAGTATTTCTGGTTGGTTCACTACACAGCAAGCGCTGATGGAAACCGTCAGTGGGTGCGTTTACGTTCCATCTTTGTTTATGCAGCTGCAGGTGTGCCGTGCACGGGATCTACCTACACTCACAACATTGCGGAATCATACGGATAGAGCTGTGGAATGGCGTGGGGCGCTCGGAGCTCGATATCGCTGATCGATTTTTGACTAATTCCGGAAAGGACTCAGTGTAACAGAATATCTGCACCTGAGTATCTAAATCTTGATCAGCTGGGATCTCAGGAGGCATTATCTTGGCTCTGTTAGCGGTATCGCAAGTTAGGTATTTCCATCGTACGTAGTATAGATCTTCGAAGACTTTTGAAGAGGCTGATTAGTTAACGCGGAGACCGCAGTACGTGAGAGAGCTGAGGATGCATAGCTACTGCTAAGCCGACAGATGATTCGAACCGTCCCTAGAATTGCTCACTCGTTCAGTCGCTATGAAGCGACAGAGGAACATGGGAGCCGGAAAGTCTTATGAGTTATGTCTGACATTTGATGAAGCGAGTGATAGAGGCAGGCCCGTTTTAGCAACAGAATCACTCGAAATATGTACCCATAACATGCTCCCATTTTCAGAGAACGATGCGACGCAGTACGCGTACCAGTATGCAGCACTTCTTACTGCGTGAAGTGTTTCCTTCCCTTACGCCAGGACAAACAACATGTTACGGCAGACAGCGGGCTTCGAGTCTGCTGCGAGTAATGCACCGCTTTTTGCCGACGATGGCTGCTGCTTCGAACGTGGCAAAGTCAGAATAGCTCTGGCGTTGCGAAGTCTCCTGGCAAACACAACATTGGTCCCTCGTCTTCAGATTGCATGTTGATCTCTATGAATCAGATTCATAAGTTGTGCGGCGGTTTTGATCTCTTTGTGTTGCTCACTATCTTAGTCACGCATTTTAATGAGATGGTGGCTGTGCGAATCTGTTGGGAGATTTTGAATCACTGATTGACAAGGAAAGTCTGGACCTATGCGGATTCTACGGCACAACGACGACTCCTCGCCTTCATGTTGGAATATGAAATCTGCAAGACCTCAAATTTTGCTTCTAGAAGACTTGAATCGAGAAGACCTTCAAGAGGTCCCCACTGATGACGGTAAGCTCACTATAAACTCACACTTCGAAAGCTGCGTTTCCTTGTCGCGGATTGTAGCTCTGAACGAAGAGCTCCGGTGATGAACGAACAGCGCAGTACGGTCAAGCAAAATTGATCTTAAACTCTGTCAGAACTTCAGCTTGTTTAGTCAATCTACGGGACTTCAAGCTGTTTTCGAGTTACTGTATGTAACCATCTTCGTTTAGCTGATGTTCTAGATCTTAATTTGATTTGCCTGGATGACGTCAGAGTAGCTGACTTGTTGACGCGGATCCGAGAGTCTGACGAAGCAAGTTCTGAAGTCCGAACAAGCGTAATAAGTCGTCTGTCGGATCTGTTACCGATAAATCGAAGAGGACTGATGAGTGGTGTGAAGTTCTAATTATAATTACGTGAGTAAATTTATCTTTGCAGATATCGCCGAGTACGCTCGCGCCTTGGGAATCAACACCAAAGATGAAGAAGATCTTGTGTGGATCGCTCGAGACGGCCTCAACGCCCCACTTCCCGCTGATTGGAGAGCCGTGTAAGTTGCAGCTTCCGTCCTCGATCAACACTCGAAGAACTAAAGAATCTGTTTATTTACCATTATCGCATTATATCCTTGTAGCGAAGACCAGCCATCAGGACAGATTTATTATTTCAATGTCGGGAATGGTGCAGCCTCATGGGAACACCCCATGGACAGTCATTACCGAAAGCAGGTCGAGGTTGAACGTCAGAACCGGCTCCGGAAGAAATGTGTCGAAGAACCAACGATGCAACCCACGGAGAACCATGAGGGTTCGACGAGACCCAAATCGGTAAGTATCCACTGTTTGTCAGTTTCTCCGAAGTCAGATGAAGCCGGTTGTTGTATTCGCCCATCTACTTCTACCAACGCGTCGAAAAATTTAGTACCGTAAAAGGCCGGGGCAAACAAACCCGACAAGGTATTTTGAGTGGTGCACGCTTTCAGCTAATGACACTGTAAACGTGCGCCACTTGGGAAAGCAGTTCCGGCGAGTCTTCTTGCCAAGATCCCGTTTAGTTGATTTCGAATATATTTTCAATTTCTTTTTCGGAGTCTATAATAGTTTCAGTATTTGAAACATACTAACGGTTTTTTTTCCAGCCGTACAATCTATTCCGCCAGCCTTCCCCTACCCAGACCGGGCGGTTCGAGCGACCCAGCCTTCGTCCGCGATCTCCCGTGCCAAATCTGCGCGCTCCAAATACGACACTGCTCACACCTCCTCCATGGTCGAAAACGACCGCCACTGCCTCGCCAAATCCGTCGCTCCCTCCTACGCCTGTCGATAGCCCAGCAGAGCTAAGAAAAATTATCCCTAACGTCAACTCCGATGGCGTGGCACCTGGCTCTCCGGACACTTCATCGTAAGTAGCGTAGCGCTCCCTTCCCGATATTTATCACCTTCACTCTCTCTTATTTGTCCTTCCTCTACTCTTCCTCTACCATCTATCTTTCCCGGTTCTTTCCACGTATTGTCTCTCTGTCTTCTTCAGCAACCCTTTCAATCGAGCTCAGTCTCCAAATGCGACTTTGGCGGAAACCAAAACCCTTGTAGAAGAGAAACCAAGGTAATCCTACTGTACTTGTCTGGGTCTCCGCAAACCACAGTTCTTTCTTTCCTCTTCTTCTATCTCCACTCTTCCGCGTACCTCTCATACTTGGCGTAAGAACGGGATTATTGGCCCTTAATCCGTAACTTTGCAGGGCTTCCGAACCATTCCACAATAACAACAAGCCTCCGCCTCGTGACGAGAAACCACCGCCACCTCCACCTCCACACAATGACAAGATCCAATCACCACTGGAAAGAAAACCGTCAATTGAGTCGAAATTCACGAAGCTGATTGAAGTTATGGAGCAGAAAGCTAGCATGGAAAAGGATTCTACTGCTCTCACTTCGGCGCGAAGGATTTCGCTGCAGTTCAACCACCCCGAAATCCCAGGGGAGCCCCGCCCTGCGGATAATGCCACTTCAGCCGCTCAGACTAATGCTCAACGGCTCAGGGAGGAAGAGGAAAAGATGAAGAAGGAACACGATCTCGCACTGAACAATATCCGGGAAAGGCTTGCGAAGGAAAGAATCGAAGAGGAAAAACGACTGAGGTTGGAGAAACAAACGGCGCCCAGTTTTATTACATGCACGCTTACCCAAAGAACCGTTTTACAGGACACAGATGGCCGAAGAAATCAGAATATTCAAAGGAAAAATGGACAAAGAGAAAGAAGCTGAGGAAGCGAACATAAGGTATACCATTATCCGTTCAGACAGGGCTACCGTCACAGCAGCGTTCAGTTTGGATGGGCAAATTCATCACAGTAGGAAATGCGAGCTGACTACCGAGCATGTTGGGTTGCAGGCTTCGGTCGATGGAGGACCTACGAGTGATTAAGGAAGTTGTTCAACGAGATAAGGAAAAGCAAGAACAGAGTATTCGGTAAGGGCGCTGAATTACTTTGTCGTTTGTCAGTAGTCTCCCTCCTTCCTTGTGGTATGAAAATTTGTATTTTGATCCAACAGGGAAGCGGTCAAGGTTGACTTGCAGAAACTGAAGGACCAACTGGATGCGGAAAGGAATGTGCAAGAAAGAGCTCTGAGGTTGATTTTTCGCCGAGCTGCTCTCTTATCTAGTGCCCGAGAATCCTTTTTTCTTCCAGGAACGCTATGGCTGAGGACCTGAAGAAGATGGAAGAAAACCTGAGGAAAGAACAAATAGAGAAACAAACGGAAATAGAACGAAAAGAATTAGATCAGTTGAAGCGGTCTATGGAATCTGAAATCGCTGAACTATTAGCGACCCACAGGAAGAGAGTCGAAGAACTGCGTAGTGCTCATCAGAAGGAAATAGATGATGTGAGCAGAGAACTGGGATTATGCAGACTTACGGTTAATTGGTTAGCGTCGAAAACTTTTCTGGTTTTAGATCGAGAAGAATATAGCTAGACTAAGACATGAACTCGATCGACTTGAGATGGAAGTTGCCGACGAAAGTGCCATCAAGAAAACACAGGTAAGGCAGCTGATCTCCAGTAGCCCTCCAGTACCGTATTTCCTTGTTATGAACGACTGTTTCCAAGAACGTTTACTTACTACAGATTGAGAGTTTGGAAAGACAGAAGGCTAGTGTGGAACAACGAATCACGGGCTTGAGAAATCAGGAGGCCGAAATTCGCGCGCAGTGTGACAGCCTGACAGATGAACTCAAAAAGTTGACGAAGGACTCGAAGTTGAATGAGGTAAGTTGAGCTCTCGAAGCATTTACTTTACGCGCGGCACCATTCCAGTACTTATTTCCAATGTGAACATTTTCGTAGCGAGTCATGACGCGCTTGGAGCAACAGAGAAACGAAATGGAGGAAGACCTCTACATGTTGAAAAGAGCAAAGCAACGATATGTTGAGCGCGTCGAGTACGTCAAAAGACTGTTTTTCGAATCGACCGTGCCTACGAAGGTCTTCAGTCTTTTCACTATCTCCTCTTTGCAGACAACTGAAACAAATAGTTGGGGAAAGTTTTTCACCGCTAAGCCTCGCAAGTGATGAAGCGTGGGGATTAAGGATGGAGGAAAACACCGGTGAGCACTCTGCTAAAATATTTTGTCGGCTAAAGGAATTTTGTTTTCTGCGCCTGTTGGGTAATGGAAATTCCAAAGCTGATTTGAATATCTTTAGACGTACCTGCTGATGTAAACGATATTCCGGAACCCACTACACCTCTTGTGGAAATCTCGACACCGCTAGACGACGAAACGTTCTTACCACCAACTCCTGAACCAAATCACCTTCCTGAAGACGATCTAAGTCGTACTCCGACCCCAGAGCCACGGTCCCACTCTCCTTCGTTCTTTCGTCGACTCTCGTCCCGAAATGAAAATGGGTACGCCGGTAACAAAAAAGCTTGCTCCATCGCATAAACCTGTCTCGGCCTCAGTCTTCGAACTTAATCGGACTGTCTTATGTCTTTTCTTCCTGATTTCATTTGGTTTCATCTGTCTTTCGTTAATAACATTTCTAACCCTGTAGAAGCGTCTCGGATAACCGACAGGCCTTTTTAACCGCCAGGAAACTTCTGCGCGATCTCTTGGTTGACGAGGAAGTGAGTACCCAATCTGTTTATTTTGTCTATGATTTCTACCCTCCTTGCATGTATTTGTCCGCCAAGCTCGAACCCAACCATCCACGTAAGTGTTTTATTGTTAACAGTGTGGAATGGAACTAATCAATGTTCGTGCTTCCGTCTCACCTCCAGTCGATGTTACTAACCTGTCGTTGGATAACGCGGCTGCTACTAAAAATGGTCGGCATGGTTCTAGTCTGACCAGTGATTACGTCATCTCAGGCACCTTGAACCACCACCCATCACCGTTCGAAAGCGATTTGGTTCCACGGAAGACCTCTCTCACAGCTCGGACATCACTACAAAGCCCCACATTCGATCCAGAAAAGAGTTCGTGCCGCTTCTATACACTATGTTTGTCTTATTCGCATCCGCACTTTGCTTCATCTTGCTCTTTCCCTAGTCGACAACCACATGACACCGCGCAGTGATGATCCACTAGTGCGGGTTTATTCCGACCCGTAAGTCGATCTTCCTCTTTCAAAATAAAATAAACTGTTGTGTTGACCCTCTAGAGTCTCGACCTGTGTTGTGAAGTGAGAGAACCCGTTTGTTGTGAAAGGCGTCACGTAACCCGAAATCTAATGTTGGATGTTTGCAGCAGCTCGTACATTCTGCAAAACCAACTGGATGCAATTAAGGCGTGGGTGGCAAAATATAGTCTCTGAAGTAACCCTCCGCTTCCCGACTTCCATGGATTCTGGAAAGATGTCTTTGCCGAAGCTAGCCGTAATGTTTAGGTTTCCCTAGAAGATTTTCGAATAACTGTGCCCCCTTTTTGCTCATATCGGTTCTTTTCAGTAGCTTCTCCCTCGACCCAGTCTCGAAGGATTTTCCATCGTGCTTTCTGCAACGTTTTTGAGAATACGATTCAATAAAACAAAAGCCAGTCCACTGACTCCGCTAAAATTACAATGCACACTGAAAACTGCGCAGACCGACAGCTTTTTCAAAACACGGTCTCACCAGAGTGGGTTTGCTCTCGACGAATATGAAGACGGGCTGTTCAACCCGAGAGTTCACAGAAGAGTATCTGGTTACCTAAAACTGCTCACGACGTCGATGCCAAGCGGAATGATCCGCAGTATTCCGCAAAAGACCGCGAATGCTGTAACAAGATGAACGCGATTGATCAAGCTATAAGGGTTGTTTTAGCAATTAGCAGCAGCAGATGGCACGAGCAAGTGCTCCCATCTATTATCGTTTTGTAATTCGTACTGGCGAGACTTTGATAGACTGCCATCTGCGCCATGCGCTGTTCTTCCTCCAGTTCACTTTGCGAAGCTGCTTTTGCGCCGAACATCTTCTCTGGCTACTTGGTAGCCTTCCCTGAGCACCTGAAGAACAAGCCGGAATCGTCATTTAGTAGGTACTAAAATAAGCTGTAAGATACGATTTACTTACCTGATGTCGAACGTGGACGGAATGTCCTTTCCTCGATAGTTGGCAGAACTTCTTCCTCAGAGGAAACAGTAACAGCTGCGAAGCTGATGATGGATATCTGAATCAAAGGAGCTCAAGTAGAACCAATCGAAAATTCGAAATGAAGTCGACGAAGTCAAACGAAGTGTTCTATTTAAATGATAATATCAGTTTTCAATGCGGAGATTGCGAACTGCCTGTTTCCTTCTGAGTTCAGACTCAATTCTTGATCATGACTTGGAAGTGCAGGGGATTATTGTTTGATTGCCGTTGTTTTATTGGTCGAGGGAACAGAACTACCGCCACAATCGCCAGTCTCCTCGTATACGGATTCTACCGAAGCAAGTACCTGTATCTTATGAGCTCTCAACTCAACAAACTAACTACAAAGTATGAACCACTATACAGAGCAAAAAAACTGTTCAACAGAGAAAAACAAAGATACGTGCGCCTGCCATTGCGACGCATTCATCAGCGCGAACACTAGTACTAGAGATACCCACCGGAAGTGAAAGGAAACAAGAAGAAGAAAACAAGAGTCGAGTTAGCGGCTACTGTGAATCTTCATCACTAAACCAAGCACCATCATTGTTTTTCTTCGGAGTGGAAAATTCCAAATCAGAGTTAGGCTGAGAAAAACGTCTCGCATGCTGCGGAGGCCCGGCACTCTGATCCGGTGGTTCCGTTCTCGCGGACCTAGGGGATGACGCGGGAGACTTATCCTTCGCAGCCCGAAAGCTCACCCTTCTTACATTGGATGAGGCTTCTCTCTCACCGCCTTTCGCGGGGACAGCTGCAGCAAGCAAAATATTCAATATTTCGAGCAGTTTTACCTACATAATTATCAATTATATCACTTCAGAGTTGTCGCGAACCTTGCTGGCGAGCCAAGTCAAGCTCGGATGATCGAGCCGGTCGGATGTCGTAGGTGGTTATCTCGGTCACCTTTTGGTTATTCCCGCTTTCGACCACCTGACGACCTGATCTTTTCCGAACGCGGATCTTACTAGCTTCGTCCAAGAGCTCGCTGCTGGAGTACTGGGCAGGTACTTTTCCTTTCAGGTGGTTCTCAATGGTACTTCGAGCCGCCTGAAAGGGAAGAAGCGTTGTAACATTGCGCCATTGTGCGAAGTTGCTGTGCGAAGTTGAAAGAACCAACCCCAAATTTTGCAAGCTTGCCCTGAAGTTGAGCATGTTCCCTCCTCAGCTTATTGAAGATCTCGTCCTTGTCCCTGTCTGATACCTTGGTCGCACCTCGAGGTACTCCATACTCTTCTAGCTTCTTACTCAAAGCCTCGTTCAGTTCGTCCCGTAATTCATCGATAATTTCCGGGTAGTTGTTCATGGCGGCAGAGACTCGAGGCGTCATTGGCTTCCCCCATCGGTTCGTCGGACCAGCAGTACTCGGCCTGTTAGTATGTACTTGTATCTGAAAGGCTCCGGAACCTGGTTCCCTCCTTGAGAGTTGAGGCTGAGCTCGTTGGGTATTGTGTTGGTTTTCCATTTCCCTTATCCGCCTTTCTTGTTCTTCGTTCTGCATCTGTAATCGAAGTTTATCAGCTTTATGTACAGTCTGCTGTTCTTGTGCTTTCATGGCCATGTCTCTCTCGAGGTCCTTGAGGTCCCTCGTGTGCTGTTCGTTCAATCTGGCGAACTTGTCCTTCCAGGATTCTTCGGACTGTGCGAGTCGGCGTTCCATGGACTCTTGAATACCATACACCCGTCGCTCTATCATGTCGGCTATCGTTGGGTTGGGGGACTGTGGGCGCTCCTGATTCTGCAACTGCTGCATTTGATGCTGGAAGTTCTGTTGTTGCTGGTTCGTCATGGAAGCCTGGGCTTCGTGAACCTTGTTTGTTAGGTGCTGGTAGTCTTTCCTTAGTTCCACCAGTGCTTTGTCCGACTCAAAGTACCGATTCTGGAATTCGGCGAGGGAGGACCTTAGGTGTTCAATTTCTTCCCGCTGCTTGTTGTACATGTCTAAAACCTGCGGTGGCATTGGGGGCGGTTCTGGAACAGCTATAAACAGCCAAAACCATAAAATATCATTCTCGTTCGGGTAGGTTTGGACAGTGGCTGCAGTCCTTGTAAACACAGGTAATTCATCGGGCATTTACAACAATCATACGTATCAACTGTATCCATTTTTCTACGTTTCATCGTGTGGGATCTGGGCTGAACATACATAGTAAGACTAACCGGGTTTTGGAGGCGTGAACAGCATCTTTTCCAGTTCGCGTATCCTGTCTCGAGCTGCTGCAAGTTCCGGCGTACAAACGTCAGGACATACTGGACATGGCAGGACAGCGTGTGCACTCTGCTGCAGTTCGTGCGTTTGTGAGGACTGATGGTCGTGGAAGAACTGTTGGTCCCTCGACGAACCCAGCATTTTGATATCGGCATTCGGATGTCTTTTCCGAAAGTGGGTCTCCAAATAGCCGCGTTCGATGAAGGCCTTCTCGCACATGGGACAACGATGGTAATTGCCCTTCGCCGCACTGTTGATGATATCCTGCTGGGCCACCATCATCTTCTTCCGCTTCTTCAGCTCGTCTTTGGTGGACTGCAGTTGGGCTTTCAGGTCCTCCACTTCGTGTTCAAACTTCTTTATTGTGTCCGTTTGGCGTTTTATTAGAAGGGCAGATGCGCCTTTTATGGAATCTATTTCCCTCTGTAGATGGTCTTGGACGTATAGAAGGTACTCTAGGGACAGTTGCATTGTTTGGAAGAGTTTCTCGAACTGTGGATTAATTCCCACAGATCTCTAGAAAGATCCGCAAATCAATCCACCGTGAGCAAAATAGCTGGGTCTCAATTTTTTAAATGACTTGAAGGAGTAACTTACATACCAGTTCCTCTTCGAGGTCGAAGAACGCCATTTGTGTGAGGTTGTCTTGCAGCGCTCGAGTGTCTTGGGTCTTGTAAATCTTCTCCAGGTCTATCGACGCGATCTTTCTCCAGTCTAGCTTCTCGTATTTCTTCCGGAAGATCATGGAGAATGTTTCGTTCGGACGGTTGAGTCGGCCTGCCGGAGCATGACTATGACCGCCATACTGCGCGGACGAAGCATTGGGCAAGTTCGGCAGGTTGAAAGGCACAGTGTGGACGGAAGTGGATGGGATCGCCGAGACGGTCGGAAGTTGTCCGGACTGCGCCGGATAGCTGACATCACACTCATCGTCATCTCGTCCTCCATTTACTAAAGGTCGTGAATTTTGTGAAAAGCCAACTTGTCCGACAGACGGAACGCCGAGATTTACTGCAGAGGGGATACCGGAAGCTGCTCCGTGAACTGATAGATGGCTGCCGTCCATGCAATTCGTACATGTGGTTCAAAGCAACTGATCAAACTTTATGGAAAAATTATATGGGTTTCACAACGAGCATCGAGATACGCGAAAACCGAGCGATTTCAAAAATTCAACATCGATATCATGGCTTCCTTATCGAACGTTACGGCTATGCAAGACGCTTCCCAATCCATGCTTAATATTCATTCTCCAAGGTATCGAAACATCGGTTTCTAATTCAAATCACACCCGTGAATAATTACAGCAAAACTTTGACCTTGAGAGGTCGAATATTTAGAAACAGACGTACTTAGTCAAAAAAGGAAGAGATCATATCGTTATATTGTGCTAACTTGTCGAGAGGGGTTTCACATGGCAACCACGAGTTTTCCGTGAGGTACTGTATGCAACTGAAAACATAAACAATATATTTGGCATTGAGTCAGCATGGCGGACGACTTCACCTCTTGGATCGATACTAAAATTCACCGGATCAGTGGCACTGATCCCCTTTACAGGCAAGGTTACTCACCTTAGGACGCGTCTGCCTCTGATACCGGTTGAACGCGTATTGTGCGTGATCCAGCTTGGTGTGGTCAATCTCCAGGCCAGGTCTTGGATTCAACAGGAACGGATCGATCTTCAGCGTGACAGCATAAGCATCTGTACACTTAGCGTTGTGATCTCATTCGTTGCAACCATATCAGCGAGTCTACCTATACACACAAGGACATTATGTGGAATGGGCTCAATTTGATCTGGTCAAAGATGGTGGAGGATCTACAGTAACTAAGATATTTACGTGTTTTTAGAAGCGTCGATTAACCCGTTCCTAGTTTTTTTATCCAAGGATCCCATAAGGCCCACGAGCTGAGGATAAATCCAACATCCGTACTGTACTGACTCTGCCAGCGGAGAATATCCTCGATTACAGCTTCGTACGCATTCCGAAACGTCGTTCCCAGCGGACACACCTGGAACAGTGCTTTGCTTTCACTAAGGAGCGCTTTGTACGGTACTCTTTCTGACAGTGGTCGACCGGATGGACATATAACAGAGTTACGTGTAAAGCCTCGGAATAAAACTGCCGGATAGTTCAGTCCTTGACCGCCGATGTGGAAGACTACTTCCTTGTCCACTTCACCGTCGCCGAAGGTTAGCCGTGCCTGACTAACCTTCCGACTTAGCTTCTTCCCAGCCGTAAACGAGACTTTCACATCTTTCAGCAGAGT
Source organism: Ramazzottius varieornatus (assembly GCA_001949185.1). Taxonomy (NCBI): domain Eukaryota; kingdom Metazoa; phylum Tardigrada; class Eutardigrada; order Parachela; family Ramazzottiidae; genus Ramazzottius; species Ramazzottius varieornatus. The sequence goes on along the minus strand of BDGG01000010.1, from coordinate 1,617,953 downwards.
AGACTTCAGCGAAGCTTCGGCACGAACAAACGTAGGTGTGTTTGATGGGCCTTCACGCACCGCTGATTTCGCCAGTTCTTGGTTGTACGACTCATATTGTCCAAAGTTCACTGTGTCTATTGACACATTCGTTATCAAACTGCTGCGTTCCAGGTCACTGTTTACCTTCTTCGTGATTGCTGACACAATGTCGATGAGAATCTCCATGAGGTGATTCTGCACGACATCGCGAACGACGCCCGTCTCATCGTAAAAGCTGATGCGATCGGTCACGCCAAGCGTCTCGTTGAGGACCAGCTCGATGGTAGACGAGTTGCTTGATATGAAGTCCGCTGCAACGTCAGAGTTCTTGGCGAAGAACTCCGGAATGGCTATTGTCGCTTCCTTGGCTAAAACAAAATAACTGGTAATATATTTAAAATATATAGTACCTAATTAACCGCTTTGACGTTTCTGCAGACTAGTATGCCTCATGACGCCATGCGCAACAAAGCGAAATACCCAACAAATTTCAGTTCGATTTTCGAGATAGAAATTCCATGTAGAAAGTTTGGTGTACATGCGGTTCTTCTACCTTTGTAATGGTCCACAAGGTAATATCGTTCGAATGGAAACCATTGTTTGAGCTTCTCGAAAAGAGCCCTGGCAGAGCTGTAGTCGGCTCCGAAAGGCTTCTCGAGCACAAGCCTGATGTCCGCTTCTCGACGTCCATTCTTGCAGAAGAGTCCAAAGTTCTTCACGGTGTTTGCATATGCTGACGGTGGAATAGACAAATAAAACACCAGTTTGTCCGTTGAAGGTATACTAGTACATAACCGTTCAAAATCTTCGCTTGCCCGAAGCTGGCGGTACTTGATGAATGATAGGAAGTCTCGTTGGACGACTTCAGTACAACCGATAGCCGCGTCTATGCTAAGCTCGACTGAGTTCCGGATCACGTCAGGAGCTTGGCGGGAAGTTGCGTAGATAGTAACGCGAATCTCGGTGGGCGTACTGTTGGTCCGGATGCTGAAAAGCGCCGGAAACAGGTATCGCAAAGCCAGATCACCTGTTGCTCCCAAAATCACGAAATGAACATCCTGCTTTAAAGTTTCATTCGAAGTCAAGTCGACGTAGTCGTCTCTGGGTACCGTACTCAGAAGAAAGTCGCTCCATGGGATAGCGTAGATAACTATGGAGAAAAGTATGCCAGTTATGACGATCTTGAGGTGGAAGACATCCATGCTGGACTGGATGGGCGTTCGTAATGACTTCCGGTTGAGCTGTCCGCCGTCTGTCGTGACCAGGAAGCCTTCGGCCGTCGTCGCTTCACGCCACGTGTTTCTTAATGAGGTCCCACGCAGCATGGGCCACGCTTAAGTCCAGCCAGCGAACAACCACAAATTGCAACAACAAACGGGAAGACAGCTGCGCGACAATGACACAATGAATCGATACCAGACATCAGCCGATCGCTGTAACCAGGCCGTGAGACACATGACGACATCCATTATTCAGGCCCGATTAGATTACTGAATACTGACTAGAAGATTAATATAAGAGCTCTACTTACACGTCACCGCTTACAGGAACTGCCGAACGTAACAAGGTCGTAATTTTACTTTTTTCTGCTTAGCAAAAATCATAATCCATTCACCTTAGTAAGAGTAAAAACGGAGCAGCCATATATACCTAAAGCGATTTTCGCCCAGGAAAAATCCCACAAAACTGCGGAAAGCCAGAAAACAGCTGACGGAAGTGAAGCTGGAAAACATACTATTCGAATGGAATGACAAGGGAATAAAGGAGGGTAAAACCGAATTAGACACCTCTAGGTCCATCACATGAGAGGAAAGGTTTGTACGAAGGAACAAAATGCGACAGAGACACAGAGTGGAAAGTGCAGCAAAATCATGCTTGTGTGTAACTGTAAGAAACTTTCGCTTTTGCGATCCCTCTAGCTCCCATGTTCTGCCTGGGCTAGTATTTGCAGATAATGTAGCAAGCGTGGATGATGCCAGGTATGAATCCGAAGATCGTCAGCAGGACATTGATCGCAAGATCCTTGTTACAACCTGGAATTTAAAAAGTCAAGTTTGAGGATCTGAACGGAACCCGAAGAAAGTTTCTGTCTAGGCCGAATTTTAACATGGACCTGTAATGATGTCATTGATATCATGTCCGGGAAACGCAAGAAAAAAACGGATACAGAAAAAGTTTACCTCGCTCCAGGAAAACACCTAGGGGCGGAAGGATCAGTGCGAATATGAACTTGAAGATGTCGGTGAAGGTGAACGGCATGATGGCGGCGGTCTCTACGAGGTAAAATGCCGATTAACTTTCTGATACGTTCCCGTCAATACTATTTTCCGAGAATGCCGACAGCAGCAGTTGGCCTCAGCCCTTGCGCAGATGAATCAATATCGAAGTTATGAAATGATTAATTTTATAGTAACTGAGTAGGTAACAGGTGGTTTAATATTTATGGACGAGGAAAGCCTTACCTGTGTCCTTCGTACGAGAGTCTCAGATCGGCTTGCTACGATGTCCTGAAGAGTGCAGTGGGTCGTGGGTCAAAAGAGCGTCCTCAGATCCTGTTGAAACGTCTACTCAGCAAATTTACTTATAAAGTGAAGTCTGATAGATGCATGCGACGACGCCTCCGCGGAAATTCCTCGACTGAAAATCATTTGGGTCCAACTTCAACCCAAAGGAAATCGGCAGCTGTCAGTGGCCGCGGGCTAGAACACGGAATCTGGCCGCATGCGCTGCGCCGCACTGCTGCTGTGCCGCGCTGCGCCGTACTGCAGCTGTGCTGCAGCGCGTGTACTGACGAAATTTGTGCGGCACAGCACAGCATACAGCAGAAAGCCATAGACTACCGCGCAGATGCACCTACCGAAACCTAACAAGAATTACAGTTTTTGGGCATTCGAACGTCAGCGGTCTCAGCTTTGCCGTACTTTAGGGCAACGTTCTCCAGGTTGACTACAGATTTCGCTGACTGAACCACAAATCCCGTCAATACATCGGCGTTCCGCGCAGTTGCACCAGGCCAACGTGCATCTGCAGCACAGCTGCTTAGCCACTGGGCATGAAAGTTGTGCAGCACAGCGCAGCGCACAGCGCCCTGGTAATATGCGCAGCACAGTTACAGCGTGCTTTTGGACCTGCGGCCCAGTGCTCTATCCTTTACCCCCTTTAGTCTCTCTGGGTCCACGATAGAGCCCTGCAACATGCCGTACGTTCTGCACTGCACTGCATTTTACTGCATTGCAGTGCAGTTACAGTCGCCGAAACGATGAAAAAATGCAGATGCAGTGCAGTTGCAGTTCTCCTCGGTCAGAATAAATGCAGTGCAGTGCAGTTGCAGTTTGGAAGAACTGGATGCAGAGCAGTTGCAGAACGGATGTTGCGTGCTGCTGCAGGGCTCTAGTCGACGATCGTACAAACTACAAAGTACAAAGTGTTACTGTAAAGTGCCAATGATATGGGACAGGTTTGGGTCCCGGTGAGTGTAAAACTTGCCTGGCAAAGACCAAACATAGTAGGCTCAGCTGTAATTCGCTTTTATTCATCATTATACAGCCCGTTCTCTAAAAGCCACGACAACAAAGCCCGACCAAGCATGATATTAATTCGAGCGTACCATACACATACTCTCTAAATTCAAAATTTACTCGTCGTCTATCTCTTCATCAGACTCGCCAGAATTATCAGAACCATTTCTATCAACAATCTCGCTATCATCAGACCGAAGATGGGAAGAGTTTTTATGGAAACTTACGTCCAGAACGTTATCGTCATCGTCAACAGTATCGCCCTCACTGAGAGTAGGATATCCAGCATTAAACTCCTGAATAACTGGAGGCTACGCTTCTCGGTAATGATCCCCAGCCATCACAACGGTTGTATCAAGATGTCCAGAGCAACAAAGCGCAAGAGAAAATGAAACTTTATTTTCTCAGCTGGATAGAATCAAGTTCTCTCGCTGACACCCGGCCGAGAAAGCACCGTAAACGAGTGATCAGCCGTTTCCGGCTGCCAGCCTCAGTCAGAAAAGACCGCGACCGGGGTTGTTTTACGCTGACCAGGACCCCAACCTGTCCCAAATCACTGGCACTCTAAAGTAGTGTGAGAGTGACGTACTAGACTACTAGTTGCCCCGGTCGTAACCGCGGCTTCGCGGTGGGCACTACAAAATGACCCAACAATCGCGGCTTCTGAAAGTGTGATGGCAGGCCTTGCCTAATACAAAGACGGCTTACTGGTTTGCTAGCCGAGCCGGGCTACCGGCATGGAAATCAGAAAATTTTTCCACAGCTTGCCAAGTTGCCATTGAATTTGAGCCATTCATCGAGAAGAGCAGTTTCTGTATCTCGATCTTCCCTTTGCAAAGTTTCAGAATCCACGTTCTACAGCTTCCTTATCGGGAATCCTGTCGTTAGATACCCGGAGCAAACATGGTAAGCGAGTGTGTTTTAGAAGGTATCGAGGTATCACAGTGGATGTTGTCTTTCGCAGGGTATGGTCAAAGTCGTCAAGAACAAGCAGTACTTCAAGCGCTTCCAGGTGAAGCTTCGCCGACGTCGAGGTGAGTGGGTGAATCTTTCGAATTTTTGGCTCCCGTTCTTCCCTGGGGAAAGAGAGGATGACATGTTTCTGCTTTACAGAGGGAAAGACCGATTATCAAGCGCGCAAGGGACTAATCCAACAGGACAAGAACAAGTACAACACCCCGAAATACCGACTCGTCGTCCGTTTCACAAATAAGGATATCATCGCTCAGGTATAATTTCCCGCCGTCCGTGATGATCTGGTGGAGCTTTCACAAGCTTTGTTCACCCGTAGATCGTCTACGCCAAGATCGAAGGCGACAAAGTTCTGTGCTCCGCGTATGCACATGAACTGCCTCGCTTCGGTATCAAGTTGGGACTGACCAACTATGCTGCTGCCTACGCGACCGGTCTGCTGCTGGCAAGAAGGGTAAGTTGGTTGATTCCTTTTTTAATTCGTTTGAAGCCAGTTTTCGTGATAATCCTTGCGGGAATTTTGAGAGGCTCATGGGAGCTACGCTTATTGACGTGGTTTGTCTTTTCGCAGCTTTTGAAGCAGCTGAAGCTCGACAAAATCTACGAGGGAACGACGGATGTTACTGGAGAAGAGACCCACGTCGAAGACGTTGCGGGGAAGCCCGGAGCATTCAAATGCTTCCTCGATGTCGGTCTTGGCCGAACCACTACTGGGTCGAAGGTGTTCGCCTGCATGAAGGGTGCTGTCGATGGAGGATTGAACATCCCTCATAGGTAAAAAAGACTTTGCAAACCGAAGCACGACGATAGCGGTAGCGACTTAGAGATTTCGGCTGTAGTTCATGCAGTCTTTTCCTTTGCAGCAACCGTCGATTTCCAGGATACGACAGTGAATCAAAGAAGTTCGATGCTGAGATCCACCGAAAGCACATCATGGGTGGTCATGTTGGCAACTACATGAAAGAGCTGCAGGACGCTGACGATGAAGCTTATAAGAAGCAGTTTTCTTGGTACTTGGCAGCTGGCATCACCTCCGAAACTGTAAGTTCTGAAAAGTACTGTACTTCTGTTTGTATTGTCCCGTGGAGTTGGCCCTTACTTATAGTTTGTTTGTCTACTAGATCGAAGGAGCCTACAAGTCAGCTCACGAAAACATTAGAGCTAATCCTACTCCTGAAAAGAAAGAACAAAAACCAAAACCAGCCAAGAACAAACGGTATGCCCAAATTATATGATAATTTCACGAAAGCGCAGACTGCTCGTCACCCGCTCAGTCTACAGGACTTCCATTCATTTCAGGTGGAACAGGAAGAAGCTGTCTCATGCTGAAGTGGCCAATCGCATTGCACAGAAGAAGAGAGCTGTCTTGGCGAAAGTCGGTGCCGGCAGCGAATAAAACATCGGCTTTCGAACATCCAGATATCCTCCCGTTAAGCCTTTTGCCGTCAGCCTGGTGTTCTTAGACTATCGTAACACTTTCAGACTTTCTTGTCAACTTGTTCATTGCTTCGTTCTGAAGAAATTTTGATCCATTCAGTTCTTCAGCAAAAGTTGCAAGCAGCAAAACTTACGTTCTTTCCCTGAAGCTCTTGTTGGGTCCTGCATATGAACTGAGAATCTAACGCTGTGATTCCGTTTGCCTGATGGACAACAGAAGGCTTAGCTGCAAGCTTATTTGACTTTGAAGTGGAGATCGGAAGTTGCCGGGGAAGAAGAACAGCTATCAAGGCATAAGGTTTGAATGATAGCGCATACTGCGCCGCCGGTAAGTTGATGACATGACACGACATGACATGTCATCCTATCATTCGTTTGAGAGGTACGTAATCTGGTTGTTGAATGTTTAATCATTTAACAAATATATTCTATTTTGGTTTCATTTTTACTTTTCGTCCTCTTCGAGTGCAGTCGATTCCGGAGTCCTGCTTCAAGGAACCTCCAGCAGCCGACTGGCAGGGACTGGCTGTGTATTATGTACTTTTAGGACTCTTAGATTCCGTGGAGTTTCGGACATGGAGAACGAGTTTGAGCTGACCACGGAAGAAAGCGGGTGGATGGATGTTGTACACCAGCTAGCGACTTCAGCACTGTCGTGCGGAGAAGTACCTATCGCATGCGTCGTTGTTCATAACTCGACGGTAGTATGTGAAGGAAAGAACGCTACGAATGCCACGCGGAACCCTACAAGACACGCCGAGCTGGTAGCATTCGACCAGTTGTTTTCCGGAAAGAGTCAGGAAGAAGTGGACGGATGTAAATCGGTACTTCAAGAATCGACTCTGTATGTTAACTGTGAGCCCTGTATTATGTGTGCTGCTGCGATACGGAATTTGGGCATCCCAAGAGTCGTCTTCGGCTGTAGCAACGAACGTTTTGGAGGATGCGGATCGGTGCTGTCGGTGCATAAGAACGAGCAGATGGAAGGCAGGCCTTTCAGTGTCAAGATCTCGACTGAAGCTGGTACGGAAGCTGTTGCCTTGCTTAAAGAGTTCTACAAGCAGGGAAATCCCAACGCTCCGCCGGGAAAACGGAAACGGGAGATCGCGGACGCTTCGAAGGTACCAAATGCTTAAACTTCGCGCCACGGCCACGCCATCGGATTTTCTTCTACAGTAACGAGTAAATCAACCTTGACAGTTGACATTCAACACAACGACTGTCATCTTTCATTCACATTGCATTACATGACATCACATGACATGACTTACTACCGCTTGCTGTATGACATTAAACTGATTACAGTCATCTGGATCAGATCCGAAGATAAATTTCCTGCTATAATATAGTGAAGAAGCTGCTGATTTGGACGTCAACGGTCAACTAACTTGTATCGTTGAGCTCAGCGTAAACGAAGCCAGTTTCTTGCGGAAGGGGAGAATCCGCCATGAAGACGTAAGGCGCTGACGGTGCAGTTTGTGATGTTGCATTCCATCAGGTACGTTTTGTCCTAAAGTGGGGCATAAATGCTGTGGTTGCAGCGTTGGCTTCCCGACCATATACTCCTGATTCCCTCCTTGTTGGGTTGCTATGTAGACTTACGTAAATGCTGCTGTTTTGCAGGATTTCGAGTTGCGGAAGGAATTTTCTGTCTGCTCTGATCGTCCCTGATGCTGTACTAATTCTTACTCGAAGTCGATTGTATTCGTAACACTTTTGGTTAAGCAACATGAGCAAAGTTCCTCCTGCCGTTGCTGCTGCTCCAGACTTTCCATGGGGACAAGTCCAGCAACTGAATTACCAAGATGCCAATACTGGAACTATTGTCCAGGCTTGTCACGCCATGATCTATGCCAGAACGAACGCCAAGTTTGTCTCGCAGCTTCCATGCAAAGCGTGGGTAATGATGCAAATGAGGTAAACTTCCTGCCTTATTATGTCGTACGCACTTCGTCAACGTTTTCGTGTTCTGATTTGCAGGTTCGACGGGAAGCTAGGTTTTCCTGGCGGGATCGTTTCCGATCTGGCCGTTCCTGACGCCACCTTAGAAGAAGGACTGAATCGTGAGCTGGAGGAGGAGATGGCGCTCGATATGAGCCGTTTCGCCTTCAATTCATCGCATTACGTAGTTTCGCATTACTGTCCGCGAGCTAACTTAATTCTCAACTTTTACGCTCAAGAAGTCAGCGAACAAGCCTTCAAAGAAATCGAACTAAACGCGCTGAAAGCGGAAGAATACGGCCATGAGTCGCTCGGTGTGATACGAATACCGCTGTATACGCTGGATGATGGCCACAACGGCTTCCCGGCTTTCCTGCAGAATCAGTTCGCTGGTACATCCGTCCTTCAGGTAAGAAACTCCGAATTCCGTCTGTACAGTTTAATTTGGAACAGTGGAAAATAATTCTCATTTCACACACCTGCATACACATGTAACCTTAGTTCACAGTGGGTTCTTGGTATGCACGTGCCAGCGTTGTTTTTACCGTTCTCAAAACTGATTCAGCTTTTGTATATAGGTGGTGATCGGATTGGTTACACAAGAAATCTTCACGCTCGATGATCTGAGCGCTTTCAGTGCAGTTCTACCCAAACATCACGGCTATAAACGGCTGTTCGAGGATGCCGTAAGGTCCTATAAAGAACGCAAGTCTGGTAACGTTGCCGAACATGTTGAGCAGAATGATAAAGTGGCGAATAGCGGTCAAAGTTTTGATAGACCGCAAACTGTTCAATAGCGGTATGTAAATTTTAATTTTAGTTTTCTTACATATAATTTTATTGTGTCTTGGTGCACCCACGTCCGGTATTCCGTGTTCGAACGTGCTTTCTCAGAACAATAAGATAGATGTATGAAAAGCATTGGTCCGTTCAAATGAACAAAGTTATTGCGAAGGATTGAGTCAAGGCTAAAAGGCGCTAATAAAATTTCCACATGTCATTTGGTCCGACACACAAATTGTGCAAATAATACATTCTTCAAATCTTCAGTCTCAAATTCAAACAAAAGAGCAGCGATGCGAAGACGATGGACAGGGCTGATGGCCGCTCTAGAAATCACCGCCGCAAACCGGCATGCTTTGAGTAGTCAGGCCAAACATCATTCAAGGCACATCATCCGGGAGAAGAGTTTGGCCACTGAGCAGCGCCGCTTGTCCGCATTGCAGAGCTTTGGTCATGGAACCAGAAGGAGGAGATGCAGCATTACATGCGTGCATGCGTGCCTTTGTCCACTGTAACATTTTCTAAACTCTTTGGAGCATTCCTTGCATCACCGCCCATAAGGATATCATCATAAACATGACAAGTTGGCAATTTTTGTTGATAACACTGTTGCTGGCGCTGTTTGGTGGAGCAGGCTTTGTCTGTCTTGCCGGAACGGCGGCTTCCTCTTCCTTGATCACGTTAAAGAAACCTAGAAAGTAAACCAAACGTCAGGTACATTCGACAAAATGAATACTGTGATAAAATGCGCTGTTTTGTTCGCTTTTCATCCACCTGCATACACCAAGCCATGCATTCAACCCAATGCAGGTGTATGCAAAGTCTGCATTTTACCGTTTACATCAACGCAGAGATGGATTGGCCGATCGCATTACAAAAGAAAATGGATGAGGTAATCGGTTATCGAAAATAGTTACCTCTGGTTGTGGCATCGAATTGTCTTCTTCGTTGGTCGCCAGGTCGGCTTGGATATTCAGCTGCACTTGACTGATCTTGTAAAGACGGTAACTCATTGTTTTCGGTATCGATGACGCTGGCTTCCTTGACTTCTTTGGGCTTGGGTGTGTACTCGGGATTGATAATGCGGGGTCGCCGCGTTGTCCGTCTGCCGAAATGCGTTCTCCTTGGCGAAGAGAAGACAATAGGCACATCTTGAGTGATTGTTACTGTCTCGTAGGACGGCTTTGGCTCCGGCAAGGGAAGACGGATCACAGGGGGCGGAAATCGCTGTGTCCCATCATCTGTGAAAAGGCGAAATTGAAGAAGGTTAGCGTAAGAAGATAATTGCATTGCGCAAGTCAATTATATATCAAGGTTGAACAGGAATAAAAGTACTGACCATTATCGGTGGTTTCAGCGCCGCCTGCCACTTTGAAGACGAGGCGCATATTGTGCGACGAACAGCGTCCACCAAACTTGTTATCCAGTCCGGCTTCTGTCCCCGTCGAAGTGGCTGTAATTAGAAAAGGAAAAAGGATGGTTAATTAGATCATGCCAACTGACCATAAAAAGCCGTAATCGCCCAGTTCCCGCTCCCTTCTGTGCTACTTTGATATTATTGCTTCTCATTACTTGTGTTGACTCTCTTCCAGACAGACGAGTCATAAAACATTCTTCCAATGAGTCTGCTAAATGTCTCGCTCATTTACAGATCGTCATCAGGCAGACTTTGCTTTGTGCATTCCCATCAGAAGTCGACAAGGCGGTTTCCTTTTATTTAGTTTGGTAAAACTTGCCCAAACGGAAATTTCGAAACGACCATAGAAATTCCAATGGGCAGATTTTCAATCTGGCACTGATCTAAATTTTGGAAGGCTCGAAGCTGACAAAGAGCCGAGCGCTCCGATTTCCCTTTGCCCATGCTAATTTCAAGTAACATGTCAATTAAAAAGTGTCTACACAGGAAGAGCGACCAACAAGTGCTGACAACACTTCTTGATAGAATCTCTTCATCAGGTTATTCTCAAGTGAAATCTTAGTTAACATAGTCACGCTAATTAAGATTTCGCATAACCTGAAGGCTCCTAAAGTTGCACTTCCAGTCTTGCTCACGCAAGACTGGAAGTTGGTAGACGGATTAGGGCATGTTGTCGACAAGGACTTTAAGTTCCTTATACAGTTTTGAGCCGCTGTTGTCCAAAGTTGCCTTTGACCAAAGAAGTTCTGACGGCAGTCAAAAGCTAAAGGCGGTAATTCAGGCGAAGGGAATTAAGATAGTAAAGTGGAGGAAGGGGATTTGGACTTACTTATGAAATAGTAATCATGGCCGGCATGAAATTCTGGTCCGTTGGGCGTTGGGCTGTAAGGACGGAAGGTGATGGTGACGTAAGAAAGACGGTCAGACGAGGGATTATCACAGACAACCATGCGCCGTGCCGAAGGGTTCGTGACGCTGCAGCTCTCGTATTCCTCCTTGGAAACGTTGTAGATGATATAATAGCCATCGTTGCCGGACTTGTTTTGACCGGCATCGATGGATGTTGTTACGCCACCACTTTGATGGCGAGGAAAGCGTGGACAATAAATGTTCACTCGATCGTACTCTTGCGGACTCTTGTTGACATCAATGATGTGGTCAGTATTGTCGATGCGGAATCTGTAAACGAACAAGAAGAATACATGAGATATTAAATGACATACGTTTGTGCTAGAATGTCTGGGAAAGGTTTTTACTAGGACAACAACTACTTCATAAGGTCACGTTTCCCTTTGAACGTTGACAACGCAAACACCACAGCTCGAATTACCCCATTCAACTGGCGCACGGGCTTTTCACAGGGACCACCATTCCCTTCGGTCATCTTTAGATTCGTAAAGCAAACAAAACCAAATTGCCTTGCATTTGCTCTTGACACATCGAGTAACGAGCCATATGGCCCACTTCTAGGGTTTTTTTACCTCAGTTATTCTAATGGATGGAAATCTCAAATTTGTGCTTTCATTGCGCGGCTTAAATAAACTATCGGAAAACTTTAACGGACCCATTTCACACGGTCGTCTCACCCATTCAAAAACTAAAAGCTCAATCACCGATAACATGTATTCATCTGCGAGATACGACCCCGAAATACTTGCCAATATCTCGGAAAACTTTTTTCGGATTATTTTTTCTGCGTTTGAATGGCAAACATATTTTGTACATTTTTGTATAAATTTGACCAGCAAGAATTTATTGTCATAGGTTATGGCATCTTGCCCAACTTGCCGCCTAGTTTACATAACCACATAATAAATACAGAAAGAAAATAAACGACGCATGCCTTTAGGGGTCAATGTGGAAGCTTTCTGTGCAAGTCTACAGGCATCGGTGTTATCGTAGCATGTATCTCTTGAGGCGCTGCTTGATATCTTGTCGCGGAGGTAACTCGACACTACCACCAGCTTGGTAAAAATCTCTTAGCGGCGCATTCGATGACTGCCTTTTGTTCGATGAGCAAATCCGGCGTTGAAAGAGCCTGCAACGCCACAGGAAAGAAAATACCATGACCGGCCAGTTGGGATCTCTTTTTTCTCAGCCAGCCAGCTTATTAAGATCTGTCAGCAAAGCCTTGGCTGCAAAAGGCTTTGAGTTGCATAAGACGAGATCGAATGGTGGAGACTACCCAGAGGCCTATCATGTCCTGTAATCCCTCCAATGTCCTTTCCCATGGGGGTTCTTAAGAGCTCGTGTGGTGCTACAGCGTTGCTTGCACTAGAGATTCCATACTCGACAGAGTATGATCGATCATTTATTGACAAATATACACGACACCCATCAAAAGAAAGCGACCGCTAGGGAAACTGGACACTGGTCAACACTTGACGCCGCTCCACTGTTCCCCTAATTCCACACACAGCTGCTCGCTCGCACCCCAATCCTCCTTCCCAAAGCGACCCCTACATCGAATAATTGATTTCGAATATTTCTGGCTATTTTTCTCGAGTTGTTTTTCAACGAAAGCGTGTCCAGAGAGGTCCGTAAGATGAGGAAGGGTTGGCATAGGAAGAAAACCTGTGGATGAGGGCGTATGGCTTCCATTAGGGAAATGACCTGCCCTTCCTGCTTTGTGAGGAACTCGCCGGGATGTCCAGGATAATGTATCAGTTGAAAAGGTTTCCAATCTGATTGAAAACTTTGCTGGATATTAGCTTCGATATGCAAGACAAAAGGAGTCAGTAACACATGTTGCTGGCGGCGGCGGTTATGGAAGATTGGGCACGGTGGGTATGACTACCCGCTAGGTGGGCCATGTTTAATAAGTAGCCATGTTAGGTAGCGACGTCTTCTTGGTTCCGACTGTTTCAACCTTACAGACAGCCAGTCACTACCTGCATATCTGCCGAAATAAAAGCAGAGTCCGGTAATTACCTCCGGACGGTACCGTTCACGTCCACTTATCAGGGCCAGCACTTGTGGTCATTAATTGTCCCTCATCGGAAGAAGGGGAAAAAAGCGCCAGCTGAAGGGAATGCGGGATACTGGAATCTTCCTGCATGTCTCCGTTGTGGACACGCCCTGTTGGAATTAATAAGCAGTTACCTGTTGGACCAAGGCCGTAATCACCTCTTTTATGTCTTCTGGAATTCTTTCTACAAGACATATCAAGACGGCCCAATAACAGACATTTTTAAATCATGGAGTAGTGTGCACTGTAATAACATGCTTTATCAACTGTTGAGATGCGCTCCGTTGAGAAACGGTCATTTTCTTTCTCCCACAACGTTTAACTACTTTTGACTTGAGACGTGACAAGGCCGCTCTTAACCTTTTCAGTCCGCCATAACCGGCCTAAGAGTGTGTACATATTGGACGGTGGAAAGTTGGACAGTCATGAGCCACGGCTACGGGAATCCCTTCATCCATCCATATTGACTTAGACTGCCACGGATGAAAGCCAAAAAGATGTTAAACTAACCGAACATCTTAACACAGCTTCAACGTAAACTACTCAATTCTCTCTCAAGAGCCGGCAGCGTTATACCGCAGAGCGCTGTTGGGAAGCACTTCGAAAGACACCACGAACGAGCCAGAGCGAACAATTTCCGAACAAAGTGAGGGTGAACCGGCAAGTCAGATTCAATTTCCTCTCCCTGCTGACCAATGTCTTTCTTCGGTCCCTAGAAAGAAGGTCTTGTAGTATCAAGTGGATCCTTCGTATCAAATTGATTCATCCTGCGATATTTCCTCCCAGTGAGAGACACTGTGTCAAGTTACGCAAAGGCTGACTTCGAGACGCGTAAACTGCGGGTGGCCATCGGTCAAAATATTCCTGCGAGTGTAAGCTACGACGCCCAATACCCCACAGACCCCTCCCCCCCCGAAGTCCCAACCCGCGGAAATTTATTTGTGAAGTAGGCAAAATGGCTTTAGCCAGATCGTTGTCTCACGTGGCGCACGCTTCCATTGTTACTGGTTGAACGTGTACGCCACTCTGGAAAACGATCTGGTCCAGATAATTTGCCGACGTCCCATTTGTTATTTTTCAGCAAAAATTATTTAATTTTTTTTGATTTCGATTTTTGCTGTTTGGAGGCAGGTCTCAACAAGTGATTGTGGATATGAGAAAACAATTGTTAATTCACGACGAGGTCAGCAGGAGGGAGGAGAGGCAGACGGACAGTTAATTCAGTTTAACTCGGGAGTAAACTAGCGAGTGGTCAAGCTGCTACTGTTGTTGGAAAGATGGCGGCCGCCGATCAAATTCGACCGACCATACCCTAGCATTACGTGCCACATGCAACAGAGTGCTGTAATAGATGCCCTGGGACAGAATTCAAAAATGGTTGTCCAACATGGTAATCTTGTCCCGAGCGATATCTATGGCCGCTGCATGCCTGCCAGCGTTAATCCAACATGAACTGGAAACACGTCTGTAGAGTTAATAAATCACACTGCATCAATCATCGGACTTGTCCATATCCTACACTACATATTCATATTCACATTATCGACACAAAATGTCACATCATCAACCGACTTTCACTTTGCACTTAAAAAATATATGCACATCATGAAATTACCATTTACGAGATAGCTATGCGATTTTGAATGTGTGGAATGATGCAAAAGAAAGGCGCCAAAGTTCAAATGCCTCAGTTTGTCTCAATGAAAACAACATCAATCTTCCCAGCTGCGCTTTGCGCCAGGAACCCGGAACTTCCTGGTTGAATATTTGCGATCGTCAAACAACACGATACACCTTTCCCAAATCTGCATACAGAGGTACTTGCATGCAACACGAGTACAAGTACGCAGGTGCTCGAGCTGCATCTCTAGGGTATGCGGCATGGCCGCATTTCAACGTTGAGATCTCCCACTGGCATGCACTAAGCAACAACTTAGCTAATGCCTCACAAGTATGCAGGTTCATGCAAACTGGGAACATTTAGCTCAAATGCTCTCCAAATGTTCCACTATATAACAGACAGTTCCACAAAGTGCACAGTTGGCTCAAATGGTGCAGAAATGTTGGCTTTTGACCTCATCTCAATTTTGACTCTAACATCTGCCGCTTTACGCCAGGAATACGCAATTAAAGATTACGACAGAGTCATTCGGGCTGATTTAGCCAATTTTTCCATACCGAGGAACAGCGCACTGCATCACCGTCCATCATAAATCAAGGCAACATGCACACGTGCGTTCACAAACACAAATGATAAGATTTCTTCATGGGAAAGTGATCACATTTAACGAACGTTTTTCCTCCCGCTGTTTAGCTCTAAATAATCCGCTTAGGCTAAAAAGATACATTTATGGACCGCAGTCCGCACTGGCTTAAATACGCCCCCTGTCGACTCGACTTTCGGCAAAAACGCTCCTTTAATGACTGAGGCATATGACCCGGCTTTTGTCCAACTAGCCTCTTCCCAAGGACCATCATTAATATCAATGGTAGAAGGACTAAAATCCAGAAGGATGAACTACTACCCACATCTATATCCGATCTGATCCTCTTGGACAAAGCCGGGGCAGCCATATGCTGTTCCATCCACTCCCCTTTATTCTGCACCGGGTTCGTTGAGGCTACTTCATCAAGCTGATATGATCCAATAATAAGCAGCCGTCAAAGGTTCGAAAGGCTTTCTCTTGACCAGCAGCCGAAAATTACAATGCACTACACTAATATTAGCCGAAATTGTGTTCGCAATGGTGCTGGCATCTGATCTGACTTGTGAAGTCTGACGGTCCAGCATCATTAATATTCATTAAAGGAAAGCTAATAGCTACTGTTGATGCATCTGATATCATTGTTGGCTAAATCAATTTAGACCACAGTCTAGGACTGAAAGTACCGACCAAAGTGGGCTAAGTTCATCAAAGTTTCAGTGGTGCAAAGTTGACGCCACTGTGTCAAGTTGCTATCGTTGATGAAGACGAAGAAGATCCATCCGTCTTCACGTGCAATTCTCTAAGCCAGAAATGGAAGGACATGTATGCTGGTCATTCCGGCAACAATCAAGAAGCGCTAAACGCTTGCCTTGATCGCCACCACATTAAATAAAGATTATGGCCAAGTAAACCTAGCAAGAATTATCGTCGGTCGATATTATGGATTTTCTTGAACTCCCAAGGAAGTCTCTTGGAAAAAATGTTCCCTTGCTACGCCATGTGGTCACTGGTGAAGGCAATTTTCCCCGTGAGTGACAAGGCTATCATTAAAAAAAGTTCGCACAGTGAGCGGTGGGCGTTTTCTGTGTGGCGGAAGGGAAGCGTATGAATTATGATGGCTATCAGTGTGTCGGAGAGCTTGTTCTTTCATCTCGCTTCATTTTTCCCCGATCGTTGGTCTTTTATGTCCATTATTGCCTCTCCGCAATTTAGCATGTACATGGTCCCCGTTAGCGATCTCTCGCTGTTTTAATTGCTCTTTCTCCGTTGGCTTGCTCGTACATTTTCACCTGCCATTACCCATTCCTTCACCTTTCCCTTCTCTTCCTTGCTTCTTTCACCGTGAGAGCCTGACTGCACCAAGTAATATGCATGAGCTTTTAGCAAAGCTATCTTGAACGAACGTCCACCGATTATCACACCTAAATTATACATCGGAGAGTGCAACGCGTTAAGACCAAAGCCTTGTGTTTAGCCTCAAGGTGCAAAGCAGCATGCTTGGCCGGATTAACCAAAGTCGCTGGCCAAACAATCAGCCGAAAAGTCCAAAATTACACACCAAGCCAAACTAAACTGACCACTGGTCACTTGATACACTTTTAGCTGGCTTTTGTCCAGTCAACGTTTGCTGGCACATGCTCCGACCAAAACTGGACGTGCTCATAGTCCAATTACCAATCCTTCACTTCGCACCGGTCAGTCGATCAGAGGAGTCCATTATATTCGCCTTTGCCAAAGCCCTGCCTGCCGTCTGCCTGTCAAGAAGAAGTGGGAAAAGAAGAAGCAAATAAAAGGCCAGCGTTCGATGGTCAAGTTTCTCCAAGAGCACAGGCTTGCCATTCAGCAACGCAAAGAAGTGCCATTGTTGTCAGCTTATAACTCTGGACAAAACGCCCGATGATGCAGAGCTAACACAGCTGCGCTCCTTTCGTTTCTCCTCTTCCAGCCTAGTCTTCCTGGGACAAAAACATCACTTTTTCTCCAGTAGACCCGATATAAACCTAAAGAAGCACGACTGGAAAAGAGTGAAGAACCTTGATGGAGTGGTTCCACGAAGGTCCAACACCGGTATCATGTCAACACCCAAGTAAACACGACAAGCTGCCTTGATATCAGAAAAAGCAGGTTGAACAACGTCATTTACGACACTTTAATACACTTGGTAAGAAATGAACATAGTCAAATTTGGACGCGGTAGCTTCATTTGATTTACCCATGGAAGACTCGCACGCAAGGCCACTCGATCATTTTCCTGACAAACTGTGAGAAAAAGACCACTTATCGCCACACAAAGAAACTTGATTTTCCCTGGCTTCCATGCAATTTTCTATGTACGGAAACTGACAATAGAAAAAGCAAAGGCAACCAGGAAGTACCTCCGTAAATTACCTTTGGGGACATTTTTCTCTTCGCAATTTTCTTGGCTGTATCGCTGGCTTGACTTTTGTGCCTTGCAGGCGTCTCAACACTCTACGATCGTAAATCCAGAAGGTCGCGAGTACTCTCGTGCAGCCAACATACCTCAAAGCTCGAGGGCGGCAAACCGATGGAACACTTTCATCCACCTGCATACTTCCAAAACAGACCCACTTCGAAGTTCATTATATGCAGGTGTTTGAAAGACCGGTAATTATTTTTGCCGACCTTCCGCTTATCGTGCGAAGAACGGACTCCCTTTATCTCGACACATTTGAATTTATTGCAAGTAGCCCTCGATTGGGCTTCAGAGAGTATACACAATGACCGATCACCCACTCGAAGAGCTGTCAGGACTGACTTTAAATCACGGCGGTTTTATCGCCGTATACCTCACCTTCTTTCCAACCACCAACAGATAAAGTGTATAAACAGAGGCCCATATCCCTTATCGAAAAGTAGAAGCTTGCTGTGAGATGCGTAACACACTCTACAAAGTTTACTCGGATGATTTAAAGGCAGCAATTATCGGTTGACTACGTTTACAGGGGGAGCAAAGTCGCATTTGCCTACGGAAGCGGAAACGCTTTACCGGCGTTTACGACGCCGTTTGTTTCAGTCCATCCTAGCTTATCGTTAAGCACTTTGCATGTTCCATCCTGCACTGGCTAAATAGTCTCAAAGGAGCAGTTCGGGTTATGGGTTTCCATAAAGCGGAAAATAATTCTGTGAGACTGATATGCCTGAACCTGGAACAATACCATAGGGAGAACAAAGACAACTGCTGGCTGGAAAATTGACAGTATTCCTCCTGGTCGGGTTGAGACTAAAGCTTGGCTGAGCACAAAAGTCAGGTAGTACCAGCCATGCCCATTATATCCGCCCTGACGGACATCAAGTAAATTAAACAAGAGAATAATACGCACGTATAGCCAATTCATCCTGCTCACTTGCACAAAGCATAAAGCCAGCTTTTCCCGTGGCGATCCGCCTTTACCCTTCCAAGCCACCAGCCGGACATGCTAAATTACGGTTTTGTCCGCTTCATAAAGCACAAACACTGTCATAAAAGTATTTAAGAGGAAAATGCACCGCCGCTGAGACAACCATCAAGCACAAATTTAGAACGGTCACTCTTGTCACGTCCATCAAAGATGAAAAGCTGTGATTAAAATATTTAAGATGATCTGTTATGGTTTGTGGGCTGTGATCAGTATTGGTCGCAACGTGAAGCCCGAGACCCCTTTTGTCAAAACTGTCAGGAAATTGCAGTTTTTCCGATGATGTCAAATACCTTATAGAACCATGCATTGTTAGCTGACAAGAAAACCAAGTTACTAATTATAGTAATATTTGTACTAAAACATGTGAATATTCGGGACGTCGGCGAACGGCTTAAACAAATCGTCTTCCAAGTGGCGCACAGTTTCAGTCAAAAAAAATGAGAATGTGCGCCACTTGAAACAACGATTCCGTGCAGCTCAGTTGCCAGCGTCCCATTTTCCGCAACCAGGAACTTGTTTCTTCCTTGCCACGGTTCTTTTTGGAAGTTTCGAATCTTGCAAGAACCAGGCATTGTCTGACATAACAAACGTTGACAGCGATGCCTAGGTAGCATATGTTACAGAAGCGAGGGCTTGACAATGTTGAAGTGGCAGCCTGAAGAGCTGGAGCTTCATCGAGTGTCTAATCGCACCTCAATGCATCAGACGGTCGAGCTAGTCGTTTATTTTTCAATCACCATCTTCAAGCACATCATTTCCATGCTATTTCTAGATATACATATTCTACCAGCAGCCACACATTAAACAAGACATAATTTTAGCCTGAATACCAATGATGAAGCTCGATCGTCTTTGCACGTCGCAGATGGAGACAAGAGCTAGCTGCATGATTAGCACGGAAGTGACACGCCAAGATTATGTAGCCGTCAAAATGTTCATGAAGAGAACATGCTTTTTGTGGCATATATATGCGGAGCTGTATTCTTCTTTGGCGCAACAGAGCACGACCAAACGTTGTTGGGACAGAGAGCTAGCGCTAGATCGGTAGCTCATCTAACGGCTCTTAGCTGGCCATTGTGACAGTATCAAAGAATACGCAAGATATGGGTCTGAGTGCGGAACAACATGCTCTTCTGAAGCTTGTCAAGAAGAATCATTTTTTTGTCTGCCTATTCAAAGCAGCGCCATTTTTGACATGATATGATATAATTATTCCGCAACCGCGGCTTGGTTCGTATGAAAAATGAGCAGTCTCATTTACACCACTTGTTCTGTCCATAAACAAGCATCTTGTTGATTACCCACAAGTAATCCACACCACATTAACACATCGTACCAGAACAAGATTGAACTCTCACATTACCGGAAATAATTTAATTTTCCCGCCTATCCACTTTCACGTACAATTTCAATTCCTAAAATAAGGCGATTTCCACAAGAACGGTTTTGCCTGAGGAACCTTACATTGGATTGGAGGAATTCCAATACACATCCGGAAGTTGGATGGCGGAAGCCCTTCTTCCTTGGTCAAACAGTACCAGTATTAGACAATAATACCGTAGGCAGGTTGAGATGCATCTGAACACAGGTGATGAGGGTGGTGAAGAAAACGTTTGTGGTTTATTCGGACACGCTTGGGCAACGTTGGACGTTTCACCTGACGATGCACATCCACTTGACCTAATGTCGTCCCGTTTGCGGCACTGACGTCTCCGGCTTGAACTGACCACCTCTCCCCACATTTTACTTTCGTCCCGCAAAGAGAGATTAAAATATCAACAGATCTTCAAAAGCCGATGAAAAGGCTGGGAAATGGCCGGCACGGAGCAAACAGGCAATCCATCATATATCATCAGGCAAAACACTCGAATAAATACGATCAGTCAAGACCTCCTGATCCTCTTCCCTGATCTACATGCGCAGCGGTAATTTGGCAAAGTGTGCGCCGAGTACGATCATGGCCGATGAGGAAGAGATGGGACACTTGAAAACCTTAGCTGGGGATGCTCAACAAGATGGACGAGCGAACTGTCCGAGCACACTGACAAAACTATCCAATGAAGCTGGCATAAATGTTTGCAAAGTACCTCCAACGATACCCCCAACTGACCACTCGATCGTTATCAAATTCAACACGCTTCTAACTACTGTATAACCAACTAGCCAACATTTACACGGACATACGATAGACTAAGCGGGAAGCGTTTCGAAACTAAAAGCACACTAAACACCGAGCTACCAGAAATGCATCAGTGGGTATGCCTGATAACGGTGATAAGCTCGCTGCAACAGGCGGAAACCTTATCAGCTTATCCATTGGCTGTTCTCTTCTGGTCTACGCCTATACCATACGCACCCACCAATCTTATCAGCCATGCTCCAAGCCACGCCTTAACTGACCACTGGTCACTCCTACAAAGCTTCCTTTTTACTATGCAGACCTCGAAATACCTATTTAGTCTCTGAGGGGATCTCCGAGTTCGCCGAAAGAAGGCCATGGTTTTCCACAGGGCAAAGCCTCTGTTGACATATCTGTCTGACACCAACCGACGCAGCGGTTAAATTAACGCATGTTCTTGCCAGAAAAGTATCGTCTCACTGATCACGCATAATTTTGCACTAAACCATGATACGTACTTCTAGCGAAGGCGCACCAGAGAAAGGGTTAACCAAAAGGCACGTTTTTCCTGTAGTTGTTTGCCGAAATACTGAAGTTATTTTTCTTTGAATGAATATAGTTTGGGGAGCTCGGAGGACGATCTTCGACGCGGCAAGAAAATGCGAAATGAAGAGCGGATTGCAGGAGTTCAAAACACAGGATGTCCGCAGATAACTCTGCCAGCTGTCAAGCACCTGCATACAAGGACCCTTATGATTCGACGAGATGAACATGTAGGCAGGTGCGTGAAAGCGGATACATTTCGTTCGCGGACCTTCCATATCAAATTCACTCATGTATCAAAAATTTGAATAAAACTGCGATAAGCGGTAATGATACGATCGTTGATCGGTCCACGCCATAAAGTTTTTTGCATGTTGCAATATTGCTCTCGTAGTCCCTCCTGCCGCAGCTGTTAGTGAAAATTAGCTTGAGAGCCAGTGAAGTATTTCTGAACAATAAAAGAAAAAACTGGAATCAAGCGAGCATATCCGAGTAGTGTTTTTCTTTCTTAAACATACAATTACAAGTGCATACCTTTGATTGGTAAGATGGAAAAAGGCCTGGGCAAAAGTGGCCATGTCAAGCTTAGCAAAATCGATATTGTTATGTTGTTATTTCTTCGAGTGTATTGTGCTGGCTGTCCTTTCTTTTGTGCGGATTACTCAACATTCACTTCAAGTCCATCTGGTACGATGTACCGCATTCTACCAGGTATTACGCCGTGGTTCGCAGAGGTTATGCCAACAATAATTTCGAGAGAATATTTCAAAAATGTGAACTGGTGATTATTAGGTGCCATCGGATGAAAAATGAGCGACTCTACGCACCAGAGCAGAAAAAGCCTCCTAGCTAAAACATCCTCGACTCGTGTGCCGTATTTTTCTCACAAAAGAGCTTAAAATTCTTGATGAGAAAACGACCCGTAATTATAGGTTGCGGTACATCTGTTGATGTTTCAGGGCGTGACGAAGTCTGCAAGAATCTCTATCAGATATGTATCTCACAAAGATGACAATTGTTGTTACACGTCTGCTTTCATAGCCTTCTTCATATTCTTCCCTTGTTCTCGTTCGCAGCGCAGATGAATTCTCCCCCACGAAACGGAATCGAACTATCAAGATCAAAACGTTCATATGCAAACTGGGCGTGGCAACTCGTAGTAATGTTTCAGTCTGCTGCAGAAATTACGGATATTTTCATGCGGTTAGGACCTTAAAAGTCTTGAATGTTGAATCACTCTACGTGAGTAATGGAAGTTCGAAAACTCGTTTCAACTCAACATTCTATTTTTTTCCGCCGAGTTCAAGAAAATTGATGGGCTAGTGGCACGAAGACCGCCTTCCTTCAACTGGCGGCTGTGGAAGATTGATATTTTGATGGTAAACCTCCGCGTTTAATTTTCTTTCGCACGGCTGGGCGTGGCAAGAAAATGAAACGATGGTGAAAAAGCAGAAAAAGCACTTTTAATGTCTTTCCGCACGCAAGTCTTTGCTTTCCCGTTCTCCGTTTCTCATCCCGCTATTCAGCCAAACTCAAACTTTAACTGCAACTTCCGTCATACCAGCCTTCACGACGAGAGGCAGTGAATAGTAAATCTTCTTGATCGCCATCAAACTGTCTCAATCTTTAAACAGCCAAGACTCGGTAAAATCCAACTTGAGAAAATGAAAATTCTGCCGCCAGATCATTCGCGAGTCTTCGTATTATTTGGTCAGCATAACGCGACCTGGTCATTTCTTTCTGGGTGCTTTATGGTTTTACCTCGACTAGATCGACCGGCCACGACTGCCAGCCGCAATCTACCCCAAATAAACTTTACTTTACGACTTGTTTGCTCAATCATTTTCCTGCAGATTAATATGTGGCCTTTTTACCGAGGCTGCTGTATGTTTGGCCAGATTACACAAAGCACCACACTAGTGTACTTTATATCCGGTCGGGTTTTCTTTGGCTTCTTGTTAATTGATCTACACATACAGTCACAGTATACGGTCCACCCGGCATTTTTATAACAGCCGCCACCATCTGCTCTCGACGAGTTCTCCGGCACTTCCTTCACCTTGACAAGGCTCACGTCGGCTCCGTGAGTATTATGGCCCTTGTTGTGCGCACATTCTCTCATCAGCTGCCCAGTATGGTACCCAGCACCAATTTACTCGCAATTCCCCCTTCTGTCCGACGCTTGCATATGCTTTATTAGCGGCTAGCGCGAAACATGCTACTTTTATGATACAATCAACATGCTATAAACCGTTTATTGTGGTGGCCCGTAACTGCAACTCCATTCACTAGCAAGCGCAAACAGCCTACTAAGCAAATACGCTCGTAAAAGTCTTGAGCTACCTGGTCGCTTGCCTTTCCAAGCCATCCACAAGCACTTGTCAGATTCCTTACCCCCAATGTTAAGAAAACGCCGCTTCCAACTAATTTGTTCAATCTACAAAGTAAGCACAAAGGCGCACCTCCATAAAGACAAAAGATTGACTGGAACGAATACGAGAACGAATGCCCAACAAAAGCTGTCGGTGAACGCAAATTAAGTGCTTCTTCGAAGTCTATATGCAAGCGACGACAGCTTGACCTACCGACAAGACAGGACTACAGATTTTCTTGTCGGACCATAGTCCGATTGTAGGCTAATCCCCCTACTCCATTTCTCGTTGCGCCAGCTCAACACGTCAAATCAATTTACCGAAATAAATTGAAATAGTAATAACGTTGGAGGTCGTTGTTAGCATAACGGTGGCCTCAACAGGTCTTCGTGCGGTTTGATCATAAAGGAAATTCGTTTGACCTAGCAGAGTAAGCATGTTGATATCAAAAGATCACGCGTCGACCTAGAGCTGTCAGATGTGACCAACACGCACAGTCAACACGAAAGAAAAAGCGAAAACTAAAGACACAACAAAGTTCCACTCATCAAACCATCCGTCGAAGGCCATCTGCACTAATTTCTCGATCTGTTAAACATGCGGACCACCAGAAGAATAACATTTGGCATCGAGTTTCCTTTCGTGGTGCCGTAAATGGCCGTAATTAGTCTGAATGAACCGAAAGTGGTCTGCGCGATCACGATACAAAACAGGTGTGGTGATGTAACCAGAAAGTGGGTCTCGATCCACACTGATGACCACACAGACGGCGCCATCGAAAACCTTCGAAACAATAATGTTTGAACTAGACAAAGCGGAGTAAAATTCGCGACTTGTGCAGCATTCCTGAGTTAAAGGAAGACTTCCGAAAACTATTTGGGGATGAATGGTTTCATTCTTCGAGCCTTCAGGTTCCAGTGTACAGATTTATTTCCAGATTTAGTTACAGTTTTACTCCAGAGTAAAATAATTCACTCTCACGGATCACAGTTTCAGTTCTCATAATACAGTTTTACTCCCAACCAATTTAGTTTTACTCTCGTTCAACTGCATTTTACTATCCCGAATTTCAGCTATGCTCCGGAGATTTAGTTTTACTCCCGACCAATTCCATTTTTTTTCCAATTCCATTTCAATTCCAGTCCCGAGGTTTATTTTCAGTCCCGAACAATCTAGATTGAACTTTTCAGGAAAATTTTAGTTTTTTGAATCTGAATTTTATTCCTGACTTTAAACTTCAGGGTGTTTTCTAGTGTGGTCGACCACACTCGCATGGAAACCAGAAGTAGCAAGGTTCGCCAAATATCTTCAAGGTTCCGCGCACATATTCTCGAAATCAACAAAATTTGGCATCAGAGGACAAGTTGGTAATTTCATAACCGATGGTATAGAATCGTGGTTTCCTCTTGACATCCTCATTTTAGTCCCAGATTTCAGTTTTCAGTCTTCAAATTTTGAATTTTGTCTCGCCATTGAAGTTTCACTCCGGAGAATTTCCGTTTTGTGTGTCAGTTCTACTCTTATGGATTTGAATGTCACTCTCGGCCTTTACATTTCAATCTCTGGCTTTTGAGTTTTGGTCTCGGCATTTTAGTTTTACTCTCAGTTTTAACTCTCGCGAGTAAAAACTGTAACTGAAGAAAAGAGTAAATTGATTTTACTCTAGAGTATAACTAAATACAAGACTGTCAGGTTCTTCGGAGGAAGTCAAGGGAGAAAAGCCGGTTGTGTTGCTGAGGAAACTCATCACAGTTCTTACAGCCGTACCCCAACCAATATTTTGGACATACAGAGCTAGGGCGCAAAGCCCATTCAAACTCTAAACGGATATTCAAAACATGATTTCTTGATATATCTGTTTGAACGTTGTGTTCTGCCCATATCAATGCCTCTGAACTATCAATGCCTAATAATCACCAGACGAGACTGTTGAGCAGTTCGGATTCGGAAGTTACTGAGCTAACATCAGACGGCGTAACTTTCGATCCCGACCAACAATCTGAGCTATCCTATCGAACATACCACCCCCGTCACGCTATTGCTAACCAAGGCAGAACTGAGCTGAATCAGACCGTTTCCGCTCCGGCCATTCAGCCGAGAGAAGAGCGACCAAAGGGAAAAAATCGAGAGTCGGGTCAAGCGGAAGCTGCGGTCTCTGATTACAGCGGTGAGCAGAAAAGCGAGCACTTCCGCTGGAATATCAAGATAAATGACCCGGCGTTTGTGTTCTATTATTCAAACATAAAAATATCACACACTTCCGGTTTCAGACTTTCAACAATCGAGTGAATCGGGAAGCGACAGTTTTCAGGCCGACAGTTACTATCCTCGAGACGATCTAGCCTATCGCATTGATCGAACGAAGAAGGATGCGGGGACCATTGTCAAGAAGGCCGTCAAGAAAACTCTGCAGAGAGAGTTCGAGGACCTGCTTCGCAGATACCGGACGGCGCATCTTATGAAGTACCGTATAAATCAAAGCCTTCCCCAAAAACCTTCCTTACAATTTTCTTCCGGGTTTCTTTCCCAATTCCAACCCTTTCTTGAAAGACCGAAATATAAGTCCCCATTCCACAAATCCTCGCACTATCTCTGCAAGAGTGATTTCTGCTTGACAGAACTACACATTTTCACTGCGTTACTTGTTCTTCTTACCTGCTGACTTTGCCGTCTGTTCTTTAGGATCCACCAGACGTACATCAGGTTGAAGAAGACCGGTGCTTTGTGCGACATCGTCCTGAAGACTGCCGAGACGCAGATCCCCGTCCACTCCGCCGTCGTCGTTGCCCATTCCGGTCTCTGCGAAAAAGAAGCCAGAGACTTTCACAGTACAAGCACATTTCCGATCATCGTGACACTGAGCAACGATCTTCAAACCCGCGCCGTTCTCCTCGTGGTCGACTTCATGTACATGGCCAAACTTGAGGTACGTAGCATGTTCCAGTACTGGTTCCATACCTGCAAAACTTAACAAAACGGTCATGAGCAATGACTGGAACCATCGCAGCTCTTCTTTGTGATAGATAGAGTTAACAACCCTGGTCTCAATACTAAATGTGGCAAAGGAACTGGAAGTTTACGTCATTGCGGCGCGATGTAACAAGATCATGGAACGACTTCTGGAGGTAAGGACAGCTGAATCCGCGTTCTGGTATTCTCTTTCTATACGTCGGCTTCTTGCGCTTTTACAGGATCAGAACATCGTCCAGACAATCCAAGCTGCGACAGAACTCGGAGTGGAAGATCTGCAACGGATAGCATGGTCAAAGTTTACGAAAGATTTTAAAGCCTTCTGTTCCAGATCGTCCTTCCAGGAACAGAGCCTGAATACCGTTGTCAAGATTCTCAGCTCCGACCACCTCATTGTTAAGGTGAGTCCCCGAGCACTGCACTTCTTACGGCCATATGTCCAAAAATCCCGGTAGAGTTCAGAATAAGAGCTGCAACACGGTTCGGACTTCGGTTAATCATTTACCAGTTTAGCCGTTTGCGCTTCGTCTATTTCGTTCCATGGCCGCCGTTTGCCATTGACTCTGTTGTTCCTAGAGTCGCGTCCTTGCCAGAACACTATAGACCTAGAAACAAGTCAACAAGAACAGAACTCTTGAAGAAGACAGTTTTTATTCAATGGTTGAGTGGAAGCTGAACTGTAACCTATAACCGGGCTCTCTGAGTCTGAAGATGGAAAATCGGAAATCAGAAAGATTCTTTTGTTTTGGTTTCTCGTGACGTCATGACTGGATACGTCACAGCGGTCCGCGATTTTCGACCAGACGAACATGTCGAATTTTTATGTCTTGGCGGCTGCGATAACTTCTTGTCTTGTTACAGTCCGAGTTCGAAGTGTTCGAAGCAGCGATGTCCTGGATAAACCACAAAAGGGCGGAAAGATTAAAACACCTCGCCCGCCTGATGGACTGTGTGCGCCTCGTTTACATGACGGACGAGGAACTTGTCAGCTGCATGCAGTACGATCCGTCGTTTGGAGTTTCACCTGGACTGGAAATACTGGCTCAAGCTAACATGTTCGTACCTGCACTGCCGGTAAATTTGTTTGCCTGAGTTGACTAATCCGTATTTTTCCTAGGAATAAAATGCTCAAAGACAGAGGGGAACTTGCTCCAGACTATGCCTTACCTCGAGTTCGTACGAGTGGCAGCAAGGTCACCAATGCGTACGAGCCCAAAGAAGACCAGCTCGACAGAAGACAGCGTGAGGCCTATATCTCAGAAACCCAACCGTGTTAAAAACTTCACTTGCACATTTGTCAGATTTTTCTCCCATTAGGTGCTTCGAAGGCCACGCTCAAGCAAACCAACAGTCTTCCTACCGTTCCCCACTCGGAGCAGAACCTCCGCTCTCAGATGTAATTAATCTGTACACCACTTTCTCTCTGTCAGCATTGCAGTGGTGGCTTCTTTCTAGAGGACGAACTGGTGATGCACGGGTTCGGCGAGGTCCAGATCGGCCTGGGAATCACGCACGGTTCTCCGCTTCTTCTACGCCGTCCACAAACTTCATACTTCCTGAATTTTAGATGTTTTATTTTCTTGTTGCTAGTTCAGCTAGTTATGCTGAGGCATTGTTCGAGTATTTGTAGTAATCTGAGCTTAAAAAGAACAAATGGTTTGAAAGATCAACTTGGGGAGCGTAAGTAACTTAGGACTGTTCTGCTATTCAGAGTTGATTTTTTTCCTTATTGAAAAGTTTGAGGAACTTGGGTCCAGCGTCGCTGGCTGGGCATGAAGTAAAAGTCTGGTGGTCGCTTGTAGTCACTGTCGTCGACTCGATCCCACTCTTGCAAGGCGTCTTGGGTCTTCTTCCTGTTAATATGTCTGGACTGATCGCTGCTGTAAGTTGTAAACGTCCGATCACTTTCGTTGGTACTTAGCCGATGGAGTGGATGTTCGTCAGCTATGGCTGTGCGTCGCGTTTTCCGAGAAACCTTTCCGTTGGAGTCGTTGTCGTAGTAGTCGGGAGGAGGGTTGGCCGAGCTTGTTCTTGTCAGCGAACTGTCTGGTCGGCTCCCATTTCGCATACCGGTCGGCATGGGGAAGATGGATGGACTCTGGCCATGTCCTTCCGACCGTACGGGTTCAATAGAGCTGCTTCGGCTCTGTCGACGTGGATACTGCGGTGGACCGATGGCGACCAGCGCCTGTCTAGCAGGTACTCCTGGCTTTTGCTGCATTGATATACACAGTTACCTCAAAATACTTGCCACAGAGACTGAGAAGAAACCCAATCGTATGAGTTTAAGACCCTACCTCGCGTTGAAGTCGACGTTCTAGCCGGGCTTTGCGATCGTACCAGACTTTACCGAAAGCCAAGAACAGAAGGATAGCGATAAGACCAACAACGCCACCTATGATAGCGTACGTCCGCACTTCGGATTCAGGTGCTTTGTTCGACGTGGACTGGGAGACTACGTCGGTACGAGCTGTTGTTCCCGAGCTCAATACAATTTCTGCGAATAAAAACCCCATTAGCATAGTGAGTCCATTCACAAGCCGAACGGAGTTCAGTCAAATGGAAGGAACAGCAAGACCTACGTTCGGCGTTTGAGATCGAAAGGCTAGCCGGGTCGACAGCGAAGAGACCGATCTGCTGCTTCTGCTGTACTTGATTCATCAGGATCATTTTAATAATCTTAGCTCCAGCTACGGAAGTCTGATTGGCTGTTGGGTCGATGGCGATCTCCACATCAGCTACCACACTTCCGGGTCGGAAAGCGATGACTCGGCTGCCTCGATATCCCGGTGTGTTCCCGAAGAGCTTCCCCAGCGGATCTGCAAGTTCAGCTTCTAGCTTCTTGAACGCTGCTGTCTGTCTTGATTCCAACTCGGGAGACCATGATCGATCCACAATGCGGAAAGAAACGACCATTCGGCGTGGAACATCTGTTCAGAAAACTTTACAGTTGAAGCATTATCCAGTTACATTTATGGTTTCCCAACTCACCAATATTGCAGCTTCTAACGCAAATTCGTTGCGGCGAAATTTTCGGTTTAGCTTTCAGGCTATGTGCTTGAATGCCGCCATAACTGTCATATCCGCCACCGACCACGGGGAAAATGAAGAACGGACACTTTTGGTCACCAAAGACGTAGTGTTGTCCGTTAGGGTCCTGGGTATCCCGCTTTCTTGTAAACTCGATGATCTGATAGCCATCTTCGCGACGACCACCCACATCGTACACGGTCTGTTCATCGGCCATAGGGGCGCCACTGTTACCCTCCGCATGGCGATCCGTGACCACCACGGTGTTCTTGCTGGTGACCCAACCAATGATTGCATCGGTACCGGCCTATCAAAACGTAATCAATAAGGTCTCTAGTGTGCTGTACGCTGTAGTAAACCATGCTGGAGGCTATGGAAGAATCACTGACCATCATCATGTCGTCGTTGAATCCGATGCCGGTCCAGCCGGTCGCCTTAGCTTTGACGACAAAGCGAATTGCATCGGCATCGTCCAAGTAGTTCCATGATGCGACATAAATACAGTTGGGTTCCACACAGTTCTCTGGGTAGCGCCATTGACCCTCACATGGCATGTAGGAAACTGAAGAAAATACAAAGTGCTACACATTTATTCTGCCATGTCCTTATCCCCGAAACAATTTTTCAGTGGGCAGTTACAGGAGTATCATCTTACATGGATCGGGTGGTAAGACAACAGCTTTCGTTCTGGGTGGAGGTGGCAGAGTAGTCGTTGGGCTTTCCCGAGCAGTTGCGTTGGAGTTGGCAAGGTCCGTCATGAGCACCGGGCCTCGAAGGCTATCGTTGGGCGGAGGTGTGGAAAGGGCTGATGGAGG
Source organism: Ramazzottius varieornatus (assembly GCA_001949185.1). NCBI lineage: Eukaryota > Metazoa > Tardigrada > Eutardigrada > Parachela > Ramazzottiidae > Ramazzottius > Ramazzottius varieornatus. The sequence continues at coordinate 1,587,421 of BDGG01000010.1, read as the reverse complement.
CGGTAATGCTAAGAGGAATAAACATTAAGTAAAATTTGAAATAACAGAGGATGTCAAAATATCCACTCATTACAGTAGAAAATGTGTTATAACAAATGATTGGGCTCCTCCCTAGACTTACTTGCTGGAGCGCAGGCAGATGTGATACACACTCTCGACGTCGAAACCATCGGCGTGCTTTTGTGCTTCATGATCATCATTGAACCCGGATCATACTCTCCACCACGGATGGGGAACACGAAGTACGGACACTTCTGATCGGTGAACTGGTAATCCTTGTCGTCGTTCGTGCTGCGCTTCCGTGTGAACGACAAGGACATGATCTGGTCCAGGCGTTTTCCCGTCACATTCTTGCCATCTTGTCTCAGATCTCGTGTTGGCGTGACGTAGGCACTTGCAGAAGCATCCACGAGTGTGGGCTTGGCAGTGTCTGGGTCCACCCATCCGTACAAGATATCGGCACCAGGCATTTGTCGCTTGTCGTTGAATCCGATACCTGGAACAGCATAAAGCTGGTCAGGTGAAGAAGAATAGTTGAAGCAGAAACTCTAAATTTCTGTCTTTAGTGTCTCATGTGAGAGCTCCCGATATAAATCACGCGCACACGCATCCAGAAATTCCATGAGAAAATTACAGCTGGATGCACAGCCTGAGGCGGCCAAGTGACTACCACTTGCTCAAAGCGCTATGAAAAAATCAGTTTACGTTTTATCGTCCGCTCCTCCACACATCTCAAAGAACTTTTCAAGCTATTTCCACTGAAATATGGCAGATTCACATCGGCTGAGAGATAGTCTGGGAAAGTTGATCGGCATGACTTCCGGTGGGGAAGATACCTTTCCATGACCAAAACCTTACTTTTAAAATTCCGTGTTTGGTTATGAAGCCGCAGCTTGATTTTAACGCACGTGAGACTATCTAGCTTGTAATTTAAAACCAAATAATACCATAAAATAGCCACACTAACTTGGCAAGAAAATTAAAACTGTTGAATTTGGCCATTTTGCCGGGAAATCCCCCTTTGCGGCAAAACTTGTTGCTCTTGCCTCAAACGGTAGATTCATGCTTTCGACCATTCTTAATGTGGCCAGGTCCTTGTTCTATTTGTTTCAAATAAGATCACCGCAGACTGTCAACTGCAAACTCAGAAATAAATTTTGGAAATGGACTCCGAAAACTACAAAAGTTGTTGGCGGTTTCCACTGTTCACCATGCCCGGTTTCACGCCGATTTCGACGTCCACTGGGCAGATTTCTAACCAGTTATTTTTTAGGAGGTTAGAAAAGAATTTTAGACCAAAGAAGATCAGTTTCGAATTTGCGCAAAAACCCTGTCGAGAATTCTCTAATCTTGTATGTAGGTGGTAGTCACTTGGCCGCCTCGGGCTGTATGTAAGTACGTGACAGACGGTTGTACTTTGTTAACACAATAGGTCGAGTTACTGTACCTGTCCATTCATCAGGCCGAGAGGATATGACGTTGAACTTTATCTCGTCAGTGGGTCCGACATACTCCCACTGCGCCACATATTCACATGTGGAAGGCGTACACCCATCTGGGAACCGGAATTCACCGACACAGCTCAGCACACTCCCATCCGGAGAAGAATTACTCGACGCGTTCTTCGCAGACGCCGACGTCACCACAGGTCTCTCCACACTGCCAGAGCCCACTGGCTCTTGAACAGGTCGCACTACGGAAGGAACTGTCGGAGGTACCATGAGCACCTTGCCTGGTGGTTTGGTTACTCGTGGTGCGGTGCAGGACTTGAGGCATATCCGCGTTGGACTGACTATCGGAGTACGCTGGTGTTTGTCGATCATCAGAGTGTTCGGGTCGAATGAGCCACCCAGGACAGGGAACTTGAAGAACGGACAGCGACCATTTCCGAAGTCAAAGTTATTCGGGTTACGCGTGGTCAGCTTTCGAGCGAAGTGGAAGAAAGCTCGGTTTCCTGTGCGACCACCGTCAATGACTCGGATCTCATTCCGGAAGTCACGAACTGGAGCCATGTAGTCAGCCGCGAAAGCTTCAACCAAGCGCGGCATGCCGTTGGTTCGGATAAAACCGTAGATGATATCCGATCCTTTCTGTAAATTCGGAAAAAGCCGACCATGAAAATAAATTGCCACTTTTACGCATCAAATCTAGAGATTCTCTACCATCAGTTTGTCGTCTGAGAATCCAATGGCCGACCACAAATCTGGACGGTCAGTTTCGATAGAGAACTCTATTTCGTCTACGCTACTTCCAGGTCGCCATGTGGCAACGTAGGCACAGGCCTCTTTGATGCAGCCAGACGGGTACTTGAATATCCCTCCGCAGTCTTCATTATCGCCGATGGTACCTTGGTCATTAGCCAAAGCTACTAAACCAGACGCCTGTGCAGCAGGAGCAGGTCCAGATGGACTTGACACTCTGTCCGAGGCGGCACTGATGAAGACTTCCGCCTTCTGTTGAACAGGTGGAAGGGCTGTGGAGAACCGAACGATGGAGGGCACTGGGGCTGAGCCCGATGCACCCAGTGAGCCTGAAGATCCACCCAGACGCGAGCGCTGTTTTTCCGCACCGTATCGAGTAGGCGCAGCGGGTACCGTGTCGTGTCTGTCTCTTAGCGGAGCTGCCAAAAAAGTAAATAACTTTATGTTCATTCTATAGACCTTGCTCGACAACACACAGGATGGTTTTACTTTTTACCCTTTGGATTTTGTCTGCACTGCACTGCACTGATAAACATCAGCATATTTCCCGCACATTTTGCTACGTATATTTTGTTGATTTTCTGGTTAGAGACTTATCTGGGTAGATTATTTTTTCGGGTTTCCAAGCATTGTCTTTCCACAAAAGGCCGATAGGCACTTACCGTTATTGCGAATTCGTCCAGAAACAGGGGCAGATGGCTCTTTAGAATTGGCAGCAGGTGAGGTATCCACACCCTCCACCTTTACTTCTCCCATGCCGGACTCCTTTAAAAGCGCTTGGAGCATTTGTTCAGGTGTCATCGAGATAGCTGGAGGTGGGGATCCCGAAGCAGCTGGTAGGGGGCCAATGCTCGGGTTCTGGCTTTTGGCACGAACCAGCAGTTCTCCGGCTGTCGGAGTTTGACCGAGGTTGAAGCCCGTCACCACCGTCTCCGAGCTCTTCACGCGGGTATTTTGATTGACGATAGGCTCAATGGGGCTGTTTCCACTCGAGAGAACGCTTATATCGCTCTCTTGTCTCACGTCAGGTGGAGAACTCAAGACTACACCGATCTGAACGGACCCTGGCGGCGGCGTCAGGTTCGGTGGTAGTAACGTCGAGTTGCCGATGACCATACCGGCCAGTGCTAGAAGCTGTGCCTGGCTCATTGCCTCATCGACTGCAGAGCTGCCGGAAGGCTTTGAGGCTTGTGCGGAGCTCCCGAGTAAGGCGCTACTGTTCTGGCTATTATTGTTTTCCGGTACGGAGCCTAGCCTGTTACCTTGCGGGATGTCACTTCTAGAAGCAACGGTGGTAGCTGGATAGGTTACTACGAACTCAATGCCTGATTTTGTGACACCGAAAGTAGTCGAAGCACCACCGGCATTCGCAGTGGCGCGAGACGAGGCGTTACCCGGAAGTGGTGTCATAGCAGTGACGAATCGAGGAGGTTGGTCGTTAGCTGGTATCTGCACAGCGACATTGTTCAACCCTGCCTGAAGGAGCATGACACGTAGCATTTCTTCGGGCGACGGAAGTGCTGTCGTGGTCGTCACGAAGCTAGTCGCTGGACTTGAAGAACCGATACTGATGGTGCTGTTTGGCTGAAGAGACTTCTTTCGGTAAGTTAGACTAGCGCTGGAAGGACTTTGCGTCTTCGAACCATCAAGCGCCACACTGGAAATGACCAGTCCGGTCTTGGTGCTACCGGCATTGCTGAATGCTCCAGTTGGACGTCGAGTCGTGGTTGGTGGAGGTGTCATGCCGGCTTCGGTCAACTGAGCCGGGTTGATCACGAGGAGCTTCTGATCGAAAGTGGACAGTACCGGAGAGGAACTATTGGCAAGGACAGCAGCAGAGCTGTCTAGCGAAGGCGGAAGGGTTGTTCGTTGGCGACATGCACGAATACAGATACGTTGATCGGAGACTACTGGAGTAACCTCGTGCTTGTCGATGATCTCGCTGGCGTCATCGTATGTACCTCCGAAGACCGGAAAGATCAGGTACGGGCAGGACGTGTCGGAAAACTGGTAGTCTCGTTCATCACCAGTTTGTCGCTTCCGGGTGAAAGTCACGATCTGGAAGAAGAAAAAAAACATTCTAAGGCGTAGTCAAATTAAGGAGCCGTGGCATTGAAGTAAATCAACGCCAGAAGTCTGGTCTTACCTGTGTGCCGTATCGAAGGGTCCCTCCAAGGTGCGTCAAGTCTTGTTGAAAGTCCCGCTGTGGTTCAGCATACGTCGTACTCCACCGATCGCTGATGGTTGGACGACCATCGCCGTTCACCCACCCTATAGCCATATCCGAGTACGGCATTTCACCACTGTCCGAGAAGCCAATACCAGTCCACGTGTTCAGCCGGTTGGACTGAATGACAAAGTTGATTTCGTCGGTGGGGGGTAGGTAATCCCATTGTGCTACATAGACACAGGTGGAAGTGTTGCAATCTCTGGGGAAAGAGAAGATGGCTCGGCATGGTGTGCCTTCAATCACCGGCAGCTGTGTGGTGGTGGTTTCTTCTTCGGTCGTCGTCGTGGTGGACTGTGTCGTGGTCAGCACACTAGGTGGCGTTGTCGGAGCTGTTAGTGGGGCAGCGATAGGCTCGGACAGCCGTGGTAGGGTGAAAGGTGCCGGCGGGTCTTCTGCGGAGCACTGCTTGACGCAGATACGATGACGACTGATCTTGGGGGTCTTGGCATGTTTCAGTATGAAACCAGTTGTTGAGTCAAACGGTCCACCTGGATTAGAAAGGAAAACGCTTAGAAAGTAAAGACGGACATTCGGGCCTTTCATGCAAGTACCTTCGACGGGGAAGAGAAAGTGAGGGCAGTCTTGCTCTCGCACACCGAACATGGCATATCGGTTGATGTCGAAGCCTCGCGGACGAGTAAAAGACAGCTCTACTTTCCCATCCTTCACACGCCCAGCAATGTTAGTCAACATGGACGGGCTGGACTTGATGGGAGGATAGTGACCTTCGGTGGTCCCGTCTGTTATGGTAACGTTACCGTCCGGTGTCACGAACCCAAATATCACATCGGAATGAGGCTGAAAGGAAGACTTGAATCAATGAACAGCTCAAAACAAAGGAATATGCCAAGTGTACCATTGCCGCATTAGGAGAGAACCCGACACCTGTCCACCGGTCGGGATGACTACTACGAATGTAGAAATGAATGTCATCGGCGCTAGGCTCGTACTCCCACATAATCACATATTCACAGTTCGCCGGTGTCTGTAAGCGAAAATCAAGAACGGTAAATACTGTCGACCAATCGAAAGAAAAGGTGGTACTTACGCAATCTGGGGGGAAGCGCCACTGGCCATAGCACTGCGTCCAGTTCCCGCCCGGTTCCGAGTTGGAAATGCCCGTTACCGAAGGAGCTCCAGTCGTCGGTGGGGTGGTCACAGTGGGCATTGTAACGGATAAGTTTTGCGTAACGATCGGTCTCCCGGTCGAAGTTGTTGTCGCCACGATTAACGTTCTTGCCGTGGAGGTAACGGGAGTCGTGGTGGTTGTTGATAGGGCTATCGGACCTTTCGCGGGCGCTGTTGAGGCTGCTGGACCGAAGAAAATGATTCTGGTTGACTGAGTGGTTGATGGAGCGGTCGTCGTGGTGGTGATGGCGCTGGTGGTAGCGATGTCGAGAAAGGCTAGTGTAGAGGAGAATTTTGTGGTAGGCAGTGTAGTCGTGGATGGTAAGGTCATCCAGGAAGTTGTTGAAGCTGCCGACGTAGAGACCGGAACGGCGGCTGTGACTGTCGATGAAGTTGTGATGTCCCCTTGAGTGGTGGCGGGAGGAGACTTGATGGGTGGACTTGACGTGGTGGAGGTAGGTGATACCGGATAGGAGTTTCCTCGGGACAAAAACCGTTTGACAGCCGGCGGCAGTTGGATGGAAGGACCGGGTAAATTGGACAGACCGGAAGGTGTTGTGGCGATGCTTGTTAGACTCGTGGTCGTAGCCAAGGTTGATGAGGAGACTGATGTTGCTACAGTAGTCGCCGTAGTGTTGATTACGACTAGCGCTTCCCCATCAGCTCGATCCTGTGGCACTATCAAACTGGAGTTTTCCAATTCTGAAATTTACCAAATGTGACGTTTCCGGTCTTAGGAAAGGCTGGCATGGTAAAAAAATATCGCGAAGTTCCACAGAAGAAGAAGAAGAAGAAGAAGAAGAAGAAGAAGAAGAAGAAGAAAAAGGAAGCCCTTCCAGCGGTTAGTAATTGATATAGTAAGAATGGAGAACCCGTCACCAGAAGAAAACACAGCCACCAGAAATTGTGCGTTTACTGTTAGTGAGTGTGGTTCACAGTACAAAAGGTGGATATCGTATGCACAAGAGCCGTAAAGATACGAGGGGAACATTATTAAGTACAAGAAGGACACGGAATAATTGCATCACCAACGCCTCCTAAGGCCACGTTACGGAAGTAAGCTAGGAAAATCTTGAATGGAACGAGCAAGTACAGAGAGCGGTAAGCAAGGCTAAAATTCTGCAGTTTCGTGACGTTGCACAGCTCTTACCGGCAGAGGGAACCTCTGAAGCTGCATCGTGTAAAAGCGCGGCTGGGGAACCACCGATGGACGTACCATTAACCCGGCAACTTTGCACGCATACTTTGTTCGGTAGAACCGTGGGGATGAACTCATGCTTACTCATAACGCCTACGAAAGACAATAAATTTTCCGCGTCAGTCACAATTATGGTCGAACTTCGGCGGAAAGCGTTGTCGCTGACTTACCTGAATATTTGTCAAATTTCCCACCGTTGACCGGAAACAGGAAGAAGGCACATTTTTCATCGTGAAACTGGAAGTCGTTCGTGTCATTTGTCTACAGGAAAAAACGTTAAATTGTTTCTCTTTGCAGGGAAATGGTCTTCGCTCTTCCTAAAGATTATTGCTTACCACGCGTAGTCTCGTAAACTCGATGGTCATGAAGTTACTGTCGACGCTTCCGGCGATGTTCTGTAGATCTTGCTTCTTGTCGAGTATGGGTGTTCGGTGTCCATCAGCGTGCCTGTCAGTAAGCTGAACTCTTCCGTCATCGTCCACCCAGCCAATGATTATGTCCGAACCTGGCTGTAAACAGACAAGAAAACTAAAACCTTGGCGGGCTGTGTATATTTTTCTCTGAATTGATTTTCTTTGACCATTACCATGTGATTCTCTTCCCCGTTAAACCCAATTCCGATCCATCGGTCTTTTGCTTTTGCCTGAATATTGAAGTAAATAGAGTCCGAGTCCTCCAGAAACTCCCTGAAACACACAGAATATTATTAGAAAATTATTACGTTTGATTGGCAGCGCGGGCACGACCAGCAGACTCGTCTCCCCGTGGGAGACCAGAATTTTTGAGGCCCTGTACAAGGCCACGCTGAGAGCTCAGACCCCTCATATATTTGTTAAGGGGGGCACCACGCTTGGGAGACGAGATTTTGACACCTCGGCCCGCGCTTTTATCGGAAATTCTCTCCATGAAGTGATTAGTTGGAGATCAAATTACAATATTACCGTTTTTTATTTCTGATCAAAAGTCTGTGAGAAATCTGTTAAAAAATGTACTTACCATCGCGCTTTGTACTGACAAGCAACGCCCACACAGTTCAGTGGAGCCTTCCACTCTCCCACACAAGGTGACTGAAGCGTCGCCAGTTCGTTCTTCTCGTCGAAAAAGTTGATTAAAGCAACGCCCCTGTTATTAGCACCGGCACCGTGGTAGCGTAAATCATCGGGTTTGTAGAACTCAGTCAAGGACTTATTGTCCGCTTCCATGCTCAACGGTGGATAGTGATGGAAACTACCCTTCTCTTGTCCGCGAGCAAATATCACGTGCATCGGACTGTTCAAAAACGAATGGTCCGCCGGATCAACCGCTGAAGAGGAACAAACGAAACATGAGCCCACGTCTTATTCTAAAAGTATCAAGGAAAGAGTCGCACCGGCTAAAGCTCTCTTGAAGCGCATGATCGTAACACCGTCCTCTTCGAATGCGATGGATCCTATAAGGTTGTCCATTCCTCCGTAGAAAGAGTCGTCCTGTGGCGTAGACCGGTCTCTGGTGTAAGAGTCCTGCACTTGACCGAAACCATTCCTGGCGAACCCGATCACGATATCTGTACAGTCCATTGGATGAAGTTCTGAAACAAACAGTGCTCGATATACTGCACCTCGAAACTGAATTGTGTTAAGGAGTCTTAGAAAGGATTTTGAGCTAACCTTCAGAGGCATTGTTGAAGAGAACAGCCGGGTCAAGTAGTGTTACGTTTTGTGGGACAGCCATAACCTCGCGTCGGGGACGAATGGCGAGTGGCTCGTCCAGCTCCTCAGAGACCTTACCGCTCCTTGGCCTAATTGCTTCGAATTCACTGTCGTCCATGGTCAGCTCCTTCGCAAGTAACGAGGCTCCGTGTGGAGAGTATGTTTCGTTGGCGAGCTTCGGGAACTGCTGCCGACACTCTCCGGTTAAAGCTGGAAAAATAACCTATCCTGAACCTCTCCTAAAGTTTACAAGTTGCGGGACGATGGGTTGGTACTTACTGAGCGGTCTCCACCCTATAGCGATCCATGAGGAAGACTTGGACTGGACTGCGAATTCAATTTCGGCGAGGTTCTTGTCGATTTTCCAGTAGAGATCGAATCCATCAGCCAGCTTGTAGTGTGTGAATAAGGCTTTGTTGAACACTTTGGTCTTCAAGAATGACTCTGTTGAACAAGAGATGAGCAACAAAACAATTTTTGACGTTGATATCATGGTACTGCATCGTGGTGTGCTGGGTCCAAACAAAGACGGCTTACCGCGACTGCAGTTCCTGCCTTGCCAACCCGGAAGACAGTTGCATCGCTTCTTGGGATGCGAATTCGAGCCGGAATCGATACATTTACCCCGGAAGTTACAGTCGGCTTCTTTGAGACATATTTCTGAAGAATAAACGGATTACGATTTCGTCATTGCTTTTTCGGCTCGCCTATAAAATGTTTCGAGTATTTTATTGCTTCATATTTGCTGCATAAAACCTTGATAACTTTCACACCTTTGTACTGGCAGACATTGCCAGTGTATAGGTCATCACAGTTGCACTTTTGTTGCACGGTCCAGGAGCCATGACTAGAGCACTTTTGAGAATTATCCACTGCAAGAGAGACAACCGACGTTTAGCAATCGAAGGAAAAAGTGAGTGACATATGACGAAGGGCAAGAAATCAACATGGATGGTGCGTTAATGATCGACCGGCTAGACCCACAGCTCAGGTGATGCTCGCTTGTTTGTCGGGTGACTGGACACGGCTGCGTAGCTGGAGCACCCTTGACTACTCGCGCGTGCCCTAATTATCTCGGCAGACGTTTTCACTTTACGCACCTTGGTCCACAATGTTCACATCCGCGCAACTGCGGAAGACGTAGCCTTCCAGCTCCCGGCTAACATTTTCCCATTGACGAGCTTGGCGAGTTATCCGAAGGGTACACTTGTCACAGCTAACATTCTTTGGTAATGTTATCGTTTGAGAAGTGGTATTGGGCCATATATTCTCGAACGATACTGATGTGCGGGGCTCTCTGCCGGCAAGTACGGGAAAGAGCTGCGATACTCTGTCGTAGTTCTCATCCAAAAGCTCAATAGCATATCCGCCCTGTCAGGAACAAACACCACAATCAAACCTCGAATCAACAACAAAGTCAAAAATCAATCGGTGCGGAAAACCGGCAAACCCATCTCATAAACCTGCTTACGCTCTTTCTAGTATCCTATCAGTAAAGGATTCTGCACCTGAGTGTTGCACTAGTGTGTGGTATTTGCCGGCATTTCCTGTGACTGGGGCACAGGGAAGTTTTCGTGGGTAAACAGATTAACCGTCGAGTTCGTGAGCAAACAGACTAATTTTTTTCGTCAAAATCACCTCGTCTGGATATGCTGAATGCCACGTGACTTCGATTTCTGAGCCGACTTGTAAGAAAGTAGGTTCGCTGAGACCTGCCAAAAAACAACACATTACATAATTCATGATAATGTTAAGCAGTCGCACCGGTATTCTGACCGATAAAATAACGCAAAAATAGTTTCGTTTTGCAGTGACTCACGCAGCGAGAAAAAAGAAGAAAGTATGCCTTCAGACATCTTACTAGACTCCACTACTTAGACATTCTGACTTCTTTGCACAGTTTCTCTATGTCATAAGAGCGACTCATAACTGTAACACATTTCCGATCGGTACGAACCTTTTGGCATTCCGCAAGGCTCCGGACTGTGTACATTGTCCAAGAAGTCCAACGCGTATTTCCGAGCAGGTGGATAGGTTAGGACAACGTGAGCGGAGACATGCGATGTTGGAGTGCTGTTCAGAAGAACCGCGATGAGGAAATCTGTGACACCAAAACAACCCAATCAACAGCGAAAACTCTCCCGACTACGTCTGGCACGATGTCGATATCCTTATTATCGGGATAATATTTTCAGCTGAACCAACTTTAGAAAACGGACTTGCGCAGTAATAAAACCGAACTGCGTTTGTTTAGAACAGTTGTGTGTAAAAGGATGTGGGAGCCCACGCTGGCTGGTTTACGTACTGCGGTACTCAATATTGAAATCTTCTTTTGATCGATTAAGCGCCGTTCTACACACAGATAAATATTTGAATAGAATATTAAGAGCCGAAATATTAATAAGAAGCGATGTTGGATTGTCAATCACGTCGCCATCATACAGAACTGACACAACACGCGTGCTATTTACGAAAATGTATGTTATTGCCACATTCGAGGCTCAGTTTTCTGTCGCCGTTCTGGTATGATACTGCCCAGAATGTTTGGCATCTTCAACTGACATCTTCAACTCGACTTCTTCTAAAAAAACGGGGAACTTACCGATAATCCATTTCATTAAAATCCAGTCGGCTTTATTGATGAAAAAGTTCCAGCGAAAAATCCTCGACAATTTCCGCATCGTTATAGCGGGCTTCAATCGGTGACGATCTTTCGGTCATAGTTTCCTCGTCTCCGAATCCTTCACTGCAACCACACAGATCGAAGTTTAGTATGGAAGAGCTACGACGTTCACTATTCGCGAACGACCGGTAGAAAAATGATGTTGACTCAAGGTAGCATTTTGAAGGAAATACGATAGTCTGCAACATAAACAAGTCGTACACACGTGGTTCTTCACAGGAGGAATTAAATGACCAACGCGTATGTCCTCCGCACTTGCTTATAGTAAGGACTCCCCAAAAAAAAGAAACCTTCATTTCCGCTTACAATACTGTAGTGCTTACTTAGCGTTACCTGTTAGCAAAGACAAATACGACAAGAAGCCTCGCGCCAAGTTGTGAGGATCCGATTTCTTAGTGGTGTTAGAAACCCAATACCAACCAATCCAATTCAGAAAAAAGTGTCATTGTCAATCTATCGGCAGTTATATTTCTGTCTCAGAGATCGCGATATTGAACTTGGATATGTGGTACGGAGATACCATGAACGTACTTGCTCACATTAACCGTTGATGTCGTCACTTCCGGTTCGTCGAGAGCGGCGCAACTTTCCTTCGTTCTTCGGTTGGAAAGTCGGGCAAAAGTATTTCAGTATTCCACAAATTCCATTCTTGCGGATTTGAAGTTCTGGATAACGAAAAACAGATACAGATCGTGGACGGAATAGAAGCTTCGAAAAGATGGTGCTTCGGTTGTATCACAATAGTCTCGGGGTTCGTCAGCACATCAGTGAAGATGCTGGGTCGATCGACATAATTACCGTCAACTGCGAAAAGTGCTGGATTTATTTCTGTAAGGTGAAGTTTTTTTCTTTCGCACACCAGTGTACAGCGCACGAACTGAAGTCGCTCGTTGGAGCGGTACAACAATGTACGGTAGCAATCTATCTTAGCTGCTAGCTGATGGAAGGTGCACGATTTACGTATAGGTGAGCGCTTACCGTAATTAGCTGCAGGCGGTGCGCGACTCCGTATAGTGTTGAATCGCATCATCAGCCTCAGAACCTTGAATCAACCCTGATAAGTTCAGCAACCTACCAACAAATACCAGACTTTCATTGCAGTCGTTACTAGCGCCACAAACTGTCATCTCAAATCGTAACGGAAGAAACGATGTCAGGAACCACCAATGTCCATCCATCTTCACCACCAAAGCCTTTCCTTCCCCGTCCACCTGAAGACAAAAAAGAATTGTTACTCCATGGCATTCGTATTTCGGAGGTCCGCAAACAGCGTCGGGAGGATTGCTGTCTCACGTGGCGCAGTTTTAATTGTTATTGGCTACATGCGTGCGCCACTTGAGGTAACGATTATCCCGAGCTTGTTTGGCTGTCTCCCGTTTTGCTAGCGAAGATTTCAACGTAAGAAAAAATATGTTGTAAAAACTGTAAAAATATGTTCACAAAATCAAAAGCTAATTATTGCTGTATTCTTCAGACGATTCGCGAACTGTATTTTCTTTGATTTTTCTGAGATATACCTGAAACTTGTCGTGGTACAGTACCTGCATGAAGACAGGTGGCGCTCGTGACGACTCCCGAAGTCCCAATAGCCTCCAGAATTATCATCAACAAGGAACATTAATCATTTCTTCATAGGTTGACAACCCGCTCACCATCTAGTATGGATTTTCTTGTTGACTGCGGTTGTCCGAATGACATAACCAAGGTTGCTGTATTATTAGTCCCGAAAATCCAGCGGTAACACTGATTTGCATTTCGCGCTATTTGAACAAGGTAACACCGCTAACCGCGTGGAAGGTCACGTTGTATGCGGTTTGGCTTATCCGCATTACGATAAATGGCCACTTCAACGCATTCGTTACCAATCAGATTACTCTGAACTTTGCGGTTGATCCAATGGGCGAGCTTCGCGTTTTAGCAAAATATTAGCAGAAATACCTTTCACCTTCTGAAGAGTAACCGAAGGCATCAAAAGCGCCTAGAAAACATAGGGGAAAAACAAAAGATGGAGCAAGCCGGAAACCAGATTCAGATTAGTGCAAGCAGATCTGTTCAACATCAGGTTACTTACAAGACAAAGACCGTTCGAACTTTCTGAACACTCTTTTACGGCACCCCGATCTCCATTGTATCTTCGAAGAAGGCCGAGTCTCGCTTGCCCCACGCTGCAGGCGACCGATGTCCACTATCGTTCAGTATGCTCATAGACAGACGTGATCGATAATGGTTTTCCTTCATCGGGCAGCTGGGAACCTTGTCTGAACAGATGCGTCGCTTGTTGGAACTGCTCGACGGCTGACGAACAGGTGTGGAGAAATTGTTCAGATCTCGAGCCTTGTGGAATGTCTTCGTGGGAGAAGGTGTCGTCAGGCCGACTTCCGGTTGGCGTTGAGCTTGTTTCCAGTCTGAATCCAGGGCTGTTCGGTCGGTCGAAGGCGCCTCCATGAATGACTCTTCACAGAACGCGCTGTCGTCGACGTCCATTCGTTCCATTTCGAACTCCAGTCTGGCCATCATGTCGGCTGTCGTATTGCGTCGTTGGAGGGAGATATCCGTGCTGACGCCAACATCGTCGAACGTTAGCTTTCTGGCAATCTCTGTCCCCTCCAAACCATCTTCGTCGTCGCGTGGGCTCAGCATAACTTCTACAAGAAGCAGTCGTGAAGCTCGTTAACATGCATGAAAAGTTGTTCATCAGTTAGGCAAGATGAACGAGCATCGACCTACCGACCGCAGTCGAATTCTCCAACGTTCTCCAGATAATCTGAGATACTGTCACTGTCCAGCCAGTCTCCTGCTGTAAAGGGTCGAGTAGCGCCGCTGGGGTTTAGGAGATGAGGAGCACAAACCGTGCCAGGAATCCTCCTCACAAGTTGGAGGAATAAGATTATACGAAAGATGGAATATAACGGAAAATCGCGCAAAATGACTGAATCTCGAGATTCGAACCAGACACGTCATATGACACAACAAGTAATAACAGCTGACTGTATATATGTAGTCTCATGTCATCATTCTTATCAAACCACAACAAAGCAACAGGTCTATGATTCCGTTTATCTCCATATTCCAGCCATCTCCGGAAGCTCCTTCGTCGCCTCCGTAAGCTGCAGCCTTGCAGGATTTCCAAGATTCAGAAGCACATGCAGCGCTGACCTAGAGGAGAGCGGAGGAGGATCTTCTTCGTTTGATCGGAACCACTTTTGTGGATCGTCAATGCGATTGTGGCAAGAGAGTTACTGCGAGTACTCTTCCGCTGAAACTCTATCAGATTACAGTATGTATTCCCAGTCTCACTGGGTTATCTTACACCGAGCCTTATCGGAGTTAGCTTTGTATTACATTTTAGGTTAATCGACCGACCCGCTGAAGCTTAACCCCTGGACGAGCCATGATGTTGGCTGCGCGGAGTTGCTTCCGGTCCTCTGCTGCTTCTGTGACTCGGCCGCGAGCTGGTAATGATGACTGCAGGCAGCCCTGGAAAACGTTTATGCGCTTTCCATCAACCCAGACTTCTGCTCGCCGGGTGGAGGACAATGGAGGACAATTCGAGCAACAAGAAGATCTTTGCCTGGTATCCACTCAGGACGGAATCCAAAGAATTATCCTCAACAATGTCAAAAAACGGTACGCACTTATGTACTATCTACCGTCAGGGCAAGCCAAACGGTGATCTTGCAGGAACGTTATGTCGCTATCCATGATGCGGAAGCTACTCAGTATAGTTTCCGCCGTCGACCAGACAACGAAAACGATCGTCATTTCCGCAAATGGGCCAGTATTTTCTTCCGGACACGACCTCAAAGAGCTGGTATGCACTGATAGTCAGTCACGGCGATAGCTCGACCGTTGTCGGATTTTGTCCACAACAGATTATCAAGACGTGATGCAAGTGGTGCTAATTTATTACGTGTTATGCAGCGAGCTCATCACGGCAAAGAGAAACACGAAGAGGTTTTCCGAGCATGCGCGGACCTGATGTGTGCCGTAGAGGATTGCAGGTCGGTACGAGTACTTACTTTCCGTTCGAGCGTATATTTTTTTCTGGCAATTCAAACTTCAACAAATCCAATTTGCTTTTCAGCGTTCCAGTAATAGCGGAAGTGAAAGGTTTAGCTGCGGCTGCAGGCCTGCAGCTTTGCGCCTCCTGTGATATCGTGGTCGCCTCGTCGGACGCCCTGTTCTCCGTTCCTGGGTAAGTTGTTCTCAATCAGACTGACGGATCAGTAGCTCTTCAGGGGTATAGAAGAAGGCGAATTTACAGGGTAAATAATGGACTGTTCTGCTCGACCCCTGGTATCCCGCTCGTCCGGTCGGTTCCTCGCAAAATCGCTGCGAAAATGCTTTTTACCGGCGATCCCATCACGGCTAAAGGTAGGTACCTTCTGACAACTAAAAGTGATGTACAGGTACAGGCTGAGCCTAGTTCGCTGGATGGTTTTTGAAGATCTGGAAAATCTGTTTCTGGCTCGTTACAATCGTACTTCCACTCATTTGATAGACCAACTTTAAATCTTAAGATTGATGTGCGATCTCTGGTCGCAGGTTTGATCGTTTGATGGGTGCAATTAACGGAACAACACCCATTTTACCGGTTGAAACTGGCCATATTAACCGACATAATTCTGTCGGGCTGTTGAGACTTTGGAGATACCTCAAGAAAACCTTTCGTAACAGAAGATGTCTATAAAAAACAATTGAGCGCTTTTGATTCACTGTCACAGAAGTACGCCAAAATAGTCTATGATATGTACTATATACACTGATTTTTGCTTGCTTGCACGTTTAGTGCTCATGTTTTCCACCAAAATTAGAATCGTCAGAAATAGTTCGTTTTGCCCTGTGTTGAGATAACGTCTCAGCAAGATTGCATGAGCGAGATATTTTTGCAGACTTCGTGCTGCGAAATAACGAGCCCGTATTAGACGATTTCTAATGTGGAAACCCACCCTCAATTTGCGCGTACTATCGAGATTCTAGACTTTGGTTTTCTCCCGTTCCTCAGATCTGCATGATATTTCCAAAGAAGGGTTATAAGAACTTGTGCTACTTGGTGACAAAATTTCAAAGCAGATATACATAGGTAGTGTGGCGGAATTTTTTCAGAGCACAGCAGAACCTATTCAGAGGACTGAACTCAGCCCGCAAGTACAGTGATTGTCAAACGCGTCTACATGATAATTATGTTGATTGCTGTGTAGAGGCGCTCCAAGCTGGATTAGTATCGTCGGTGGTCGAAAAAGACTTGCTGGAGAAGGAAACAACAAGGATCGCGATGCGCATATGCGAGAAGAGCCGAGAAGTAATCATACTTGGGAAGAAGTTCCTTCGTGCTCAAGCTCAGATGAGTCGGGAACAGGCCTACAGGTACCGAGGCCACACCTGTTAGATTTTCTTTCTTGCTTCTTATTAGTATCTTACGAACTTTCTTGCCAGAAACGGTTCGAAGACCATGGTGGACAACCTGGCCTTGGCCGATGGGCAGGAAGGTATCACGGCTTTTGTGGAAAAGCGAAAACCACGTTGGGCGTAGCTATCGGCCCATCTCATCAAGAACAAGGAAGCCAGGGCTTGGTTCGCTCATTCTCGCAAATATTTTTAATTTTAAATTACTTGCCTCTGTCCTGATGGTAGCTGTATGGGTTTCTTGCCGGTTGGCTTTCATCAGATACTCTAGGCTAAACTGAGAAGGTTTTTTATTATGCTCAAGTTTGCAGCAACCTTTCGAGCGCGAACGAGTACTTAGTGTGTTAGGTTCTGGATTGACGTCTCACTATACAAAGGTTCTTAATCCTGGCGGGCTCGCACTCGGATGCTCCCAGTCATCCTACTGGGCAATGGCTGCTGCAAGCTCCGGCGTACTGTAAAAGTGAAGAAACACCAAAGTCCCGTAAACAGTTCAGTGAAGAACTGCTCGGAAGTTCGCGGGGCATCATGCGAGCAGTGAGCTGTACTTACATGTCGAGGTCTTGGGGACAGCATAGCCATTTATTACCAGTGGCGCAACAGAATAGCTTATTGTTTCCGCACTTCGACTCCAACTTCGAAACTTTCCCATACGGACAAGATGGCCAGCAAAACGGCGCCGTACCTGGTTCGTCAAAATACGTAACAGTAACGTAAGGTGCAATATGATCGAGCTGAACAATCTATCTACATCCTACGGTTCCTACCGTGCCAAGTGCAATGCCGTGGAACTCCCAACGCAGCTTCCGCGTCCTTTGTACACAACAGCAGCAGAAAGAAGGCAGCGCACACCGACAAACTTGTAATCTTTTCACCGGGAAGTTTCATAGTTAAAACACTTCGTTGCGGACGGCAGCGCTAAATCCTGTATAGAGACTATGCCCAACGACAAACTGTTATATCGAACTTTCGAAAATCTCGCTCTGCGACTTTATACAGGGAGAACCAGGCATTTCCCGTCGCAAAAACTTGGCAGTTGATATTACAGAGTTTGCGGACTCCAGGATATAAAAGACTCGTACTACGATCAGAAAACTGTTTTGTAAGCAATTAAGAGAACCTAAGCAGTCTGATAGATCGATGAAGCGTGAACACAGAGCGCCTTATCCAGGAGACTGTCTCCCACTGATGGAAAACAGTTGCAAGTTCTTGGTATGTAATCCGAGTAAACAGCCCCTGGAACGACGGTAAACTCGCCCGGTTTCGCTTTAGTAGGCAATCACAGACACCAAAAGGCCTTGGATGATCAAAAGTCTGAACGAACCATGTGATCGCCAAAAGACACTGAGCACACATCAAACTTTATAGCAAAGCGAGCAGAAAGACATGGTGCATTACAGCCGAACAGCGCCCATGAGCCAAACCTGGAAGCGGAAATCGCCTTTCCTCGTCACGAAAGGCTACCGAAGGACTGACATCGACAGCAACGACGAGTCGGTAAACTTGGGGCAGATACTCAAGTCAGCGCGGTTCTCCAAGTGCTCCTCTGACACAGGTGCATATATCTTAACTTGCCGGACATGGGTATCGCGTCCGTTCTGATGGTTGGATATTATGGCGATCTGCAACATCCAAGTTCGATGTGGACGCCCAAACTTCTTATCCAACTTCATTACCACCCATCCGCTCGGCTCGTTAAACTCAGCAGTCTGAAGATCTTGTAAATCGTTGAAGTTGATTCCCGTACGAACAGTTATTCTGAAAAGTACAAAACAAAATAATTCCAACAGCGAACACCGAGAGGGAGTTGTCTACATACTTTTGAGGCGTATAGCTTTCGTCCGCTTTGAAGTCACAGTATAGGGCCACAAACTCGATGTCTGTCTTTCGAGGGAATTGTACGTTAATGAGGTGCGGTTGAGAGCCGTCGGACTGCCAGAAGGTGTCCAGTCGATTGTCCCGTAGTTGTTCAATGCCTGTCATAGCTTTTGCAGAGGAGAGGCTCCAGAAGGCATTCTGTCCCACTTCGCGATGCGTCCGTTCTTCTTCGGTGGTCAGTGGACACAAATCGCGTCGCAGTTTCTTGGTCGAGGCTTCCGGCATGGTTGATATCAGTCCTGCACGAAACCACCAGCGGGTCCAGGAAAAGTAACCAGGAGCAGGAGAATGCACCGTTCCGATTTCGACAGTTTCGGAAAATGACAACAGTCACAAAATTGACAAGTGACAACTGCAAATTCTGATCAGAACGCTTCAAATCAACGAAGCTGTTTCAGCTCAATCAACTCGTTAGCGTTGGCGCAATTGCCAGTTAACTGGCAAAAAAAAGCCGACATGCTGGAGACTCGTGGAGAGAAATGGGAGAGGGAAAGTAGAGTCAAAGTGAAACCATTGCCAATACTCATTCGGTCAGCTTTTAGTTCCTGCGCGCACACCACTATGAGTCCTCTCTGCCTTTTGATCGTTATGTGCCTACGGCTTATCCTGTCTTCTTTTTGATCACTCTCAGACGACGACCTATCCTGTCTGCTTTCTGGCTGTTTACTGTCTTCTTTTGAATTCTCTGTTTTTGATGCGTTTGATGACTTTTACTTTTTTTCGTTCTTTCTCCGCCTTTACATAGCTGGTCTGGTTGCGTAAAGTCTGCTTTTTGTCGGGAAGAGGATCACTTTTAAGAGTCGGTATCGATGTTTCTTGTCTTCTGACCAATGGGTTACTGATTGACCCACTGTTTTTTACCATGGAAAATTATGGTTATCGTCTGCACGAAAAACATCAATACCGACTCTTAAAAGTTTTAAAACTGACACGCCATTGAGAAGATTAAAAGCAGACAGGATAGATAGATTTATTGAGCCTCGACAATCTAGTCGACGGCTTCCTCGATCGCCAGAGGATAACAAAACATAAAAATACAGTACTAACAGCGTTGGCAAGTGGAAGCGATCAAGACTGACTTCAGAGATTGACACATATGGATCAGGCGCCAGAAAGGAAGTGGAAAATTCGCACAGGAAAAGAAACACGTGAATGACAGACAGCTATCAGTCTGCAAATACGTTAGTTATAAGCTCCGCCTATCGAAACGATGGGCAATGTGACGAGTGCAGGTAATCTGCGCGTGTGCGCACCACTTAGTCAGCTTCCACTCTTATCACTGTCGGCTTCCGGTAGCTGGCAGTCTTTTAGTTGCTAAAAAGTAGCGTCTTTTTCCCTTGGGTTTCCTCGTTCAAATTCCAAATGCGGCGAAGACCGGAGATCAGAGCTTAAGCCATTCTTAGTTGCAGTTAGTTCTATTACTTCTTCCCACTTTGTCTGCTCAAGCTGCGTTTTCTAGGTGCCTGTTAGGTGGTCTACTGTGGAAGAGTCACTGG
Organism: Ramazzottius varieornatus; assembly: GCA_001949185.1. Taxonomy (NCBI): domain Eukaryota; kingdom Metazoa; phylum Tardigrada; class Eutardigrada; order Parachela; family Ramazzottiidae; genus Ramazzottius; species Ramazzottius varieornatus. The sequence goes on along the minus strand of BDGG01000010.1, from coordinate 1,567,513 downwards.
AGGCTTCACAAGCGGATATGTAGCTGAATGGCTCGGCGAACAGCTACGGCGAAGTGTTGCGCAACTTGGCGAGGGAGGACAACATGTTGTCAGTATCCACGTGAAGCCGCACATTCCTTTGCCTGACCGAACAGCCCGCGATCTTCCAATGTCGTCGCGGAAGAATAGCCGTATTATTGAAGGAGTCGTTGTCGAGCGAAAGGAGGAGCACCGTACGCGAAAGGTGGTGCTCGGAGTGGTCCTGGTTTGCCTGATTGCCTGTTCCCAAGTCGGTGCTGCGCAATTCGCCCGGAATACCTACACAGCCACATTCAACGCTCCTTTCTTCGTCACATGGTTTGGTGCTATCTGTCTGGTTATCTGCTATCCCGTCTACTGTCTATGTATGCTGTTCAACTGGAAGAGAAAAGAGAGCTTTCTGGCAATATGGAAGTCAGTTGGGACTGGGTGGACGGTGGTCAGCGGTATGTACCATAGTTTATGTAAAGCGTTTGTGCTTACAGGAGCTCGCAAGATGTTTACGGACCTGATGGTATAAGCTGGAAGAAAATCCTGCTACAGAATGGATTCTTTTCGTTGGTCGCGTTGGGGACGAACTACTCATACGTCCGCGCATTGGGCATTAAGGCTTCGCTTCCTTCTGACATCACCGCAATGTTTGCCTCGAACTGCGTCTTTGTGTTTCTCCTCAGCAGCATCGTGCTGGGTACAAACCTCATATCGCTCAAGGTACCGATAAAACGCACAAACATCCCAAGTCCTCCGCGGTGTAACGTATGCATGATTATGTATTGGCTCTCTAGATGATCTCCGTCGCGCTCGCTGTTTCCGGGATTGTCCTCATCGCGTACGCCGAAGGTTTCGCGGGACCGAGCCTTCTCGTGGTGGCTCTAACTTTGACTGCCGCACTCGGTGCTGCAATCTTTACTGTAAGAATAACTTCGCTTTCATGGAAATCTTATCAGTTCGTTCGTTGCCCGTAAGCCCATAAGGTCTGATGATTTTCTTCGAATAGGTATTTTTCAAAAAGGTTGTCGGCAACGCCAAGCCGGATCAAGTATGCTTGTTCCTCTCGATAACCGCAGTCGTAACAGCAGTCGTCTTCTTTCCTGTCGTACTGATTCTCCACTTTACCGATACGGAGTCGGTCAGCAGTCCAGTTCCCTGGGATTACCTTGCCGGTTCTTCGGCAATCGGAGTAGGTAAGTAACCAAAGTGTACCAGAGTACCTGACTGGTCTTCCTCGATGTCTAATCGTGTTACGTATTCTTGTAGTCTTCAACTTTCTGCTGAACTTCGGAGTGGCCTATACCTATCCGTTGTTTATCGCCTTTGGAGGCATAGTCGGCATTCCACTCAATCACGGTAAGTGTTCTCAAGACTATATCCGATCTTACTTATAAGTACTTGTTACTGTTTTACAGTCGCGGATTGGTACTTCCGTGATAACGTATTTGACGCCATAAAGATAGGAGGGACTGTGCTGATTATAGCTGGGTTCATCCTGATTGTCACACTGCCGGTGAACGTGGATAACAAGTTTCATACGTGGGTCACGACTCGCATACTGAGACGGCAGCTTGTACAGACGTCGGAAGAAACCGTCGAACTCAAACGGCAGGTTACACCATATTGTCGGGCAAATACAATCTTACGTTCTATGAGTTTTATGCCAGATTTTATAACCATGAATCTTTTAATTTCAGAGCCAAGAGTCCCGAACCAGCAACCCGCGAAGTATAAACCGGCATGGTACGACGAACAGCAAGGAAGTCAAAGACCTTCAGCCTTCTCTGACGCCCACGAAGCTACAGAACTCAAGCCACCCGTGATCTTTCAGGTGTAATACTTGTTTCCCCGTCCAGATCCTCAAGTTAGCTTTCCTCTGCGGTCGAGTGGATGTTTAATAATTTATTGCATTGGACTTGAGTTTCGTTAGATTTTGATTTTTTTGCTCGTGTTTTACTCCAGGTCTTGCATTTGTGAAAGTTCGTTATTAAGGTAGTACACTTTGCGTGTTTCCCTTTCCATGTTTTTTAACGTTTTCCGAATAATAAGTAGTATGTGTAGGTGGAAGAACTTGTGCGAAATGAGAGACTCTTTTAGCAGCAGTTATAACTGCAGTATATTGGGCGGAGAACTCACCAGGTCCACACAGCGAGAGAACCAACAACCATGAGGAACATTCGTGAGTCTTCAGTTTCGGAAAAGTAAAATGGCGAAGAGTGAGAATGATTAATTGTATAAGGAAGGTACTGAAGGACGGTAGAAACTCCCCGTGCAACAACACGAGTTCAGTCATTCTTCTTAGCAGCGGGGTGCTTTTTCGCCCACAGACCATCAGAAAAATCAATTTCGTCATCTGACTCTTCCTTCGGAGGGGCTGAAGATGGACGGCGGTTGATCTCGTCGGCGTACAGGGACAACATTTCGTTGACTGCTTTCTCCATAATAGGCTGTACGCAGACAGTGACCATATTGCGACCTTCCTGGTACTCTTTCCAGCTATTCCGTTCTTCCTCCTTGGACGGCTTCTTGATGTATTCTTTCATCGAGGCCCACATCTTTGTTTCTGACTCCCTGATGATTCTTTCCTTGTCTTTCGCAGAACATTTGTCTCCAATCAGCTTTTTCAGGCGAACTTTAGCGTCGAACACAATTTCCTCAATGAGCTCGTGGTAATACTTTTCGAAGATTCCGCCACTTCCGTCATCTGTTTCCGCCATAGTATCTGTAAACCCAAATATCAATCAGACTGTGTGATTGACTTAAGATTCTCCAAGAGTCTGCCCTGCACAAAACACGTGCTGAAATTCTGAATCGTACGTGTACGGCAAGAGACAATTATGGAACCCTCAAATATGTCACAGTACAAAATATGAGATAAGAAAACATTCTCGTCCACGTAATAGTCACCTAAATTCGGTCGATATCTAGTCATGTTGCTGCACTGCAGTAACTGTGAATGTGGGTATGCGATGCGGAAAATCCTGGACTGCGTGGAGGAATGCACAACATTTAGCGTGTAATGAACGAATTTATGGCGGTGGAAAATCAATAATATACGCCGCTATCTCAAAGATGGTTACTCATGGCCTGCGGTTCCTCGACTATACCGGTGTCGTTGCTATCTGTCCAGTCTCCATAGAGCGTTTCATAATCTACCTGAAAGCCGATCGCTGGTACATGTAGTCCAAAACAAGAGTTTCCATGACACGAGTCTACTCACGTTATCTGCAGTTTGAATTTTCCGGGACGATACCACAGTCTGTCACAAGTTCATTTTACTCGGGCAGAAACAGCCCGGAAAGAAAGAAAAATGCACGTACGACCTATTATGAATGGTTCATTTCTTTCTCGAGCTTCTGCAAGGCTACTTTATACGGTCCCTCCAGCGCCACCAGTTCCTCGGGAGCCACCACAAACTTGGGTGGCGGTTGCTTATTCAGCTCCTTCATGATCTTCGTATAACCTTTCTTCTCGTCCGCTTTCAGCAGCGTCAGTGCCGTTCCCGACTTTCCCGCTCTCGCCGTCCTTCCCACGCGATGGATGTAGGTCTTGGTGTGCAGCGGGGCATCGTAGAGTACCACGTACTCCACATTCGGCAAGTCGATCCCTCTAGCCACAGAGTCCGACGCCACGATCACATCCACTGTTCCCTTCTCGAAGCTATCTAGACTGGCTTGTCGTTTCCTCTGATGAACATTCGAGGAAACTTCATGGACGATTAGGCTGTTCGTTCCTTCGCTAAACATCTTAATCAGTAAAGTCAACCTTTTGGTATTCTCCAAAGAATTCGTAAAAATCAAAACTTTCCTCCATTTCATTACATTCAAAAGGTGAAGTATCACCAGAGGTTTCAACCGTGGATCTATCTGGATGCTAAATTCTTTCAAGCCTTTCGGTGTGGCATACGCCCCGATGACTTCGGCGTCGTTCCTCATCATCATGTCACCGTTGTTCTCCAGGGCGACTGCCGCGAACAGTTTCGGTCTGTACAGCTTCAATACTTCGAACCTTTGTGGATCGTAAGAAAGCGTGGCGGAGAAGAGTAGTTTCTGTAAGGGAAGTGTGGGTTTCGTGTAGTGGTTGATGCAGGTGTAGTCGAGAGCGGGACGGACTTCAGGGTTCTTAAAGACTGCACGTTCGAGTAGCCGGAACCAGTTGTTTTTGAACTCTTCAATCATCCTGTCTGCTTCGTCGACTACGAGGTATTCCAGACTCTGAAGGTCGAGATCGGTTGTTTCGTAGAGGTGGTCAACTAACCGACCTGGAGTAGCGATGAGGACATCGACGGGAGTCTTTCGGGTATGAGTCCAGTTTCTTTCCGAAGACATCCAGGACGATTCTTTCAGCTGTGTTTCGAATTCATCTAACTGCCAAATGTATAGAAACTAAACCCACTTTTCATATGAAGTTTGTCATAAATTCATCCATTATCCAAGCCGGAAAAACTGATGCGAATATCGTAAACGTAATCGAAAATCTGATGGACATCACCCGCACTTACATACCGAAGTAAGTCACCATAAGCCAACTGAACTGTATGTAGGTGCGTGAAAGATCAGCAACACTGTCGGTAAGTTAGTCTGCTGGAGTACGAAAAAATCAATCTTCTCGAACTCATTTCTCGAACTTATGACAAAAAAAGACTGAATTCAAATCATTGCTTCTGGGGACAGAACTGACATACCTGAAGTATCTGCTGCCGTTCTTGGTCGAGAGCTTGTTTGCCACAGATCAGCGCGATCTTCACTCTTGTCCCTTTCGCAAACGTTTGAAACACATCTGCAACTTGCACAGCCAGCTCCTTTACCGGAAGCAGAATCAACGCTCTGATTTTCGAAGAAGACCTTTTGCTCAAATCCTGCAGAATTGGTATGACATACGCCAGCGTCTTACCACTTCCGGTCGGTGCACAGATGCACATATCAGAAGGCCTTCCAGCGTAATACCTCAGGTTGTTCTGATAACTGAGAATGTTTGGTATGATCGTACGCTGGACAGGGAAGAACGATGTGATGCCTTGATCGTGCAGCGCCGTCACGAACCGCAGATCCAAGCCAGGCATGTCTTCGACAGGAAGACCAGCTTCAGCGACATCACTGGACAGTGGCTGAGGTGCGCTGTACCAGGCTGGAAGATAAGGTGGCAGTTTCACTTTCTTGCTCTGCTTGGCTTGTCCTATCACCGTGAAACCAGTCCCCACTTCTGTCAAGAGGACTTTGGGCTCTTGCATTTCAACTTCCATGTCATGGTCAGGGACAAGCGATGACGAATCCCCGTCGACGTTCATTTTCACATCATCTTTACTTAGCGTGGTATCCATAGCTTCAACGTCTGGTTTCTGCTCCCGTCTTAGCTTCTTGCGCTGCTTCCTGCGCTGATTCTTCGTCTCGGCACTTTCCATGGTGCGATCAGCGGTGTGTAACCGGAAGTCCCGAACCTACGTAAAACAACAATTCACCCGTCAAGCCCAACTGTTCTCTGCTGAGCGGTTCCTCATTGTTTAAGTTTCAAGAACGAGGCGTTACTCTCCAGGCTGCGCACGGATGGAGAATGACTACCGCGGGATCGTTCAGACAGTACGAATACAAGGTTCATCATCTGGCTTCTCGACCAGCATCAACTTGCAAGATGCATCACTATGACCCGTTTGCCCAGTCCGCTCAGCACTATAATTCAACTTACCTCTCAACTTACCTTATTCAACTTACCTCCGGAGGAGCAGTGGCGGACTACTGGAACAACCCGTGAGACGGTGAGATGATGAAGACAAGAGCTAACTTCCTAAACAAAATTGCCGAAGTTAATCGATGTCGAAATCTCCGTAATTTAACCGCGACTTTTGCACTGCCTTGAGTGCCTTTCGTTCCTCTTTACGAATCAATCAACCCAGTTGGTCAATCAACGATTCGAAGTACTGGATCTTTACAACAGGGTTTCGACCAGTTTTTTCGCAATTTCTTTTTCCAGATTTTCTACAAAGTAAACTTTTGGGAAAAATCTCACCAGATTTTCGGAGCAGCCGAAGGATTCACCGTCTGTCTACAGTTGCTTGTGCTAGCACTGGTTTGTTTGCAGCGGGAAGTACGCAACTCCACTAGGCAAGATGTCGACCAATATTATGATCCCCAACAAGACGGCGGTCCAGAAACTTTGGGACAATATACGTAAGTCGAATGTTATAGTACTCCGTTTCTAATACCTTTCTACTGTAGCGTCACTGCGCGAATTGGGAAATGAACATCATGGCGGATTCAAGACTCGATAGACTAGAGCTGCGTGTTTATAGGGATCGTCAAAAACGCATACGACAGCTGGAAATTCAAGAGCGCAGGATATCGAGAATATGGTACGTTCCATATACAGCCACTCTGCTGATCGCCCTATAATTATGTTACCACCCAGGTCGGTCCACCCTGATGAACAAAGATTCTCAACTTCAGATTCTCTCACATATATCATGCATTTACATCGTGTCATATGTCTGATGGTTTTCTCCTAGGACTGTACCACAGTGACCTGTATAACGACGACAACGCGGTGGTAGCCGAAGCAGTTCGACGCTTGCCCGAGCATGTTTATGAAGCGAGAGTACATAGGATGCATCGAGCAATGCAACTCAGCCGCAACAAGATTATTCTTCCAGAATCCATGTGGCCCAAAGAAGATGAGGTGGGTCAGTTTTTGTTTCTGTTTTAGCCTTAGCAAGTTTTGGGATTTGCGCTGTGGCTGAAATCCATACATAATGCGTTCTGCTGCAGCCCATGCAACATTACCTGGAACCCTACATAAAAGAAGTCCAGAAGGAACTGGCCGAGCGAGCGGAATGGGACAAGCGATAGAACGAGATGCTCCGAAACGGATAAGAATGTCAGGAAGCAAGAGGAGGTTATATGGAGTGGCTGTATATTTACTTTGTGTGATTTCTTTGGTGGTACAGTTACTTCATCAATGTTCGAACTTCCCGTTTTGAACTTGTGCGAATCATTTAGGTGTACAGTAATAGTTGAAAACGTGTGTTTTGAGTACGGTCCTTCGAGGTTTTTGGCTCGAATAATAGCTGCAGGCTTTGCGCATTCATCGTAGTACCGAGAAAGCAGATTCGTATTGACATCACAGGGAGGAAAAGCGGACTGCTTCGAGCAAAAAAATATCTAGTGCTGTTCTGCTGCTGTGAATGCTTACAAGTCATGATAAAAAACAAAAAGGGACGAAAAGATCAACCGAAGATCCTTCCTACAGTCCAACAGGCTAAACCTTGCTACTGCCCAACAGATCCAAAAATAATCCTTCTTAGTTATAAAAAAAGCCGTTAAAAGATTTTCATCACATTATTCCATTCGAGTAGTACTGAAAATCGTCGTACAGTTTAGTCGTAATGGACGCTATACTGGAGGACACCATTGTGTCCACCATCTGTTGCAAACTTTCTTCCGTGGCGTAGACGTGGAGTCTTTGCTTCAAGCCATTCACCACATTGGAACCGCCGTTCTTAAAGCACGGTAAATCCGCTGCAAGACAAAACAGGTGTTAGCTAATATACCATGGCTTCTGGAACAAATCGGAATTACCATTCTGCATCACTTCGAATATCGAAAGAATCTTATCACAATGTTTCCGGGCGGCAATCAACCCTTTAAGCATTTCCAGCTTATAGTATTCGAACATATCACTTCCCACTCCGCCCAACACGTCCACGAAATCTGAGGTCAGTTTAAACTGGGAGTTCTCAAAGCCTAAACTTTTTGGCGACTGAGACAGGATGAATCCGAAGTCGATATGAATCAGATGACCATACGAATCCAGCAGAATATTACCGTTGTGCCTGTTGAACAGCATTACTTTTTACACAGAGACGTCCTTAAGACCTGCAGAGAGGTGCTTACCGGTCCTTGACTTGCAACAAGTATGAAACCAAGCAGTACGCGGCCAGACTGTGGACAAAGTTCAGCTGCGCTTTGAAGAACTCTTCAGTGGTTTGTCCGCCATATTCCCGGATGAAGTACTGTAGAAGAGGAAGCTGGCTTTGCTTCTTAATCTGATGCAAAGATACGGCGTTGATGATGGGCTCGATCATGCCTTGGTCTTTTCCTGTCACAAGAATATTGCAAGGCTTGAGCCAAAGCTTAAGCTTCTCGGTCTCCCATATTTTCTATACAGTAAAAGAGATCAGACACAACCAAAAACTTTCAACTCTTCTACTCTTTGCATTACGGTGTACCTGCAAAAGCTGCAACATCTGATGAGCCAGCTGTTCTTGACGCAGGTCGTCGCCGCACTTGACAATCACGGCAAGCAGCCGCCAGTTAGGCAAGTGGCCGTACGGTGAACTACGACGAATTCTGGCCTGCTTCATTTCCCACGGTTCTTTCATGGCTGCCGCTGAAGGGTCTTCGTGATCCGGCTGAAACAGAACACTGCTCTGAATGCTGCTTCTTTGTCAAAACTGAGATTAATTTCGTCCCTTATACAGTACCTTGAAACTAGTTCCGTTTGCGTTCAGGCTTTCATTCAGTCGTCGTACTACGTCACCGGCGCTGATCGTAATTTCGCGACTCTCTAGACTCTGCATACTTTCTTGCGACCACACAGACGTGGTTTCCCCGTTGTGGAGTCGGTTGACATCGTGAACCGGAAACTACAACAAACTGGAATAAGAGAAGATGCTTCATAAAGTATGATGTGCTGGTACCTGATTGAGAATTTCATCGTCTTCCTGAGACCAGCATTCTCCGTCCTCGTCGCTTTTACTCGAGGAGATACCTTCATCGCACGGGGACTGATCCATTATGTTCTCCTCGGATTTCGTATGCCGCATTACATTGTCTTGAATCTTGCTGTTCACCGGGGTGCAGAAGAGGTCCTCTACCAGTAGAACTTCGACAAAAATTAAGTAAGGAGCCTACAGAGCACACCAACTGTTACGACATAAACAAAGTTATCGAGCTTGCAGGGAGGTTCCTCGAGAGTACGTCAGACGGCAAGTATACCTTATCTTTCGAGTTGAGCACAGCAGCCGCGGTCGGTGGTATACGTACCACGTGATGTGGAGTGTCGCAGTACAACGGTAACCACACTCGGGCAGGAAGGTTGATGTTGATAACGCCCAAGTCTGCGGCCAATCGAACAGTCCGACCGTCTTTTGGAGACCTGGTCAGGTTTCTTCCGATTTTGACGAGGGCTTTCACAAACTCAATTTCTGGTGCCAGTCGAGGAGCCTATAAGAATATTACGCGTAAAAACGCCATGAATAATGAATAACGAACTGAAAGTCTATGAGCATTGTATACATCGGAAAAACGTGCTTGACCGAGAAAGTCAGGAAACCAGCGGCAACGAACCTGGCACGTGCAAACAACGGGCTCTCCTTTGAGTTCATGCATGACGTTGACAGTCGACTCAAAGCAAGTGCATCCAGAATGAAAAGCCTTAGCTGATGCCAAGTCACCGATTGTAGACTTTACCGGATGTTGTGCAACTGCCGGCGGCGCCGCACTGCTGGTTGTCGTACTTCCTCCTACCACACGAAGAAATCATGATAGTTATCGATTAACATAAGGCGGTATTAGATATCAGAAATAAAATTTACTAAATCGATCAGGTCATTACCTGTAATGTCGGATCGCGATCGATGGTGACCCGTCTTCTTCACACTTCCGGGTGGAGTCATGGTCGCCATCGGTTCCGGCTCGCGCAGAGGTTTCAATGTGGGCAAGGCGGAAAGCGCCGGAAGTGGGCGTACAGGCCTAAAGAACAGTTGTGGCACAGAAAGCCTGCAGCGATTTACTGTATGGTTGACATACCGACAGGAATATGTTTCCGCCAATATGGCTTCTCGAAATTTCGCGATGGGAGTTTTGCGGATCTTTCTTCCGCGCATCCAGCCATCTTGGGTGTATGCATCGGTGAGCCACGCAGACCTCAAAGCCAAATCCGGACTGAACTCGCATCTGCCAATAGACATCAATCAGAATTATGTTCTCTCCTATTTCTGCCAAGAATGTAGAATCTTGCCGAGTCCGCTGGCAACTGTGTGAACTTACCGGTACTTCAAGTACGGCAACAGATAGTCAGACAAGTCTCTTGTGTCAATGCACAAGTTAATCAACTGTGGCAGGTAAAACTCTACGTCTACGGGATCCAGAGTGAACAGTCGATTCCCTAGACAGACGAAATACAAATGAGTCTATTCCCGGGAACACTAATTGTAAAGGAGGACGAGTGCGATGATACCACAAGTTACCCAGATATTGTTGTACTCCAGTATCTTTCGACTTCGAACGGTAAAGATAGTGTAGTGCCAGACTTGCATCAAACAGCTCCGACTGGAAGAAGCGTAGCAGCCAGTTCGTATGTTCTTGAGAAGGAGGTGGAGTGGTGGGCTGAAGTCCTGCGGTCACTTCGTTGTCGACCGGACTATGGCTAGCGTTCCCGTCTACGGTATCGTTCAGAGAACTCGCTGAATAAGGGCTTTCACCTGTAAGGTAAAGGCCAAGGACGTTGGGAGCAGACAATGTCTTATCAGGATGCACATCGCTCTCCGTGAGTTCGTGACTCTCGTCGACCTGAGATAGCCAGTTAAGAGAGCTTGTGGATTGCGAGCTTCCAGTCCGTCGATGTGTTCTGCGGTAGTTGTGAGGAAGCTTGTCGGATAGGGAACGTAGAATGGACGGATGTTTGAACGCCGAGGTAACCTAAAAAAACCTATTAAGTCAGTATTTACCGTAATGACTAACGAGCCAAAGAATATCAGTATCCATATATTCACGTTGATTATGCTAGTGGCAGCCCCAGAACTTCCGTCTGCTGGATTAACATGCGTTGTCTCACTGATGCTCGGTGAGGATGAGGTGTCTGAGACTGCGAAAGACGCGACGGATCCACAAAGATCCGACACGTCATGCTCGACTGATTCGCTTGGAAAGAATTCACTGCTCGACTTGAATCGTTTACAGTCCGACTCCTCCATCTCGTTTCTCCGAATGAAGAGCTATTGTTGTACTGTGGACTTAGTGCGGTATGGAGATCGGTAGGCTAAGTTGTTCATTCGTCTTGCGTGTAAATTTAGCAGCCCCTGTAATGAGAACGAAATTACCACATAACAGCTTACTGCTGTAGATACGAAAGACACCCCAGATGATTCGACAACTCACCACGGGACTTTTCCGACGATCTGGATTCTGAAACAAACTCTGGAAAAAATCTTCAGCTCATTTTCAACGGGACATACATGGTATACTGTAATCCATAATCTCATACGGCCTCGAATCTCAGGCCCATGAGCAGCAAAGCGAGTTGCAACAAGCGATCTTCGTCGGATTCCGCATCTGCTTTACCGTCCAAATGATCCAATCGACTCCGAAAGTTGAGTCTGACAGCGGAGGTTCTCCCACAGGAAATGAGGCGCTATAGACAGTGGTACCGTAATTCAGGATCAGGAATCAGGATGCTGCTGCTTTGTAAAGCTCGTCCTCGATTACGTGAAAGTGAAGTTCGTTGAAGGAAAGGTGGATGACTCATGAACAGGTTGACATGTTCTCCAGGTGTGTCAATATGAGCTGACAGCTGAATATCGCAATGTGTCTTATGTTTTTGTGACGTCATGCGCATGTCCGGTTCGATAACCAGTGTGGCTTGCACTTGAGCAGTTGGATTTAGCGGTGGACGGGTGATTTATTCAGCCTAATATATAAAATCATGGAACTGCCACCTACAACCTGTCGAAGACCGGTACAACAGGGAAACTTTGTTATCAGTGCGCAAATCCTACCTTTTGAACAGAAATCCCGGTGTTCGAAAGACATTCGAAACGGTATTTTCCATATAAAAAGTATTGATTGACTGATGAACAGGCCGTTCCAAAGTTGGGCTGCACTTGAGGTTGCGAAGCCGTTCCGTGTTTTGGATAATTCACTGAATAAATCACCCGTCCACTGCTGGTTGGATTCTTTCGAAACATTTCTTATCACACTTATCTCCTGGATCTTCTTCCAGGTCTGGATTCCTAGTTTCCGCAGTCTTTGTTCTATTAGCAGGCAGTGGGAGCCGATGTGAGGATATTGGGCTACTGAGCTACGGACAAGACAGGGATGGATATAGGATACTCTCATGTGCAAGTAAACCCGGATCATGGATACAGCCAGCATCATCGCTCATGGGTACTAATGGAAGAAAGAACGTCCAAACAGCCATCGCCGCCGAGAAAATCCCCTAAGAAAACCGAGAAAGTTGATAGAGCAGTAGTGGACGACCAAGACGCGCGGATGTTGGACACGTCGGTTGAACAGTCGGACTTGTCCTCATCAATGGATAGTAATGGCGTTGATCTTCGAACCTGCGTGTCGTGTAACGCCGCAGACGTCCTCCTCAACCTGGAAGAGATTTCGCGCAGAGTATTTCAGTACCTGCCTATCCGCGATCTGGAAGCATGCATGGATGTTTGTAGTGGTTTTCGAAATTATGCAGTTTCCGAAGAGAAGCGACGGCATGTATCATTCCTCTTGGCCGGAAGGATGGAGCCTCCGGACGCTGCTGACTTCCTGGCAAAGTTATGCCACTCACAGTACGACGAAGTGCTGTGTGAAGCCAAGATGATATTTGTGTTCAAGATGAGAATTCTTCATCCACCGGGCTACCGAGGCGACGTCTATTACAGAATGACCAGCCTGCTTGAGAACGATGTGGACGAAGCCCGTAAAACGTGCAGTTCCCACTTGATCAAACATCAAGTCGTCATCGGAGATACTGTGGTTTCGGGTTCCTCAAATTCTACCAAGTTTGGAGATAGCTTTTGCGCCATGCTGATCCCAAGTATAGAAGGTAAGTCAGAAATCCACCCAGTAATTGTTCATTTTGGTTAGTCTACATCGAGATAAGGTGGGCAAGTCGGCCACCTATGCTACAGCCTGACGACTCATGAGCTCGAACCCCGTTGGGTGACAGACTTGCCTGTCTTGGCCGAACCTCTCTTTCTGCCTTGCATTTTTTGGTTTTGATATTTTAGTGTTTCTGCAGGTTTATTACTAAGGTGTCTATATCAGATGAATTTCGACCACGCTCTACGCTTCGGACACTTCACATGGATGCAGAATTGCATGGACGATATCGCATCAAAGGATCTCCACAAAGTGGCGAACCGCGCGTATGTAGTAGTGACTAGCGCCCGGGTTCTCGGGCTGCCCGAACCTTTAGCATTCGACTTTCCCTTTTGTGGGATCAGCCAAAGAGTTGGTCACGATTCCTCAGATAACTGTTTCGTGTTTTGTGGTCCGAAAGTCCGCGCAGGCAGCGTTTTCCTCGACCACAATGTGCACCACGGCAAGCGCGACCTGATACTCGCCGAGATGGAGAAAATTAAGCCGTGCTTGCTGAAGGAGAATGCAGTGGACATGTTCGCAATATGCCTGACGAACCGTACAACCTTGCTGAACTACCTTTACCTCGAAGAAGCCGCGGTGTTTCGACAGCTGTTTCCAAGAGTGAAATTGTCGGGTGTTTCCACTACCGAACCTTTCTTCGGCAACACAGCGTCGACGGTCTGTGTCACCTCGGTGGAAGACCGAATCATTCGAGCTTCGAACGAAAAAACTACCACGCATTCCAGCATTTCCCTGTTTTTTGTAGTCGTAGTTCACCGCTGAGTTCAGTTTGTTGATTAATTTCTGCTGTTTAACGGTACATTTGCTGTCGCTTTTGAGAGAAGTATTTCACAAACTGAGTTAATTTATTTCCTCGTGGAATAATTGTGATTTGAGCGTTTTGCCGAATGACTGGTCCGTCTTTTCCGGAATCGTACCATGTTTTAATAGAACAGATTTGATGCTCGCATAAAAACTTGAAGAATTAGCACTGCACCGGAAGTAAATTGTACAAAGTCAACTGAATCAAAGACTGGATGAGACGTGAAAACTGTAACATTATTCCGAGAAATTGTGTTCTCGGCTTTCCTTACAGCAGCGGTTGCTCAGACTGTGCTGAGTAACTTTTCACACGCGAGTAATACAGCGGTGGAAAGTGTTGATGAACATCGACGGCGGAAGTTGTTTTCACATGCCTGAAAGTATGAATGATGCGTATTACCATAATGAAAGAATACAATCGAGACCTCATTTCAACATGAAAAGTAGTTTCTTATCTTACCCAGTAACCCGTGTGATGGAGTACTTCCGCCAGTCCAGCCGTCCGTGGAGACGTTCTCTGCTGTCGCGAATGTTCAGCTCCTGATGAACGAAGGTCACGTTATGGAACCGACCGAGGGGAGATGGATAGTATTTTTTCAGTTAGTATATTGCTGAGTTCGCCCTTACCATTGTCAGTATATCGAATTCTATCTTTTTCTTCGTACGTCTTTTGTATGTTCGTCCGGTGAACTCTTCCGGCTTTTCCCTTCTCAGGTACACGACTACGCTTGTTCCACCGTTGGAGAACTCGTAGTTACCACGAAGAATTTGGACCACCCCACCATCTTTGCTCTGGGCAATTTCCATGTCACGCAGCCGAGGTACTATCGCCGCTGGTTCCTCTGCAAGAAAAAAAAACTTGTTAGCATACTAAGTAGGAAAATGAACTAATGAACCAACAATCTTACCAGGCGTATTCGCATATAAGACTGTTCCATCCGCGAAGAACCGGAAGAAGCGAAAGTACTGCACTGTGTAGTAAGCTTGGTATTCGACGGAGTTATCGATGAAAGAAGCTTCTCCGCGACGGATGTAGGTGTATCTGCTAATGTAAAGTCCGTTAAAGCGCACCTGCGGACGATGGATGAACATTTCCCTCCAAGAGTCATAATGCAGCTCTTTGGGCGTTCCACACAACTCGGACCATATCCTCAGGCATGCCAGTCGCCATATGTTGTTCTCGCGCGCTGTTCTGTAGAACCCTCGACAGACCATGGCGAACCTCTCTAAAGACAGGAGGTCTAGCTCGGAAGAAACGATCCATTGAGTCAGGTACTGGACGACCTCGTAAGGCAGGTCGCCGATATGCGCGGCTTCGATATCGAGATCCCGCTCGCACACACCATTCTCGTATGGGCTGTACTTCTTTAGACTTTTCAGAATGTCCTCGGGGGATGCAGGTACATTTTTCTTCTCGACTTCCGGTGTGTCATCTGGGCGGAGGTTTTTCTTCCGCTTGTCGATCTGCTTCTCGAACTTGAATTCTATATCTGGATCAAGTTGCATAGCTCGCTTGTACAGACTGATTGCTTCGTATAAACGACCACTGCGCTCTTCTTTGATGCCCTCCTGGAATATTTCTGCAGCCTGCAAGCAAAGTTGGATCATCGCTATTAGACGCACTAACAGAAACTATGACAATGTCATTCACAGTATAAAATTATACGTACTATTTCAAACTTGGACCGCGATGTAGCAGCTTCTTTCTCTTCAGCTCGCGTCTTCTTCGAAAGACCCCGAAAAGTTGTTGCCGTTCCTCCTCGCGCATTGTGGTCCGATTGGTCCTTGATTGCTCCGCTTGACAATTCTTCTTTCCATCTTTCACGGAACATTTGCAGCTCCAGCATTCTCTCACCTTCTGATACGGGGAAGTTTTCTTCCAAATCCATCTTCCCGACTCCGTAGGCTTCGATGCTCCGGTCTTACTCCCAGACTGCAGTGAATACCCAGCTAGAATGACTATATTAACCGTACGCAACAACCATGGTCCATGGAAAAGTCTGGCCGTCTGGGGAAGAAGATCACTTCCCCGCTTCGATTACTCGTACTAGTAGTTAGCGACGAATTATCGTGAGACGTCAGCTGATCACACTGCCACCCTCGGGCCCAAAGTCACCCTCAGCCTGCCCTGCCGCTCCCGGGCGTTTGTTTGTTTGGTCAGTCCGCCCACCTCGACTTCGGATTCAAAAATGATCCTTGGCTCAGCCGAGAAAGTTTCATTGAGCATCCTTCCACAGAATTGAATAATCCCCACGATTATTCATTTGGAGAGGCAGCAGAAGGGATTACTGTATTACGGTACTGCGAGACTATACGGCTACACGGTCCATTTAGGGCACGACAGGGAGGAAGCTGCGTATGTAATCTTTCGAAATAGCTACTCCAACGGAGTATACTTGATTCCACTAAACAGGGCTCTGGATTGACTGTACCGATACCATATGCTTTGCTATTTCAGACACTGGGCTAGCGGATACGGTGGAAATATGTATTTCGTATGAGGAACGTGAGAATCCTGTTCAATGGAAACTGGGAGCGTGCTGCGCCGTCGATTGTTCCGGACAATCTTCACGGAGACCTAGCGATCGGACAGGACAATGAAGACGAATTCATTTAGGATCAGGACCACCCCGGCTAGTTGTAAGCCATCAAGCTGATGGTCTCAGAACATCTAGTCCATACCCACCACCGAACGAAACCTTATGTCTCTGTTGTTTTAGAGAACTATTCGACAGGAGACCAGGGCAGAGATCGCCATTTAGCGTGACATCGTTCTATAATTCAGGGGGATTCCGAGCAGCTTGCTAAAAGTTGCCAGTGACGGGCTGGTCAACGCCAAACAGAGATTGAAGATGGAAGAAGCCACTGTACGGAAACACGGTACTGGATATACTGTACCTGAAATGCGGTATGTTACAGGATTCTTGTCAGCACCGGAAGCCCAACACGGAAGTACCGTTCCAATAATCAAATGCAATTACATACGGCGAGGGCTGTACTGATGCTGACCTGCGTCCAAGGGAAGGTCTGCATGATCCAGTACTCCACTCCCCGTGAAATAAAGAACCAGCACAACAGGCCAGAGAAATACAATGGCGACGACTGACGTCATGGATCCCAAGACAAGGCCTTTGCTATATAATCCGGTTGTCCTTTTCAGTGCAACCTGCTCGGACACTAGCAAAGGCTAGTCTTCTCGTGATAGATTTCTCTTGCGGTACTTTTACAGAGTTTTAACTTCGTTCTACCGTATAGGAGGCACCTCCCATCGCACCGACCACGCAGATAACGATTCCTTCCCACCGCAATGAACTGTCCTTGACGTGGGAATACGCCATCACAATGGCCCCTCCCAGAGCAACGATATCAGTCCCTACCTACAGAACTCTTCTTGTAATCGAAAATCTGGCGAAAGGTACGTTAGTATGTAGGTGCTAAGCACGGCATACCTTTACATAAAATACCGTAGTCTTTAGAACGATTACTGACCGTATGTAGCAGAAGGCTGTCTCTATGTAGAAGAGGACTTGAACGATGGATTTGTTCAAGTACTTGCCGGAGTACACGTACACTTGAGTGAATTTTGAGCATGTTGATCCATCGACATAAGGGTAAAACAGTGAAGGGTAATTAAAGCCACTCCCGAAAAGTGATTTTTGGTCGAAGAACGGGCTTGCAAACCGGTGCGCGCTTGTAAGGCAACGGGATTCTCTGTCAGTTCGGTATCAACGGAATGCCGCGGCGAGTATCTGGGTCCATCATCTAATTCTTCATCTGAGGAGTCAACTGACTCACGGTCGGTGTTGAATCATATTCCTTCAAATTCTAAAAGAAGGTGTCTCTCGTGTAGTGCGGCTTGGCTGCTCTCTATTGCCGCGCAAATATGTTTCTCACCTGGGTCTCCGACCAGCATATCGCACATTTCCACGTTCTTCTTCCGGAACATCTTTGACAGCCTTCTGCCAGGACTGCTTGCTGTATATTGACTGGTTTCGCTGGACGTTCGTATCGTCCCTCTCGAATATCCCATCAGTGACGATGGTTTAGCCCGTAGAGTCGTTCTGAGCAGTTCGAGCAGGCTCCATTCCGAAAGATAGACTAAAGATACAGTAGCGGAAAGATCTGCCCATGGGACCTTGTTACACTGCAAAATATTGTTAGCTGGAAGATCTGGTCTTTCTTCGACGTTTCCGCCCGTTCTTGTCCAGCTTCTCAGAGTGATTACTGTCTCACGTCGCCCGAAGGTTTTATTTGGCATCCAACAATGATTGAGAAGACCCCCACTTTCTTATCACACTGGGCCGGAAATGGCCATCGTGAGTTGTCCATAGTGAGTACGGACTACCACACGAGAAACCGTTTTTGATTACATCTTTTGTTTCTTTGAAGGTTCACCAGAAGAAACAAACTTGCCTAAGGTGGACGGACTTCCTTGAGTCGGCGCAACTTAATGATGTCTCCGTGGAGCCCGATCATCATCGTACACAGTCGTATTTTCAGGTACAAGATAGCAATGCTATCAGGAACATCGTAAATTTCCGCTCGAGAGATGGAAGTGTGAACTCATAACATGACACAGCAATACCACATAAAGTTCATTACAATGTCAAAGGTGTCGAAAATTTTCTCCACTTTTCGCATCAAACCACGGGTTTTACCAGCTCCTCAGTCCCTCTTTTTTCGAATTATGCGTTCAAGTTAATTATGATGAAGCCGAGTTCTTCGATTTCCCGCACGATATCCAGCTCTGGACTGATCGTACTAACTCAGCTGCGGAAGATAGTTCCTGGTATTTCATGTCCTACTGCACCAGGTACGTACTTGACTTTAATCATTAAATACTACATACTATTGAAACTATTAATACATCAAATACAGTAAAATAATATCAATATTGTTGAATAATATTTAGTACCGTTACAGAGAATACTCATGTTCGCAGTTTGTATGTGACTGTAGATCAGGAGCGACCGGTTGAGGACGAGTTCGAGCATCTCAACGTCCAAGATGTAAAGCACTTTGTTATTGGATGCGCCTATGGAATCTTCACTGCTATCACCAACTCCCTCCTGTACAACATCATCAAGCAGACCGCTAGACCCAATTTTGATGCCCCGTCTTTCGTCATTTGGTTTCGTTCTCTATTTCGCATATTTGCTTTCCCGATCTACGCTCTCATCCGGTGGGCATATTGCAAAGCAAGAAGAACCCACCGCCCAGAAGATACTCTGTCCGCGATTGTACGGTATGTAACGTGCTGGTCCTTGTCTGTCTGATGGCGTTTTCAAAAGTGAACCTATATTAGACAGACTAAAATCTTTTGCCTTCTGCAGGGATGGCGGGAAGATTTACGGTGACAAGCCGGTTACATTACGGAAGTTCGTTAGTGACATGCTCTTTCTCACGATCCTGAGCATTCTGTCGCAGTGGCAAGTATTAGTTTGGTCTTCAGTAGTTCCTTCTTCTCTCTTCTTTTCTCCGTGCCGGCGTGCGGATGTAATCTTGTGCACGTTTTACAGGCTGAACTACGCTCCGCTTTTCGCCGTGCGCGGACCCGGAAATATGGCGTCGATGGCTACCATTAACCTGTCGGTTGTGTTCGTTCTTTGTATTGTATTCTTGAAGATCAGCGTAATGAGCGCAAAGGTGATATTATTGTGGTCAATAAAACGGAGAGTTTCACGGTACAGAGTATTATTTTGTAGTTATTTGGAGTAGCCTTGAACCTGTCCGGCGTCATCATACTGACCTTGGTGGAAATCGTGTCCAATCCGAGATGGCACGAATCCCTTCTTATTCTACCCGGGGCCTTCTTCACTGCTGCGTTCCAGGTTAATACAAGCTTCAACTTTGGACAGCTTGGAGAATCGGATTAGGAGACGAGCGTTAATTTCTGAGGGCTTTATTCGTGCAGGTGGCTTTCAAGGTTCGGATAGGTGGCACCACCAACTTGGCTCGCATCAACTACTTTGCTTCCTTTTTGGGCATGTGGATGGTGGTCCTAATGTGGCCGTTGGTCATGTACTTGCGGTTCACCGACATCGAGCGCTGGGAGGTCGTCGATATTCCGTGGGTCGTGTTAGGTGCGTACGGTCCTCCGACTTGTGACAAGACTTTGGCTGATGGAAAACTAATGAAAACGTCTGCTTTCGTTCTTGTACAGTGACTCCCAGCGGTGCTGTGCTAGCACTGGTTCTCGTACTCAATGCCGGAGTAGCCTACATCCATCCTTTCTTCACGTCCATCAGTTTCCTCCTGACCACACCATTTACATATGGTGAGTACTCGTATTGTACAACGGCCAGGATATCGACTCCTGTTCATTAATGATCAAAACCCAAGCCGGAAGTTCGTACAACGCCAGTACGATCTGTATTTCTATTACAGGTGTTGATCAGATACTGAGTAACCGACAGGTATACGACGTGGAGTTCGCCGGCGCTTCAGTAGCCTTCGCAGGAGCATTGATTCTGGTGCTGGCTGACGTCAGTACGAGGTCGCTGATCCGGAAAGAATGGAACCACACCATCAAGACAGCTCGGTTCCTGAAAAAAGCGACGGAACGCCGCCTGGAAGCCAAGCTCGAAACAAAGATTATGCCCATCTCCTCCAATGGAAACCTCGCACTTCCGGTTCCACACCTGACCCGCCTGCAAAGCGTCGACCCTGTATTGGAAGTGACAGACTTGTCCAAGACTGGAGTCTATCGGCGCACAGATTCCAGTGCGCTACCTTCTCGGAGGACCTGAAGCCGAAGGACCTTCATAACTCCTCTAGATTGTAGAATAAGTTCGCAAGTTGAATATCTACTTTTGAAATATGTAGACCTGAGAGTCCTTGCGCGGACATTCGTCGCATGATCATTCAACTCTAGCCGTCTAGTTTTACCTTTGCTTTACGATCGTCGGCAGACAGCATGCTGTACATAAGACGATAACCCTTTTGGCGATAAAAACTTACCGCGCTTTCTTACCTGATAAGGAAGAAAGCGTGGAAGTTTCCCATTTAGAGGTTTCAAAGCATCAGTTATCAACCATAGTTCACTTTATACTCTAGTAGTTCGCTACCACTCAACCAGGTGTTCGATAAAGTCCGAAAGATTGAGCATTCTGTAGAGCTAGAAGCAAGTGGTTCTGCTCCATGTGATACTGTATTTTTTCAATTCGTGTTGCGAGTAGGAAATATTTTTTGATACAAGATAGACTTTTGACAACAAGAGTATAATCGTCTGGAAGGTGTAGACTCCTGGAGGAATGGCACGGAAGAAGGAAATTTTCCGTACTGCGTCGAGCCAGGTTATCGTTCAGAAAATCAGGCGGATGATTTCTGTTGGGACCATGCAGGATACCACAGAAGGTACGGGAGAATCTTTTGTTGGGGAATCCTATATCATCATCGCGTTGATGGAAATTTTCAAACGTTGGTTGTTGTAGAGCCTCCTGTCGAACGACTCCCGGATGAGTTCACGCACTTGAAAATTCGGGATGTTCGATCCTTCGCCGTCGGAATCGTTTTCATTTGCTCCATATCGACCTGCACGGGGATGCTTTACAACGTTACACACAGGACCGAAAGTCCCACGTTTTACGGACCAACTCTGATGCTCACCATACGAGCCTTCTACAGGATCTTCACGTTCCCGATCTTCGTTGCACTCCGTTGGCTCTACGAACTCGTGTTCGGAATGTTCGGGAAACTCAGAAGAAGATCTCTAACCGCAATAATCAGGTACTTTATGTTAAAAAGTATAAATGGGAGGAGACAAATGACCTTGGGATGATCATCTTCTCTTGGTCGAAAACGTGCGCAATTGATCTAAAGATCTTCCTCACAGTGTTCGCCGGCTCCCAAATGGAACGCGAAAATTGTTTTTCAAAACTATTCTCTTTCGTTTTAGAGATGGCGCTTACATGTATGGACGACCGATTACAATAACCAAGTTTCTCGTCGACATTTGTCTTCTGGGCTCTCTGACTGCACTGAACAACATCCTGATGTTCCTGCCCCTCTTCACAATGTATTCTATAGGAAGCTACGCATCGCTAGGAGCCATGAGCATCGTATTTGTGTTCTTTCTCTCCGCCTTTTTCCTCCAAGGCGAGGTCACCAGTATCAAGGTATCAAAGCTGCGGATCACGAGAAGACTCGCATTTTTGAAATCACTCTCGCATTTCGCAGATTTTCGGTGCGGTGTTGTTCTTGTCTGCCGGTACATTACTACTTCTGGTTGAGGTCATCTACAATACGGAGAAGTGGCAACAGTCGGTTCTTGTCTCCGCTGGAGCAATCACAACGGCAGTCTATCAGGTACTTTATTTACATTATTTCGATTGCAGTAAACACCCCGGAAGTGCACCGGAAGAAGTTTCTGCTTTTCAGATAACTTTCAAAAGGCGCGTAGGTAACGTGATATAAAGAAGCTTTGTTATAAACGGATAAGCGCGAGCTGTAAATTAAATGGCTAACCGGTACTATATTCAACCTAGGTGGCACTACCAACCTCGGACGCATTAGTTTCTCGGTATCTTTGCTAGCTATGGTGTCAATGGTACTTCTGTGGCCAGCAGCTCTTGGATTAAAACTGGTGGGGATAGAGCGATGGGACATCTACAACTTGCCCCTGGAAATGCTAGGCAAAACTTCCGCGGCGGCATGGGGTCGGTATTCTGTCTCACCATCATCTCCTTTCGTACTTAAAGACCCTTTGTAAAAACATCTGATCCACGTACTTGATATTATGTCCTTTTGCGCTTCAGCTCTCGTGTTCCTGGTCAACTTGGGAGTATCGTGGACGAACCCCGTGTTTACTTCCATCGGCTTTCTGTGTGTTATCCCGCTCAGCTACAGTAGGTGGCGCCACGCTCTGCTAACAACCTCTTACCAAGCAAAGCGCCTGCTGGCAGATATAATATGAATGATCGTTGCAGTGTTCAATGATATTTGGAATGATCGACAGCCCTACGGAGCCATCGAGCTGACTGGATCCTCTCTGTTGGCTTTGGGTTACCTGATACTGGTCTTCGGAGACGTTCTGGACTGGGAGCATTTCAAGTACGAGTGGAAACAGATAAGAGGAAACACTAAGTGGATATGGAAGAAGGCCGAACATGTCGCGGACCGACAAGTCGTCCGGGAGTTTAAAGTTGCAGAGTCCAGCGACAATCGACCGCGACAAAGTATATTCGAACTAGCAACGCGACGCGTCCCGGACTCACCAAGAGAAAACTTCTCACAGCTACCGGTACCAGGAAAATTCCGCAGAGTCACTTCCACTGCGGTAGCGCCTAATGTGAATGGTTTACAAGTTAGAACCGGAAGTAGCTCGTAGTGTTCTCGAAGATTGTCGTTTGTTTGTGAATCTCTTAAAGACCAAAAAACTTGAGGCTGAACTGATAAAAGTTCCGTTCAAAATCCTCGCATTCGATTTTGAGTTTTCCGACGACAAGCTCCATACGAGAACTTTCAGCCGATGTGAGAGTCGGATATTGCATGAGTGCGTCTCCGATCCAAGAGATGTTTGCGCAACCATGTATGGACGCAAGCCGACAGATCGAGCGGTATTTCCCGGTAGACGGTTTTAGTTTTGCAGGTTAATTGCCATTCGCAGTCAGGAGATTAAATTATTCTTGAGATTCATAATCAGACGGTCTCGAGACTTTGACGTGTTGAATCTTGTGTGGGTGCAGTCTATTCGGTTTCCTGGAGCGTTACTTGGCACGTTTTCGCTGTGTGGGCCGCTATGATTATCAGAGAGACCGCCATGAGCGCACAACCTAATCACGGTTACGGTCAATTTAATGCATGGCTCTGAAGTGGCTTGAATTCTGCATAATTATGTGAGTTATTATTCCTTTGTGTCAAGAAATCCAAAAGACAGCTGTTACGGGCGACGTACAATAGTAGTGCTGCAAAACACTTCTCAGAATCGTTTTCGACGAAGAATCTATTTTCTTGCATATACGCAACCAGTTCTCATCATCACGAGTGCGCGCTCACTGTACTTATGTATTCTCACCATTCTGACAACACGGTTCAAGAACATACCTTTGCTCTTTCAAAAAGCAAAGAATGCACGATGGTCAAACTTTCGAGGTCCCTCAGACTCCGAGTCTACAAAGATGCATAGGTTGTGACCTGCTTGTCGGTGCAGGCACCGCCCACACAGTCTGCTTTTTCAACCAAGGAGGTATACAGTATTGTTCTATTCAAACAACAAACTCGAAACTTAGGCTTCAAACAAGGAACTTTGGCTTATCATTTTGCACAGGCAACAACCCTGTATAGTACTACCTTGATTATCAAACAACGTACATAAGTAGACTCGCGCAGATGTTCGATGCTTTTGAGGTAATGTGCTTTGAACGCCCACTCTAACCGACACATAACCTACCGAGTCCACCAATCGTTTTGTACTAGCTGGGCAATCGTTTCCAGAAGCCATTTATGTTCTGTTGCTCTAAGCTCCGCAGAGTTGCGTTCTGTAGTCTACGCAGAGCATGCCCGCAAAAAGTTATCCAGTATAGCAAAACTATATCCAGTCTTTCTAAGAGTGCCACGCCCTTCTCTAGTATTCCGCTTACTGCCGAGTCCTTCACTTTCTCGCTGTTATCAGCTATCCACGATATTTAAGTGTTTCATCTCCGGAAATTTAATCAGTTATTACTCTTATCAAATTTGATGTACCCTGGTTCATGTGGGCTCCCTACAACTTTCTCCTTAACGAAAGCCTCAACGACCTTAGCGGCTGACTGTAAGGCGGATATCCATATCCAGCTGCGACGCTAGTTAACGGTGAGCGACCCTGGGCCAAAATGACAGCAGGCTAAGCTCTCCGTTCCTTGGGACCATCAGCTCTTTTCTGGACTATTCGAAACTCTTGGTCCCTCAGCAGCCATGACGCAACTGCAAGAACAAGATGACAAAGAGTCCACTATTCCAGTGGCCACTGCGTCCAGCATTCCAGCGACCTTTGCCAGTCGATCCTTCAACGACATCAAGGAAGCCTGGAGGAAACTGTCGCATGCATCATCAGCACCACACTCTCATGACTTTACGAAACCTCCCTATGAACCCGCCGAATCTATATCAGGTAAGAATAGCGGACAAAAGCTACCGCCAACATATTTTGTTTGCTTTTTCTGGTCAAAGTTGCTAGCCGCAAGCGGAAACGTTCGTACAGAAAATATTCAATTACAACGGGTGCTATTTTCAGTTTTCTGTTTTTCTGCATGATTATTAACAGACTCGTACTGATTTGTGTACATAAGATTGGGCGTTTTTCCGAAGAACCACCTTTGCGCAACATTTGGGAGCTCGGCAAACAATCCTGTCAAGATTGTTTACCGAGCGACACACGCTTTCTTTGTTACTGTATTAGACGAGAGCGTGCGCCACTTGAAGAAACAACCTTGTCGAATTCGCCTGTCAAAGTCCTGTTTTCTGTGATAACCTGGCCGAAGTCGCGCACGTCTTTTTGAATTGCTCCAAAGGATGTCAAGCGTCTTTTCTCGGCTGATGGTAGCTCTTTGCCCACTTTGTTGGACAAGCATCGCTAATGTGCTAATGTTCAAAGATGATTGAGACTGTTACATGCACCCTCTTAATATTTTGCCATATTTGCAGAGGACGACTCTGAGGAGGAACAACCGGTCGACGAGGATCTCAAGCGTCTACGTCTGAAGGACCTAAAGCTCTACGTCTTAGGATGCTTGGCCATTGCCGGCATCGCCGTCTCTTCTGCCTTGCTCAATTATTATGCCAAAAACACTTCAACTACCTACTTTCATGCCCCGCTGTGGCTCATTTGGTTCCGCAGTAACTGGCGGATAGCGGCCTACCCCATTTACCTGTTTCTTCGCTGGATCTACCAGCTGCTCTTCGGGAGATGGGTCAAGACTTATCCCATCCGACACCTAGCCAGGGATGGTACAAAGATCTACGGAGATCGGAGAATCTCTCCCAAGGTCTTCTTTGTGGACATCGGCGCGCTGTCCAGCATTAGCATTGCTGTGCAGTATTTGACCTTCGCTCCATTTCATTTCGTGTCGGCCGGAAACGCCACCGCGTTGAACGC
The DNA here is from genome assembly GCA_001949185.1 of Ramazzottius varieornatus. Classification (NCBI taxonomy): domain Eukaryota; kingdom Metazoa; phylum Tardigrada; class Eutardigrada; order Parachela; family Ramazzottiidae; genus Ramazzottius; species Ramazzottius varieornatus. The sequence continues at coordinate 1,541,755 of BDGG01000010.1, read as the reverse complement.
GTCCAATGTGGCCTGGGTCTACATTCTGTCCGTCATCGTCCTGGGCGTGGACATTATGCCCGTTAAGGTACAGTATTTGCACGTCTTGAACAGTTAGAAAATCACTTCTCTTGCTTTTTACCCGCACTTCCAGGAACTTGAGACAATAACAGACTCATAGGCAATAAGAGCTAAAATTTATCAAAATACGATATGACGATCTTGGGCTTTCCAAGTGTTCTCTAACCGGTGGTGCTTGCTGACACAACGATCAAACTGTCACGTCAGGAATACATAATGAAGCAATATTTGGAAGGAGTGCCGCATACGATGATTTATATCGTGTTGGTATCTTTAGTGATTCTTGGTCTGCCGGAAATAACTATGCACGTCGACAAATTATAAACATACAGTCACAAAGCCATCATGTGATCGTCTACTTGTGATGACCTTTCTCGCCACCTGCAAATTTTTTGAATGAAACAACTAAACTAAAAGTGAATATTAAAAGGGCAATATTCGAATAGTAACAAATCACAGTTTTCTGACCAGTAGTTCCCTGTTGCAGATCCTGGCAGTCTTATGTTCCTTGGTGGGCGTTGTGCTCCTGGCGTACCATGAAGGTTTTTCGAATCCAGATTGGGAGTCCGCGGTAATGATGATCTGCGGGGCGATGGCCACTGCGGTGTATCAGGTAGGATCATGACCCAAATAATACCACCCTGACATGACGGGAAGTTTACTTAGAATTCGAACGCTATATGTCACATCATGTGCCTGCAGGTATTGTATAAGAAGAGAATCGGTGCCACCACGGATCTTGGGCGAATTTCTTTCTCAGTGTCCGCCATTGCCACCTTCACACTTTTCACCATGTGGCCTATTGTTCTTATACTGTACTTGACCAAGGCCGAGCGCTGGCAGTGGGAGAGTATTCCATGGGACATCGTCTGCAAGAACTCTTCGGCCTCGTTCGGTATGGACAACTCTTACAGTCTCCGTAGAATCTTTCGAGCCTAATGGCAAACTGTTTCTTCTCGTGCAGCGTTCAACTGGCTAGTCAATCTTGGCGTAGCCTGGACAAACCCAGTCTTCACCTCGCTGGGATTTCTGCTGGCAGTTCCTCTTGCTCACTGTAAGATTCCGATTCTGTTCCGTTCTTCGTTTGCTTTAGGGTTAAATGGTCATCTCCTACTTTCAGTTTTCGATTACGACCTCGTGAATAAGGATTTCCTGCCGGTGGAAATAATCGGAACTGTGATGATCGCGTGTGGCTTTCTGGTCCTAGTATTCGCCGACCGGGTTTCCTTCGGTTTTATCAAAAACTTACGGCAAACTGCTCCGGAGAAATTTCAGTCGTTGTGGTCTCGAATAAAGAGCCTGGTTCCTGCTAAGGGCGAAGTTGCTATTTCCGAACCTGCATCACAGAACCCGGGGCATGTGACTATCGCTATCCAAGAGCACAAGGACTGAAAAGATGGTGGCATCTCCACGAAATGAATGAATTGATTGTCTAAGGACGTCGTTCTGACCGACATCAGACAGCAGCTTGCTTCCGCTCTAATTATATTCTGTAAAAATAAAGGGGTTATTTTTCTGTACGTCTGGTACGTCCGGTACGTCCACGTTCCTCGTTTGAATTGCGGGTTGTTTCGATGCCGATGCTGAGCGCATCTCTGTTCCGGCTTCACAACAGTTTTTATATTGCCTAATTTCCCTTACTTGCCTCTGCGTTTTGAACTCGATCCTGTCATAACATTTGGAGAAAACCTGTGCTACTTTAGAAAAATCCATATAACACTTGGGTATATGAAGGAATCCGAGCGCGAAGTTTATCTCATTTGGATCAACGGGATCAATCTGTTGCGCCCGGCTGTGTTGTGCTTATTGTTCTACTGTATCAATAGTATGGCTTGAGACACATTACTGCACGAGTGTACTAGTGTATCTTTTCGGCCGAACCTACTGACAATATCGTTTCACGACAATGGCGATCATGAATATCGCATAACCAAAATATTAACTAACTTTTTTATTGAACCGGCTATGTGCTTTTCCGTACGAGTACATCAACGATTACCCCATGCCCCTCGAAGATATGTTTGCACTCCACAAGACGCCTACCGCATGAGCCACGGACAGCTTTGCAGACTTTCCGCAGCGGGCAGCCACCGCCTTCGATCATTATCAATGGAAGTGGTCATTCTGGCTGCAGGTTTCAGCAACACCTGTTTGTCTTTCTTCCGATCTAAAGTGGCTACACGTGTACGTGGTTTCCGTATACCTCGACGTGTACCATAATACCGGTAAAACTCACTTCCAAATCAAAACACGACTCCAGGCTAAATGGGCAAGGTTAAACTTGACGTCACGACGTCATTGGCATGTGTAAGTAGGTAAAGTTTACGGTCTATACAGAAATCGATCATTCTTTCCTTGATTCCTTCTTCATCTGCGAATTCAGGGACATAGGTATTCTGTCCGCCGTCGCCGCGAGCCCAGCTCTTTTATCTATACCACAATATACCATGTATTTCGAGTGTTGGTTAGGAATATTCTTGTCACTTTGGGGGATGTTCATTTTTCGTTCTATCGGTTCGCTCGACTCCACTATCAAGGATGCCAACGCGAACGGTGTCAACACGCGCCCAATCATTGGTGAGCTGGGACACTGTTATTGTTATGGTCGTCGAATAGTAGTCCAACCAGCTTCCGTGGTACAGGGATCGTCACGGAGCGGCTGTATGCACCATCCCCTGATGGATCCAATCATACGGATACCAAGTCTTCATTCATCGCTGCGTCGTACGTGAAATGGATAGAAAGTGGGGGAGCTCGTGTAGTTCCTATACTGTAAGTAATGTGGGTATCATAGCATGCTGAGTACTGTAAATATTCGCTGCATCCGCGCAGTACCTATTCGTACGCAACGATGCACCCCCGTAGGGGGTTGCGCAATCCGTGAAACTGGACTGGGGCTGTACTTCACTGGTACGATGACGTAATGCGCGGACGCAGCGAATATTTACAGTATATAAAGTGTAAACATGTAAAACCTCCGTTGTGCAATGACCGGAAGTGCGACCGGAAGTACGATTCTAATGCATCCATTCTTCGTTTCAGGATGGACAAGCATGAAGACTACTACGCCAAGATGTTCCACTCCGTGAACGGGCACGTGTATCTGCAGCTGTGACATAACCATTCCCGTTGCTGTTGAAATGTTCGGAGGAAACACGGCTTATCTTTTAGTGTGATGTTTCCCGGTGGGGCTGTCTCGCTGAACCATTCAGGCTACGCGCGTGCGGGACGATTTCTGCTCAAACTCGCTATCAATGTATGGTGAAGTAATCATTGCCCGTCCTATTTTTTGTTTGTTTGAAAGTTAGTGGCACTGATAGTGAAATTTACAGGAAGCTGCATCTGGAGGGTACTTCCCTGTTTGGGGTACCTGCTTGGGATTCGAACTCATCAGCGAGATCATGGCCTCCGATCCGAGGATAATATCGAAATGCAGTGCAGAAAACATTAGCCTTTCGATTGATCTCTCACCAGGTAAAATTCCGCCATGAGCGTTCTTTCACTTCATACGGGTGACCGCTACAGCGGTTACTGATCAATTCTGAGGTTTGCAGACTTCAAGTCTTCCCGGCTCTTCGGGAGTTCCTCACCTGAAATCACAGATATTCTCCAGGGCAAAAACCTAACGGCGAATTCTCACCATTTCTGCGTCACGACTTCGAACTTCGAAAAGTACCATATGACGGATCACTATCGGCTCCTGTCCACATCCACGACCCCTTCCGGAGAAACCTTCGTTTCCGCCATGGAAGGTTGGTCGACAGTTTGCATGTCGTAAAAGCTCCACAAGACACTGGAGTTTGAACAAATTCCTGTTGGACAGCTGTAATGGACAAACTGAGTTTAAATTGCGCGTGAACACAACAGTAACACGAACATATTTTTTAAGGTTCTCACTTCTCGGAAAAGAAGCAAAAGTGATACAGCAAACGTCAAGAAGTCCGATAGCACCATCCAAAATTTAGAAAATTTATCGATCCGTTGAAATTCCAGTAGAATAGATCAAATCATTGCGAATCCGATGTCGTATCTAGTTTTGATGATTTGATACATTATCTGTGCGTCTTTGGTTGGTGCATTAATCTGGTACATTATCTTTACGCCTTGCGGTTTTCGGGAGGCCGGCACAAAAAACTTACAAAATCGCTCTGTCCAGTGGCGCACGCTTTCAGCCGATAATAATACACACGTGCGCCTCTCGCGAGAACGACCTTTCCGTTTCGTTTGTCGGCCTCCCGAAAATCGCAAGGCGTAACGATAATGTACCAAATTATCCAAACTAGATACGGCATCAGATTTGCAGATTATTTGATTATTTTACTGGAATTATAACGGGTCGATAAACTTTTCAGATTATGGATAGTGCTATCGGAATTTTTGACGTTTGCTGTATCACTTTTGCTTCTTTTCTGAAAACATAAAAAAATGTTCTGGTATTTCCGTTGCCTTTACGCGCGATTTATACTCGGTTTGTCCAGTCTTATTGTCCAGTACAGCTGTCCAACAGGAGTTTGTCCAGCGTCTTGTCCAGCTCCCATAACATGCCACGACAGTTTGCATGTGTTCAGGTTGTATTCTCTTCTATACACATACTGTACTGATGACTTTTCATCTAGGAAAGACCTATCCAATATACGGCGTTCAGTTCCACCCTGAAAAGAGCAATTTTGAATGGCGACATCCTAGCGCTGTATCGCATTCCGCCGAAGCTGTCCTCGTCTCACAGTTCTTCGCTAATTTCTTCGTATCGGAAGGTAATTAAACGGCTTCCCTTTGAAGTGATGTCGGTCACGTTGAAGTTTTGTCTGCTACTTCAGCTCGAAAGAACAACCACCGCTTTCCAAGCCAGGAGCAAGAGGACGATGCTCTTATATATAACTGGAACCCCGTCTTCTCCAAGAATACAGTGTACGACCAAATTTACGTCTTCCCGTTTTAATAGAGAAGTGGTTCAGAATTTTCAAACTGATCTTTCGTTCAAGATTTTCTACCAAAATCGAACAGTATTTTCCGCGAAATATTTTGGTTGTTGCTAAAGCTGGATATAGTAAGTTTTATAAATTTTATCATAATGTTACACTGCAGTGCTGGAGTTTTCGGTTTGCTCGTCAACCTTCATTGTTAATTTATTCTCGAGGTCCTTTGATCGGGGCTTTGAGGGGATCGTTTTTGATCAGATCTCTGCGAAGCACTAAGAACCCCAACAAGCGGAGAAGGGTTTCTTTTTCCTTTCGTATTGCCCTTCCGGTTCCTCAAAGTTATCTTCCTTCGTCCGCATTCGCCCGTCGCCCGGTGCTCCCGGAAATCAAAATTTCCTGACTTGTCGGCTCGAGCGGTGTTATGACATGATTGACATCCATACCAGAAGGTCGAGTCCCATTCGACGATAGTTAACAACTTTCACGCCACACTGCATCGTTGTCGACCGCCGAACGTACTCCTCAGACTCTTAGAGTCTTCACACAGTCAACTACGGGAATCCTATCCTTGCGCTTATGTAATATATATGTACTGTAAGCATGTATTGTTAACTTGTTACATAAGCTCTACTGTAGCTAATATAGATCCCTGCTATGATGATGAAGTCGGCAGTACTCGGCACTCGGCAGCAGTATCAAAATCTCAGTTGATTTCAGAAACGCTTCATCTAGAAAGTTTTATTCCCGCTCTGATATTGTCATCCGGGTTTTTTCTTTACGTTCCAGTATCTCGGACAATTTTCCGAAGAAAAGATAGATATCTTACTTTGGCTTATGTCGTTTGGAGTTTGTTTCTTGAGTGTCGCGTGTATCCGTCTCCTAGTTCGATCGTCTACTAACTTTACTTCGACTAAGGAAAAATCCCACCAGAAAGCCAGTGCAGCTAAAGATGCTCATTTGACCACAGTGGATCTAGATGCTTCTCATCCTGTTATCAACTCAAGACCGATAATTGGTGAGAACTCCTTTTTAGCAGGCCGTGGTGCCTTCCGTGGTCCAAACACTCCGTACATGATAATATGATATAGAATATAATTTGCAGGTGTCGTTACGGAACGCCTGGACAAAGATTCGCTGGGTGGGTCCAGTAGTCCGGACACGCATGATCCCTTCCGGCTTCCTATGTGAAATGGGTAGAAAGCGCGGGAGCACGGGTGGTACCTATTCTGTAAGTTCACCGGTGGTCAACCAGCCCACGGTTTTATAAAGACGATATGGGATTTCGTTCCGTACTACCACCCGAGGTCCGAGGTGCGCTCGTGGAAATTTACTCTTTTAGGATCAACCAGAATGACAATTATTATGAGAAGATGTTTCAGTCCGTGAACGGGTAATAAGCATCACAATTATCCATCCTTATAATTTTGAGTTATACATATCTGAGCTGTATTTCCGCCTCTGATGTCTGCTTGTTCGTAGTTTGCTGTTTCCCGGTGGGGATGTTTCCCGGTGGGGATGTTTCCCGGTGGGGATGTTTCCCTGGAAAATTCTGAGTTCGCCCGTATAGGAAGGCTTATCCTCAAGCTCGCAGTCAAAGTATGTGCCAAATCGAACCACATCTTCTAAGCGTTTCGTTGTGTATGAGGTCAACGGTTTTGCAGGATGCAGAATCTGGAGGGTACTTCCCCGTATGGGGAACCTGCTTGGGATTCGAACTCATCAGCGAGATCATGGCTTCGGATTCGAACTCATCAGCGAGATCATGGCTTCGGATTCGAAGATAATATCAAAGTGTGATGCTGAAGGCATGAGTCTCTCGCTGGACATGTCACCGGGTAAGGATCTTGACATACATATTATAAATATGTCGGCATATGGATTGAACGTCATTTTTATCTCAAGTGGCGCAACGTCCTACTGTTACTCTTCGAAAGTGTGCGCTAGTTGGGAAAAAGGCCATGTTCAAGTCATGCGTCGACCTCCCAAATGAGACCACCTCGTATTCTAGTACTCTGTAAGCAACTGATTACTTTCCAGACTATAGAAATTCCCGGCTATTCGGAACTGCCTGTCCGGAAATAATAGAAATCCTGCAAAGCAAAGACGTGACGTCAAACTCACATCATTACTGCGTGAACACCACTGACTTTGAAAGATATGGCATGGCTGAACGCTTTTGAATCCTTTCTACGTCCAAAGACCCATCTGGAAAGGTCTTCGTGTCTACCATGGAAGGTGAGCGCAAACGCGACTCATGCTGTGGCTCGCTCTCAAATTATCATAAAAGACTTGAATAGTGTCTTGTCTACGGAGAGAATACCCAATTTACGGAGTACAGTTCCACCCGGAAAAGAACAACTTCGAATGGCAACACCGAAAAGGCATCGTTCACTCCGCCGACGCTGTCCTCATCTCGCAGTTCTTCGCTGATTTCTTTATTTCTGAAGGTGACATAAAATCCATCTTGAATGTGAATCGACAGTCGTCTTATCGTTGTCCGTAAAAAGAGACTGTGTTTTTTTAGCGAGGAGAAATAACCACCGCTTTTCGAGTCAGGAGGAAGAAAACGAAGCTCTCATATACAACTGGAGTCCGGTATTTACCAAGGATACTGACTTTGACCAGGTTTATGTCTTCCGGTCTGACCAAAAGCAACGAACTTAAGTTCTCGGCCAGGTATTCTTATTTTGCAATACCTCAAAGCTACTGCAATACTTGTTACGGCTACGCTTCAACATGCGTAAATTGTTGTGATGATCTTTATTTTCAGTTCCTTGAAAGGCTAAAGTCTAAACCGCAGTTTCGTTTTGCTCGTTGACGATCGAACTAACACTCTTATTCCCTGTCTGACTTCCGAGATTCTGTAAGGACGAAGGACCCAGTTGACCGGTCTGGGTACTTGGCGTCTGGAAAAACCCGGACTGCGGCTCTTCATCTTCACCGGTTATCCAGTCTTTCAGCTCTTCGAACTCGGCTTCCTCGTCTTCATCCTCCGCTGCTGCTCGGTGTTCCCAGAAGTCGAAGCTACCGTGAACTTCCGACTTGATCAGTAGGTCTCGCACTCCAACGGCGGATCCCCACCCAACGCGCGTGAAGAACCAGTCGCTCATTGACATCTCTTTCAGCTGGAAAATGTTGGCTTTGAGTCTGGGATCCCATATGGACAACCATATCATAGCCAGGTAATCCTACAATTCAACAGCAGTATTAAACCTTCGTAACGCATTCTGACCTTATAGCCATACAAGTTCCATCTTGCGAGCAGCTTCCACGGTATCATTCCCGACAGCCCAACCCGCTACGCACTGTTGACATCCGATCAGTGTGCGAGTAACTGAAGTCCTTGAGTCATCGACGATTCGGTGCAAGTCTTTATACTGATTCAGCACGTGATAGATCCGGTACGAACCAGTATCGTAAAGGTACTCCAGCGGTCGGATCTCGAAGTACCGGCGTACTTTTCGTAAAAAATCCGGTGGTACCTTGTTGTAGTTCAAGTAAGACCAGTCTCCGACTGGATCGACTGACCATACATTATGTTTGATAAAGTAATCAATTTCCCGCATCCTGTAACTCCAGAAGGTCGGCGAATGGTCGTCCTCATCCCATCCATCGGGTTCGCCTAAAGCGCCATTGATCATCTCCGGCGCGTCACCGCCGCCGACCATTGCCGATAAGATTTGCTTGTTCACCTCGTCCGCCAACTCTATGTCATCCTGCTCATCATCGCCAGAGTCTGCAGCTGGACGGAAGAAGTAATACATGTCTTTTATGAAACCCTTATAGGTGTACGCGTACTTTTTGTCGACGAGAGCGGCGCTTTGATTATACGATATGTCGACTTCCGTGTGTTTCTGATCACCAGCAGGTGCGTCATACTCTTTGTGATGAACCACATGGTGGTCATCCTCGTCAAAGTATCGGCAGAGTGATGGCTGAAATAACGGGAAAGGGTCTTCTCCATCGGCGTGTAGAACAGTGAGTTCCGGCACGTGGGGCCAGTCTGTTAATAGCGCTTGTTCGGAATTTTCCGCCCCCGGAGGCTGAAGGCTCTTGTCATTAGCCTTGTCTGGCTGTACACCATCTTTTACCGGCTCCTGAAACTGAATTCTACGAGGTCGATTCGGCTGCACAAGGTCATCTCCGGCGCATGGCTGATCACCGCGGTTTGTCAAATGTATAAAATGTCGCTTCATCACCAGGTCCACGGTCAACTGCGCATTGAGATGCTAACACGATGCTAAAGCATTGGCTTTTTCGCCTTCTAAGAAGCTCCACCATCTCCATGTTTTGTTTTGCGCGACACTAGCTCTTTTGCACGTGAGCTTGGATGTTCCGTAGTAACGATGACCATACTGAACCGGTATCGGAAACAAGCGAGTTCCGAACTCGGTATCTAGTCGGAAACTCCTGCCAAATGGGACGCGATTAAAGACGTGCTGTGCTCTAATGAGTCTTCCTATAGCTCTCGCAAAAACGTCAATATGGTGGCAAATCGGATTTTGTGGGGTGACAGATAGTTTGATGATCAGCAAGCTGATGGAGGAATTCGAGAAGTTGGAACCTCGAAAATAACAAAACTGCCCAAGCGGGAAGGCCTGCGGGGAATATCGTTCTTTTCAAGCGCAAGATCTCGTGTGCGTTCACCGTTTGCCCTGCCAACGTTTGGATAATTTCGGCGCCTGCGCAGGCCTCGCGGTATACATGGAAAACTGTAGCCAGGCGATCAAAATTCCCCCCGAGGGCACTTCCTTTTATTTTGGTTATCCATTTTCAGTTTTTCATGTCTCGTTGCCTTCGTGCTGAGGAAACTTAGTAGTGATGTTGGCATAAGCAAATCCGAACCTAATATAATTTTAATATGATATCGACCGTCCCGGTCGAATCAATATAATATGATTTAATAATATTTATTATATTAAGTCGTTTTTGCACCTAATAAGCTGATTTTAATATGGTATATTAGCCAAAGTGATTTTGCACCTAATTTAATGTTGATTTAATAATTTTTTCTCAGGAGTCATCTAATGTAATATATTAGATGACAAAAGTATCTAATATTGCCTATTTTAATATGATATAGATATATGCCAACATCACTAAAACTTACCCATTGACATTAGAGAGTATTCGTCCTCTGCCAACGACCACGATTACGATACAAGTCATTCAACCGCAATAGAAGTCGTATCGACTTCGCATCGCAAAGAGCTTTGGGTATTCGGCGATCCCGAGACGACTTCGAAACGATAGGATTCGCTCCGTCACCGCCGCTGGAAGCACTGGCATACGCAGAGTGATGTCACACCCTGCGGAATGATTAGCTGCGGAATGGCAAAAAATGGCTGATTTCATCCATTTTCGCCCCCTCTCGCTAAATTCAAGTCTGGTCAGCTGGGACGCAGTTCACTCGTTCCCGGAAGGTATCAAGATGTAGAGGGATGATTTCCCTACATTTTGATACCAAGCTTGACCATGTGGGTGATCTGGAAGAGGATCGATGAGCACTCGAAGTGCATGACGACACTTTGGCAAAGTATCGTCATACGATAGCAATACGATTACAATAGAGGCACTCTCCTCCCGTTTTTGATGACGTGGAGCAGCCATCGTCGTTGTATCATAATCGTCGGCGCAGGACGAATACTCACCATTGTCCTCCCGTTTCACTACCTTGTATCTCATCGTCGGACGAGGTGTGTAGGCCGGCAGAGGATTAATGTGATCGGTGTTAGAGTGGTGCTTTTCCTGGGAGCACATCTGTCTCCGCTAGCGCCTCTGCAGTCTACACGTAATCCGATATTCCCTATCCTCACGATGTCGAGCTTCAAGCGAAAGCGTAAGTCTCTTCCTTCTGCAACATAGTTGCTTAGGGTGACTTTTGATATGTGCAGGTGCGGATTCTCCACAGCCGGGCACGAGTACAGGAGCCACTAACGGCCACGGCGACGGACGTCCACGATCAGAGTGCGCTGGTGATCATCGCATTTACACATCGGCTGCTCAAGGTACGGTAAAATGCGGCTCATGAGATCATGGTCGTGACGGGCTGACTGTTCGCTCTTCTGTCCGGTTCACTCATCCAGAGATGCGCGATCTGTGTTTTAGTTGGCAAACCAGCCCCGGCCTTCGACGACGTTCCTGCGGTCGTGAACGGAGTTTTCAAGTAAGACAGTCCCTGATGTGTCTCGAACTTTCTTTGTGTGTTCCCTGACTGAAAATTTCTCCAGAGATGTCAGCCTCAAAACGTATTATGGAAAATACGTTATTCTATTGTTCTATCCACAAGACTTCACATTTGTAAGTTTCTCTTTCCTAACTTCAGCGCTGTATTTAACGGCTCCAGATTCCAGATCGTTCTGTAATCGAGTGAGGGCTTAATTGCCCACACGGCTGTCTGTTTCCCAGGTTGAACCCACCGAGATTATTGCCTTCTCGGAGCGTGCAGCCGAGTTTAGGGACTTGGTCACAGAAATCCTTGCCATCTCTGTCGACTCGAAATACTCCCACTTGGCCTGGTAATTCGCCGCCAACAGCTATAACGTTACCGTATTGCCAACCGGAAGTTGTCTGTGACTGATCGAAATGTTTTCTGTTTTACAGGACAAACGTGTCTCGAGATAAAGGTGGACTTGGAAATGTTCGGATTCCCTTGTTATCTGATGTCACTCATAACATATCGAAGGATTATGGAGTCTTTGACGAGAGCTCGGGACATTCCGCTCGGTAATTCGTTCTGTACTATCAAACTCGCAGTCATCTCTAAGGCAACATTTGTTACAGTGCCCTGTTCGTCATCGATCCGAAGGGTATCGTCCGCCATGCTGCTGTTCACGACCTAGGTGTAGGACGCTCTGTCGATGAAACCAAGCGAGTCCTCGAAGCTCTTCAGTACCAAAGCGAATACGGAGATGTCTGTCCGGCTGACTGGAATGTCGGCAAACCCACGATCATGCCCAGCCCCGACGACTCTCGAGAGTATTTCAAGATGCACCACAAATAAGGCTGGAAGTGCTGTCGATGTATCAGACTGTCTTAGAGCGTAGGGATTTTTTCCTAGTTTCTCCTCGTCTTTCTTTCTGTGGCCAACTTTTGTTGTATTCAACCAAAGATGTCATTCTAATCTGAACCTTCATAGGCTTTTGCTTCCCAATATCCTGCAGAGCTTTTTTTTCATCGGCAAGATGTTGCTGCTATACTGCATCACAGCAGATAGCTGTTGCAGGAACTCTTTTTGAACAAGAACATAGAATTATTAAGGGCCTCCAAAGACTGATTACACCGCTGGTGGAATTACAGCGCTGACGTAATTGGCTTCACCCTCACGACACGATTGGGCTACTCGTTCCACCGAACACGAAATTTCACCGTTTTTTGGTGTAATTACGACCTACTCGGGACCGACTCGTAATCCCACCAGCTGACGAAATTTTCAGTTTCTATTTCGCTTTGCCGGAGTCATCTCGGTGAATCTCGTCCCTTGCTAAATCTTCCCTTCTTTACTTCTGTCTTATCTTTCCTTTCTGATGCCCGAATAGTGATCTCTACTTCAGTGCCTATTCGGTCTGAACCAGCAAATTCAGAGGTGCCCAAGACACCAAGATGACAGTGTTGCGGAGGATCGTTGAATACCATGGTAAGCAAGCTAACCAAGCGGCACTGACCAGAGGAAGGCCTGGTCAGTGTCATCACACAATCAACTTGTCTACTGAAAAAGGGTTGTTCGTTGTTGATTGTTGGTTTGTTGGTAGGTAATGTCACGTTATGAAAGTTAGATTTTTCCATCACTTCTAGACTCACGTCCTTTAAAAATCCAAGTTTCATTACTTCCCCTTCACCTGTCTAGAATATTCTTGTGTGCCTTGGTTCGTTTCCAGTTAATGTGTCTTTTTTCCAGTTAATGTGGATGGACATGTCCCTTTCAGAAACGTCCATTACTTCTAACCATTTAGACTGATAATAGGAAGTGGACGGACATCGATGCCAAGTTTAGCACCGACATCGGGAAGAAGATGGTTGTGACGCGGCTGAAGATTTCAGATCTGTCTTTATCAAAACCAGTTCGGGTATGATTGCCCTTCACTTTCAACGAGGCTTCTGTCTCTTATAAAAGACGTTATCTACTTGTTCAAAAATGCTTTTCGTTTTATGTTCTAGTTAACTGCTAAATACACACTTAAGGGTTCGTCCACTTGCCGATAAACTGAAACCGACACGAGACAACTCCATCCTGCGATCCATATTTTTAAGAGAAGGGTAGGGGTTTTGTTTGTGGCATGGTGTCGAACAAGATAAAAAGAGGGGCAGATACATATACATAATACTAAAAACAGAAATCGAGCAGTTGCATAAAACTACATCTGCTCGCTTTGCGGTGGCAATACGGGGCGTTCAAAGTCAGGAGATTAGGGGCTCATTGGTTGGTCTGTTTGATTTATGGGTGTATCCACCAGAGCAGACAGGATAATTACACCACCAGAACCAGGTCTGTCTTTGAAGGCCCTTATTGTTATTAGTGACAAGAAGAACTTCCGCTGGTCGTGATGCTGGCAACGATACGGTATACCGATATCGTAATATATCGAATATTTGCGATATAATATGCAGCAAATATCGTATCGAAGATATCGATATGAAGCTCATATCGAATAACGCAATAAATCATTCGGCGGTATCGTATCGCGCCATATCGATATATTTTCGATATATCGGTATTTTGGTGAATAGCAAACTCGACAATGATACACGTTCACGAAAGACTATGGTTGATTTCAGAGCCTTGATTCTGGCCATGGTGGACCGAACATACTTCGCCCATTCGGTCCTGGGCCGAATGTGCCGTCAGCACCGATCTCATTGCCCTAGCCTAATCTTACGGCCGTATGTATTCATGTGCTGGAGCGTGCGTGCACGATCATCTCATTTCTGCTGGATATCGATAGCGAATTTTTCATACTACAGTTTCCCGATTGTCAGCCTTGGAAGTTTGTTCGGCGGTCTTTAGCGGAATTCGAAACCTCTCATCATATACTCGTAGGAAGACTATTGAAAGGATGTTCGGGCGACGGACGTCTCTGGAAGCTGATCTTCGTCGACATGAAGAAGAAGACGCCGAGCGGGAGCGAGACAGGGATGAGTTGTATGTTCAAGCACCATCACCTGCTGCGTCTTAAATCTCCACAGCTCCAACCACGACTTCGAAGAAGCGGAAAGCTGCCGAGGACATTGAGCGGCGAGCGCCTATCTTTCAACACTGGACCCATGATACCGTAAGAAAGAAGTACTGTTGTAAGTACTGTAAGAAGGAATACGCTGACAGTAACCCAAACGCTCCCCTGTCGGAACATACGAAGAAGGCTCATCTTAACGTCCTGGAAGGCAAAAGTGCGAAGGAACGAGTTCCAGACTGGTGTCGTGAAAAGATGGGGGAAGCAGGCTGCGGAATTACGACAATAAGAAAGAAAGCCCACAGAGGAATAGACGACAAGCTGAAGCGGCTGATCGTGAACTGCTCTTTACCATTCTCGATGGTCGATTACAAAGAGTTTGTCGAATTTGTTAAGGCTCTGAACCATTCGTATGTTGTACCGTCCAGAAACACTCTGAAGTCTCGGCTGTTCGATGACATCGAAAAATACAAAGAGAAGGTACGTTCATTCCTCAAGCGGCGCAGGCTCCGTGATGATAGTATGTAAAAAGCGCGCCACGTGGAAAGAAGCTTGACAGAATTGTTTTCCCAAGTGACGCACGCTATGGTTACCATTGACTGGAATGCTGCGTTACTCCGGAAAACGATCTTTATAGTTTTGTTTGCCCAACTCCCGCAATCTGGTACATTTTTCGTACAGCTACGGTCTGAACCAGTAGCAGAAGAATCTGAAGAATCAATTCAGAAGAATCTGATCACGATTGGGTTGTATTTGTAGATAACGAAGGAGCTGGCAGAAGTACCTGGAAGGATATCCCTCACCATGGATCCATGGACGTCACTAGCGCAAGAAGGATACATGGCTATCACAGCGCACTGGGTGACCAAAGAGTTTGAGCTGCGCCGAGTCCTGCTTGACTTCGTCGATCTACCTGCCGAACATAGCGCCGAGAATCAGTTCTGACAGTTTTGAGAGATTACGACATTGCTCATAAGACTCTAGGCCACACAGTGGACGGTGCAGCAAATATGACAGCCTTGTTTAAAGACATCTTGCCTGAACTGCGAGTGGAGAGAAAGCCACGGTGTGAGAAACGATGGTCGATTTCTCCCTTTATAATTACTTGGTATCATTTCTCTAGGAAATAACATACGTTGACGTTGCGTTTTCCTGCTTACAGTTTCTGAGTTCAAAGTACGATGTATTAGTCATGTGGTGAATACAGTGTGTCAGGTTGGCGTGGTAGATGAGAAGAACTCGATCGGTCGAGTGCGCGAGTTGATCAAAGTCGTGAAAAGACCAAAACCCAAAACGATCTTCCGAAGTCTGCTCACTGACGACAAACAGAAGAAGCTCGGCCTTCCGCTGGACTGTTCGACCCGTTAGAACAGCACGTTACACATAGTGGAAGGAGCCTTTGAGATGCGTCACGATTCAAAGAGGTACTTCACTCTGCACGGCAGCACGGACATGAAGAAAACTCTTCTACTGGAGAAGGAATAGGACGAAATAAGAGAACTGATTGAGTGCCTGACGCCTATGAAGCAGATTACGGTCCTCTGCTCTGCTGCAGCAGAGCCCACATTCCATGTCGGAAAGCTTTGTCTGACACGTCTGGCTCTTCACCTTAGACAAAGCCAAGAACTTCCAACGGCGGTAGGTTTCGTAAATCTGGTTGCTTTAAGTTATGTAAATTTTCTCTGTACTTGGTATTTATCCACGTTCGTAGTTTTTCCTTGACTTATTTACAGGCCAATATTGTGAGAAAGACTGCAGAATCCATGGAAGACAAGCTGACGCGTATCAGTCCTGACTCCTGGCAGCAAGACGTGGTCAAGGTTGCGCAGCTTTTAGATCCTTGCATCAAGACAAGCCTGGTGCCAGACACGGCGGGCAAGCTTGCAGCATCGGATCTGCTAAAGAAGTTCTGTGCGCTCTACAAAAACGAAAGTGACCAAATTTCGAAGTCGACAGCAATTAGTTCCGTGCCTACCAGCATCATCCGAAGTGGGTTCCTCAAACTGCTGAACAAGAATGCGAGTGTTGACCAGAGCGAAGTGGACAAATACCTAGGCAATATTCTTGGTTCATCAAAGATAGAATAATTGCCTTACAGTCTGCGCGCTAAATAGGATCTCTTTTTCAATTCAGGTACGGCGCCGGAACTGGATTGCAAGCCATTGCAGTGGTGGAAAGAACGGCGGGAGATATTTCCAACTTTGTGCAAACCAGTGATGGATGTTTTTGCTGTCTGTGCTTCTTCGTCTGAGTCCGAGCGCTGGTTTTCTCAAAGTGGAAGACTGATCACGAAGTCGCGATGTAGTCTTGGAACTAATTCTGTCCACGTTTCCATGTGTTTAAAGTCTTGGTATGGTCACGTCTTTGCTCAATCCGAAGCTTTTGATCTTACTTATACTTGGGCTTAAACCAGTGGAATTCCGAAAAATTAAAATAGCAGAAATATCGGTATATCGCTGCCATATGATAAGATATATCAAAAATACGGTAACGGAAAAATATCGTATCGAAATATCGATACTGAATGAATATCGAAGACCGCGATAAAATATCGGCCGATATTGTATCGAAAAATATCGTATCGAATTGTATCGTATTTTTGCCAGCACTAAGTTAGCTGGTCGTTTACTAAGTAAGTCACTATGTTGTAAGGCATGACGTTATGTGGATAGTCTGTCATGTCATGTAAGAGCCAGGTGGTGACGACCGATAATCAACAATCAGCTGATCAACCTTTGTTTATCTCCGCAAGGGGATTTTCACCGCCAATTTAGGTACGTCTGGATCTCTTCTGTTACGTCTGCCACGCGTGAGGACGGAAAATGCCTCGTGAGATCATTACTTTGCAGCTAGGCCAGTGCGGTAACCAGATCGGGAATGAGTTCTGGAAGAAGCTGTGCAAGGAGCATGGCATCGACACAGACGGAAGGTTGATCAACGGAGCTTTGACAGCAGCAGGAGGAAACTATGATCGGAAGGATGTCTTCTTCTACCAAGCTGACGACGACCACTACATTCCTCGAGCTGTTCTTATGGATCTGGAGCCCCGAGTCATCAATACCATCCGCAATTCCGAATATGCCAAGCTGTATAACCCCGAGAATCTCTACATGGACAACCAAGGTGGAGGAGCAGGAAACAACTGGGCTGCTGGATATCGCCTGGGAGAGCAGCATTCCGTAAGCTGCATCGCTTTTCGCATTTCCGAATTGAAAAACGGTAGGAAGTAAGATAGAGTAAGAGATACTGATTACTGAATGATTTGTTTTCCTGCAGGAGAAAGTATTCGATATCATCAATCGAGAAGCAGACGGGAGTGATGGCTTGGAAGGATTTTGTCTGTGCCATTCGATCGCTGGAGGTACAGGTTCGGGTATGGGTTCCTACGTCCTGGAAAACATTCACGATCGCTTCCCCAAAAAGATCATTCAGACGTACTCCATCTTTCCTAATCAAGACGAGAACAGCGACGTCGTCGTCGGTCCGTACAACTCCATGCTGACCCTCCGTCGTCTGGCCGAGCATGCTGACTGTGTTGTGGTGATGGACAACACCGCTCTGCATAACATCGCCGCGGAACGTCTACGCATCGAGAAGCCCACAAACGACGAAATCAACAACATCGTCTCCACCGTCATGTCCGCCAGCACTTCCACTCTTCGCTATCCAAGCTACATGCACAACGATCTCATTTCGCTGATCTCTCCGCTCATTCCCACACCCAACCTCCATTTCATCATGACCGGTACGAACTTTCTTGAAAACCATGGGAAAATATTGTTTTCCATCTGTTTTTCACTTTTTCTTCATCATTGTGTTCTTGACACGTCTCTCTATGTTATGTCATGTCATGTCATAGGCTATACGCCCTTGACATCGCTCGATCAGGGCACCGGTGGCATCCAGAAAACTACAGTCTTCGATGTGATGCGTCGTCTCCTTCAAACTAAGAACATGATGGCATCACTGGGGAAGTACAATGAAGCAGAAAACGCATTCATTTCCATTCTGAACATTCTTCAGGGCGAGGTGGAATCGGGCGAGGTAAGCCACTCTGCCGGTATAGTTCACTTCCGGGTCGAACCTGACTTCGGCCGTATTCTGCCTTACAGGTACAGAAGAGTCTACAGCGTATTCGAGAGCGGAAGCTCGCTCGTTTCATTGAATGGGGACCCGCCAGTCTGCATGTGGCTCATTCGCGTAAGTCCCCCTTCGTGTCTACCAACCATCGCGTCAGCGGCTTGATGATGACGAACCACACTGGCGTCCATGTACTTTTCGACTCGATGCTAAAGCAGTATGACAAGCTGAAGAAGAAGGGCGCGTTCCTGGATGCGTTCAAAAGAGAGCCGAAGTTCGCTAACGGGTTGGAAGACATGGATGAATCTCGCGAGGTAGTGAATAATCTGATTCAGGAATATAAAGCAGCGGCTAAGCCTGATTATATTGAGTGGGCTCGTACTAAATTCTCTGCTGGTGCTGGAGATGGTCCTTTGTGAATTGGTAATGCTTTTTTGTTTCTACTAACAAATTTTAGGGGATTGCTTCAATATCTCTCGGTTCTCTCATATTTCTATTGCTGGTCGTTCCTTGCTCAATGGTCATCTGTAGACTGGTGGAATCTCGTGTCATTCATTCTTGAACTCTAAAGCGTAAGTGCCTATCGTTTGGCTCGGGTAATCAAAATTTAATGAGTCGAGTGCCAACTAAGCGACACGTCCGTTGATTGCCCGAGTCAAATGATCGGCACTTTGAAGTATATAATTGTTTTGTTCTTTGGGCAAAAAACTGGTAGAAAACACAGATCGTTTATTCGTAACGAGCAGAACAAAAAGCTGTTCAGAAGGAAATGAACCTTCAGGCTTAAAGGGAAAAAGTCACAATACAGGACAAACTGCCGCGGATTATTCGAGATCGCCTTCAGGATGCTTAAAGAGATGAAATGTTCCGAGATAAAAGAGTACACAAGCAGACGACGGAAGCAAAGCAACAAGACTAATCTGAAGTGGATCCGTATACTGTAAAAAGCAGCAAGCTCGTCTCGAACTGTTACAGACCACTTCTTGTTAACGGTGCAAAACGCGACACATTTCTATGAACTATTAATGAACTTATTGATTACGAACTTAGATCTTGAACTTGTCAAAACGATCTCCTTTCTGCAGCCAGATGTCAGCATATGGTTCCGACTGTTCCACGTCGAGTGCTCGGAGTTTCTTCAAGACCAAGATGCTGTAGAACTGTTGGGCTACTTCCTTGCGAGTCTGATGTCCACGAATGAGGTCCTTGAAGTTGACCGACTGCTCTGTACTGTCGGGCTTGCTGTGGCGAGGCGTATGTCGTCGGTTCAACAGCCCGGCGAACCTCTCAAAGACCAAGTAGGTCTTCTTCGACATCTTTCCCCGATCTTCCGGATGCTACAATCAAACCGAAAATTTTCAATCGAGGCTGAGTTTGTCAGTAAAGACACCCACATACACACACACACACACACACACACACAAACATACCGATTCTTCGCCTTCAGCGTCCTCTTCCTCCTCTTCTTCAGCGTTAGTTTGCTCCGAGACTTCCTTTCCCCTGCTTCCCGCTTCTGCTGGTTGCTCGAGCTCCGGTACCGGCATATCGGGATTAGGAATGTCTGGCTGCCCCAGCGTGCCTGTCTGGTTCAGCGTACTATCATCTGCGTCGGTCGAGACCACCTTAGCTCGCTTGGAGCGCCCTGAAGGACCTAGCATCGGTGCTTCGGCCTCCTCAGGAAACTGCTGCTCGGGAACGACTGGGATGTCGTTGTCGACAGGCCCGAAATCCAGATCTACAACACACAAAGTTACTTTAAGTCTTCAATTATAACGATAGTATTCAGAGTAACTTATGTACCAAATACCAGAATTGCTTACCTTGCATACTGCGCATGTTGACGGAATGTCTTAGAACGTCTACGTCGAAGCTGGCAGGGAAGAAGTCCTCGCCTTCGCTGTTATCTGCAATGGCTGGCAGAACCTGATCCGCGAAGATCTGTAAGATCAAATAAGCGTATCGTGCGTTGCGGAAAGACCGTGAGTCGGAACTTAGCGAGTAGGGCAGACTTACCGCCAGGAGTTTGTTGGACATGCCAGGGGCTTCTTCAAAGAACATGCCGGGCATATGCCAGAGCTTATCGATCGAGCTGTTCTCCTTGATCATCATCGTGGCATCGTTCTTGGGGGCCATTTCCGGTTTGCGCGTGATGTCGCTGGTATCTTGCAGCTGCTGCCGCATTTGGTCACTTGGAATGACTTTCTGGTCGTCGATAATCAGCTTCCTCTTGCGCTTGATGGGCCGTGCTCGCTCGCTAAACTTCTGTTCCTGTTGGACCTGCTTGACGATGGACAGTCCAGCTCTGGGTCGCAGCACAGTCGACAGAGCAGACTGATTGGCTGTTGCGTTAGGCTCTTCAGCTGCACTAACGTTGGCAGTGTCGTTAGCAACGTTGTCCGTTCCAGGAGGAGGCAGTGTGATGTCGCTTTGATTGCCCCGCATCTGCTCGACATCCCCTAAAAACGACATCCGAACACATAAGTTAACCTTCTTTTACCCATACGAGATCCAGATTTCAATTCCAATTCTATGTATCAAATTATTCTGTCAGAGGGCGCATCAACCTACCCGCGTCGAGCACATGAAGGACCGCAGCGGGAGAACGAAGAGGCAAGTCGTCCGACAAAAGTCCCGCTTCCTTAGCAGGTCCTGGAACTACAACAATCTCTTTCCAGTCTTTCTTTCTCAGTTGCGAAGCGTTCCAGCTCAACACTGTCAAAGAAAAAAGCCTACCTGACTGATCGGCAGCGATCACTTGGAACTCCGGTGCCATGTTGTCCATGTTATCATCGTCCATCATCCCAGCAGCAAAGTCTTCCACATTGTCCTGTGCCACGCCTTCCTCCATTTGCGGCGCCCCGATTCCGACAAAATCATCTTCGACGTACTCGCCTAAAACAAGAAAAAAGTATCACCAGGCTAATTTTCAACTTTTACGGAAACGGAAGCAACGTCTTACCGAATTCGTCCAGTAGATCATTGTCGTCCGGTCTGGAAATGCTGGTTGCTCCGTAAACCGTTTCTTTCATCGTGATATCTTCTTCCCGCGCTTGGTTCGAAGCGAAACGAGCTTTCAACTCAGCATCACTGCAAAGAAAGCGGCTAATTAAACCGTATAAACAGAGTACAGGATCAAGAAAAGATTAGATATTACCTGAGCTCCTCAAAATCCAGATCAAAGTCGATTTCGGCCACCACATACTCTCTTGGTACGATGTCTTTCTCCTGTACAGCCAACGTCAATGCGGCCTTGCTTGCAACGCGATGTTCCGCAGGCAGATCGATCATTACAGGTCGGAATGCCATCTTGATTTTACCAAGGGCTTCATTGCAGTCTTGAAGGAGGTACTTTGCTTTTCGGGAGTAAATCCTGACGACTCCGAGAAGCAAGTGCCCTGACGTCCGCAGGGCAAGCTTCACCTGTTCAAAACCATATGATTAACTGTCAGCAGATCCGAACAGAAAGAAAGCGCTTACTCCTCGAGGATGCATAATCCCTTCAACGGTCTGCTCGATGTTGGTTTCGAAGACATGGGCTTTAGTCAGCTTCCGTTCCCAATGAGCAGCTAGCCAGACCTTTGCTAGTGGTCCCTTCTTGCTTAGAACGAAGTGCGCGTAGAACATGGTGGTGGTTCAAACTTCAAAGAGCTTGGTCAGTCCGGACTCCAGACAAAAAGGCGCAACGCTGGATGATCAAGCCGTCCCGGACGTCAAATCCATCTGCAGTAAAAGCACAAGTCAGCGTCATACACCTGTCTGTTGCATCAACATGGAGGACTAAACGATACGGATGAAGCGCTGACACCTCCCAGATGTCATTGCTGATCAAGATGGATGCTCAAGCCTCAAGCGGAAACCGTCGTTTCTTCTAAAGGAAAACGGTCCCATTTTGAAACGGCAGTTACGGGCTTACGGCACAAAGCCAGCTGACGTTGAAACTGGTGAGGGGCATTCCCAAGGTGGTCCAGCCTAGTTTGAGAAAGTGACCCAAAAAGGAAGGGGACAGAAGCGGAAAGGCGGTGTGTAGCGCGATGTGGCCGTAATTGACAACAACGCTCACTTTGTACCTTACTACTTGACGGAGCGCTCAAAGCGGGCAACCCCGGAAATCAGGTCAGTTTTGAACAGCTGCCCGGGGTTCTGTAAACATTGCCCATTTTGGCAAAAGACATCGCTCTTCCGCTTCCGGATCATTCGTATTTTTCTGAAGTCGGATCGGATCATTTGCATCCCAGCATCTTGTGATCTTATCTTGATTACTCTGTGATAACACTTTTGGGTTAGATGTTGCAGGTGATGTAACCATGTGGACTGCCGTTCCGGGCTGACGGAACCATTGGGCTTTCGTGCACTAAGATGCCATACTGTGATGGTAGTTCGTGAAAAGGGGAAGGCGATTAGTGATCTCCAGCAGGAACGTCTGGTTTCCGTTTACCATGTAAAGCTGTCCGCATCTCTCAAAGTTACACTCCTCTTTGGTAAGCATGAAGATACGCTGGTTGGAATTTGACGTGTTGGAACTCTGAAGGAGTTTATGTAGATAATTATATGTTTGAATGTACCTGTAATTCTCTTTCCACAGGCGCTGTTCACAGGTGTCTTTCCACAGGCGACTCCTTGCGGTTCCAGGCATTGCCGAAGGCTGCAACGCAGTCGGAAGCCACCAAGATATATAAGGTGGAAATCTCTCGTGCTTGTGCGACCGCATTTCCGGACCTCAGGAAGTCAACTTTCGCTTTGAGCTGTACTCGTTCTCAACTAGCTTCATGGCTAATCCCTTCCGTCCAAGTGCCCCACGGAGACCAGCGAGCCTTCACGATCCAAGCGATCCTGCCGTTCCGGATGCTGTAGATGTTTTGGTATCATCTATCTCGTTGGATGCAGGAGATCAGGCTGCTGCAGGTATGGCTTGACCACCTCGGTCCAGTCGATCGAAGTTTGTAGATTAATGCAGTTCAGTAATACACGTTTGGCATTTTTCGTTCTCACGTTTCGTTAGCTCCAAAGAAGCCTCACCCACCCAATAGGAAGCAGCATGAATTGGATCTGAAGGATATAGCGGACAAGATTGCTGCAAAAGAACGAGAGATTGTACGCTTCTGCTTTCCGCACACGCAGTTTGCTGCGATTAGTAGGATCAAGAACTCCATAATTCTTATGTCTTCCGTTTTTAGGCTGCAAGAAGACAGCAATATAACACCGACACTGTAAATGCCCAACGCAAAACCCTTAATGAACAGATCCAAGAAGCCAATCGCCAGCTGGCTTTTGCGAGTGATGCTGTCAAGAAAGCAAACGATGACATCCAAAAAAAGGTGAGTGCGAGCAAAGTTGACAGATTTGACATGGTTGGATTAACCTTCACAACCTCTCTTCGCAGCACGATGAAATCAACCGACTGCGACCACGGATGACTTACCGTTCCGAAACGCAGATCGACCAAACCATCAACCGCCTGGAACATCAGCGTACCACTGCCCACTTTAGTCTTCCCGAGGAACAAAAGATCATCCGAGAAATCGACAAACTTCGTCGATCGAAGAACGAACTACGGTTGGTGTCTCAAAGTCTTGACGAGCTATAAGGTCTCCATGCTCGACTTGTTTTCTTCTCTAAGGGCCTACAATAACCTGGAAACTGATAAGCGAAAATTGGATGGATCCCTGAAAGAGCTGCGGGATGCGCGACAGGTATGCCTAATGTCACTGAACTATTTGAACATTTTATGTAGCCGGATGTTATATAACATGGGGTTGATATGATAGGCACGTTACATGGGAGTCCAGAGGCTGGTCTCGGAAGATCGCGGACTGAAAGAGGCCGAACGGCAGCATAAGGAGAGTGTTGATATCCTGATGAAGGATATCCACTACCTGACACTTCGACGCAAGCAAGTCGTCCATGACTTCGAATACACCGTCTCTGCGTGGGAAGCTCACGTGGCCCAGGGACGTCGACTGAAATACCTCCAAGACCAACAAGCACGATCCAACGCTCGCAGTGATGGCACCATGTAAGCCCGCTTCCGTCTTAGTAATCTGTTCAGTGTGTTATGTTTCGTGCCAGTTCGGAACGTTCCTGGGATTTTAGGGTTGTACCAGTGGTCAAGGACCCTTACGCCGGTGCAAAGCAAGTCGTCAGTAGCCTGCTGACATACCTGCAGCAATACGTAAAGCCCGAAGAAAGTATTTCTGGCGACAGTTCGTTACCGTCCTCCCCGTCCGCTTCCGTCCCTTCCGAACCATCCAGTGCCTCTCCTTCCCCTTCCTTGGAGCACGGTGGTGCCATCCCGGGTTTCTTCCTGCCAAGGAAGCTGTCGACTGTGGGAGTTACGGTCCAAGCTCCTGTTCGCTTCAAGAAGGAAAAGAAAAAGAAGGTAAAGTACTGGTACTTTTCCCTGACGAAGAGTACGGTAAATTCATAAAACATAACTTGTCCTTCAGATCAAGTCCATCGCCCACAGCGCTGCTGTCGTACAGCAGTTTGTGTCGCTAGACTTAATACCTCCTGCCAATGTGAACGCAGTGCAGTCTACCATTGACGAACTGAGAGCTAAGAAGGTACAGTAGATCCTTAGGATCTTCTGATGTAGATATCTGAGAAAATGAACAAATGAATATTGATTGCAGCTCGAGCTAGAAAGGAAGACTGTAGCCAAGTTCGCTTCCCTAACCCCCAAGGTCTCTCCCGAAGATGAGAATCAAGCCCATTCCCTTGGCGATTCGGTCGCACCTCCTGAAGCGTCCGTTCCAAGCACGAGTGTCGTTGTCTCGTTTGGTGATACTGTAGACTCCGCTGTCTTGAGCGACATCGCGGAGAACCCAGAAGCGAGAGACAATCGGGGAAGTGACGATAGCACAGTCGTTGGCAGCAGTGCCGAAGGCGATCAATTGTTGACAGACATGCAATACCTCAGTCTTTCCGAGAGTCAAGTCTTACTGACTCACTCCTCCACAGTAGGTTCTATCATATCCGAGGAAGATGCGTCCAATATCTCCATCTCCGAGTGGACGGCTGAGAATAGTACCGACGAAGACTCGCATTCCGACATCACTTCCGGTCCGGCCAAGCGGTTCTCCCGCGACACCATGCTGGACCTGTCCTTGGTTCAGGCTGTACAGCAAGGGATGGTTGACGGTTTCGAAAAGGAAGGCCGAGTTGACGGACCTGAGGAACAACACACGACGGAATTCTGTCCTATTCAAGAGCCGGAAACGCCTGAAATTGATGAAAGCTTTTCCAAGCCGCGGTTCCCTTCTGTTGAAAAGAGTACTGGTGATGATACAAATTAGTGATTTTTGAATATATTTTAACTCGGAAGCGAGCGATATCCTCCATGTGAACGATTTTATGAACGAGCGTATTAACTTTGAACTTTTACCCAGAATTTCGAAACTCTTTTTTATCCAACCCCTCTCTTTCTCTCTTCCTCTAATTTATCCTGTCTCTCTCTTTGCCCAATTTATCCTGTTGACGAAAGATGATATTTTTCGACTAAAAGAATTAAGTTATGTTGTTGGCCAGCCGACCACGAAATTTTGAGTTCATTCTGAAGTATTCTATCAACAGGGAATTTGCAATAAAAAGAAACCAAAAGGGTCAAAGTGGTCCAGTGGAACTGGAATAGAGGGAAAACCCGGTGAAAGTTATGTAGGAAACAGTAAGAGAGATATCGAGGGACACAGAACAACTATCATCCTCAACCGTGCACACAATACTACAGACACGATACATCGTGCTACGATCACTAAAACATAAATTCTGGAAATAAAATCACAAAAAGCTGCTACGCTCAACGACTATCGAAATGAAAAACGGAGGAATCCGAATACAACATTCATCGGCGCTGATTCATAAAGTTTCCCAGCATTCCGATCAGCTCGGGCAAGTCTTTCTGTTGCGCTAGCTTCCGGACGTCACCGAACTGCTTCATGCCAGACTCAACCTGTTCACAGAAAAACAGTTGATAATCCGGAGACAGTCACCATGAAAATTGATGTAAGTGCATCGGTCGGTAAATATACGTCAATCTCCCGTACCTGTTCGCTCCACGGCTCGCCGTACCGCCATTCGGTTACATAGTGCTCGCAGTTACGGCTCAAGACATCGTAAGGAACGGCGGTGCCAACCAGCTTCTTGGCCTTCTCCATCAGCTCGTCAACCGGTATGGCTTGCAGACCGCGAGATGTAGCCTAAAACACAACACTCCAGAAATTGCGCGACGGAGAACACGGAAACTTCACGAGGGTTCCCTGCTATTTTCTGAAATCTTCACCCCACAACCCTCAGAAAGTTTCGCTTCCCGCCAAAGGATTACTCATCACCCTTGCCCTTTCCATTGCTGGATGAAAAGCAAATCCGATTTGGCTACTTCTCATCATGGAGTCATAGACGAGAAAGGATTAGGTCATTGGAAAAAAGTCTTTGGTTAGAATGACCGACAAAGAGTACGAGTACCGACCTCTGCTTCCTGGTTGTTGATCCGAACTTGGCTGAATCCAGCAACTGTCGTCAAGTCTTCCATCCGAACTGTGGCGCTTCCCGTCATTGAAATGTCGCTGCTTTTACCAGGCTGAGCACCCCTCACGTTGATAACTTTTCCATCCCCGATGTATAGAGCCTATCGGCAAGCAGAGTGAACTTC
This sequence comes from Ramazzottius varieornatus, assembly GCA_001949185.1. Lineage (NCBI taxonomy): Eukaryota > Metazoa > Tardigrada > Eutardigrada > Parachela > Ramazzottiidae > Ramazzottius > Ramazzottius varieornatus. Next base: position 1,514,885 of record BDGG01000010.1, on the reverse strand, counting down.
CAAGATAATGACATGGTGTGACATGACATGACAACGAAGTTACGGTAATTCCATGTTTCTCGAAGTTACGGTAATTACCCAGTGGGAGTAGAGATCTCGTTTGAACTCTATCAGATCGCCAGGTAGAGGTTTCAGGTGTGCGGAATCCGTGAATGGAGTGACGAGATGGGAAGAGTGACGAGGTCGGCCTTGAGCGTCAGCTCGAGGACGCTCGTCCGATGTGGAGCCTGGAATGTTGTCAGCCATTCTGCAAGCTTCGGTGGAGGAGGATCGACAAAATCCTTGAGAGGGAGCACTGGTCCTGAGCTCGGTCACGAGAAAGCGCGCTGCTAGATTTGCCACGGCAACTACCGCTCGATTCCACATGAACGACCGTGACACTGAATTCTGTGCCGTCTGAGAAGATGACAAGGTACGTTGAGACAGATGATTAGATAACGTAATTCAGACTAGTATGTGAACATACCTCGCCTCAGGTAGTCGCACCGTCCTCTCGGTGGTCCTCTCCCTTCTCTCCCTCACGGTTCAGTAAGAAGTCCGAGAGCAAGGATGCGGAAATGTCGAGGACAGAAGGAAGCTAAAATTGAACTTGAATAAAATTGTGCTGTATTTATAGGTCATAGATACAGTATATACCAAACGCTTTGGTAAGTTTGGTTATACTGTACCGATCTGGCTGTGTAAGTCATGCGTTAAGGTAACGCAACGTCGCAGTTTCTCGAACAGAGCACTAGTAAGTCATGTCACGTAATGCACTACATTTCATCCTTACCTACTGCAACGGTTCCAGGTTCCCCGCGAAGACAGCTACTCCTGGGAGTCCTAGGTCTTCGACGGCCTAAACTGAATGCGCTAACCTTTCCGTGATAATCTCAGCGATCTGTTGGCATATCGTTGAGATTTCAATTTCTTGCTAGCTAGTAACTACTACAATTGTCCAACAACCAATTTTGTTGACTTGATCGTGGATCGCCGACTTTCGTTCACTTAAATCAGCCTCTCTGCTAAACTGGTGTAATCGTACAGACGTTGCCAAGAACTCGAAGCCCAAGAAAGTAGACCTGACCTACTCTATTCCACACGTACATTCAAAACAGACCTTTCGAAATAAGGTTTCCTGTAAAAGTCGATGTCGGTCACGTCTAGGTCCCTCAGGGGGAATTTCCTTTCAGTAGCGCTTCTCTTACGCAAGAATTGCCATTGATGTAATAAAGACACGATTTTTCCAGTTTTCGAATACGCCTTGGGGTCATGAAGTAATGAAGTTGCACATAGACACTCATCACACGCTTCGTTATTAAAGAAAACAGTGTGGTACGAAACTTGCTCGCTTTTACTTTTCTCCACTTCGCTATTATGAACATTGTTACTGTACATTATTGAAAATGGTATCTTTCGCAACACTGATTTGTATCGCGGGGATTTTCTTTATCTGTAATATCGGTGTAGTAGTCCCACAAGCTACTGAAACTCGGAATGTATCTGACTTTACAGGAATTGCGGTAGCGGGACCATTTTCTGTAACGTTAACCACAGGCACAACGGAGAGCTTGAAGCTGCTGGGAAACAAGGATGTGATCAACAACATCGAAACACCAGTGGAGAACGGCACACTGAAGATTCGTTTCATCGACTGGAATGTCCGCTTTACCGGCATCTTCCAAGTGCAGATTACCGTGAAGTCCATCATTACATTGATAGCCGACGGCTCTTCTCAAGTGAACATCCAGTCCCCATTGAATCCGCAAAGTCTTCGTGTGGTGGTGGGTGGTTCAGCGCAAGTCACAAGCAAGAATATTAACACTGAGTTCCTCAATGCCGTCGTTAGCGGAAGTGCTGGCTTCATCAGCGATATCAACAGCAAAAACCTGAACGCGGTGATCAGCGATTCTGGGGTCCTCACACTGTCAGGGACCGTCACCAACGCGAATGTCGTGGCAAGTTGTTTATCTTGTTGCTCTCGAAATATTACAATTAGGGACAAAGCTCTGGTTTAAGGCCATGTATTTATATCTTGCAGGTGAGTGGCTCGGGTGTCTTTCATGGAAGAGATCTAAATGCCGGGACGGTCAGCACGGTGGTGTCGGGTTCAGGAAGATCTGAAGTACGGTCCGACGACATTGTGAAAGCGCAAGTCATCGAACTGGGCGTGGTCAGGTACAGTGGCAAAGCTAAGGTCGAAGCTGAGAAACACGATCAGGGATCTGTCGAGAAGGCTTGAATATTTCTCAGGACTCTACACGAAACTATTTTCATGATTTATATCCAAGAACGTACGGTACTACGTATATACCTTCAGCATGTTCGACGCTGTTCGACGGCACGTTGACGCTGTTGTTATGTTAATGTTGATCCGTCATACCAAAGGCTGGTGCTTGTTGTTCCGTTTCTTCGCTCCAAACAGACGCTTTGACTTCTGCTGGAAGTAAAATAATGAATGATCAATCTCCTATATCTATTATATTATTTACTCATCCGAAGAACTAGTTTCTCATGTAATTCAGAGTCCCTTACTCTCTGACAATATCATCGCACTGAAGCTCGGGGCCTTTTTTATAATGTAATGCACCGGACCATCTGGTAGTGGTCGCATCCATTGGGACCGCTTTAGGCTTTGGTCCTCATTGTCCCGAAAATGGAAGAGTACTCGTGTTTAGAACCATGAAAGAACCCACTTTCTCAGTTGTTCCTTGGAGTTTTGCTTGTAGCTCCACCTAGTCGACCCATCACACCATGCAGACAATCAGTCAATCAGGGTAACCCATTATCTGCTCACTGCATCTACGGTCGATTGACTTGTAATTTCGTTGTGTCGTCGATGTTTATCATCGAGTGGTGGTAAAGTTAGATAAGCTATTGAAAATGTAAAGAAAGCTCCATTGCTTTACTTCGTTCTGCGACACAAACACTGTTACTGCGACAAGGCTAGTGACGAGGACTTTTGGAGAAAATTTGTTAGGTACAACTGTCTATAACATATTCCTACCGTATAATCATTGAGAGTTCACTAATCTCAATGCCTGTGGAGAGTTCCATGCTGATACTGGAGAACTTTATTCGCGGAAGTTTTGTGCCGAATGAAGGACTGGGTTTTATCGACAGGTAAACTTCTAATCTAGAACTGGAAGCTTTGGCATTGCAAACTTCGCACCTGTAATATAACCATTTGGTCGGTTATTCGGATGTACGCGTATACTTTTCATACTGACCAGTGGAAAGACTCTTGTTCCACTACACTCTGCTATGCATTTCAAGTTACTGCTTCTGTGACTCGTATAGCTATGATCCGTCGACTGGAGAAGTGTGGGCGAAAGTCCCGGATTCTGGCGAAGTGGAAGTGGACAGAGCTGTGCTGGCTGCCAATAATGAATTTCCAAGGTAAGGCTCTCTCTTGTCACCTGCGAGCACGGTGACTTACGTATGTGATTTATATTTGTGTTCCCATAGGTGGTCTTCTAAATCACCTCAAGAACGAGCAAGTTACTTAACCAAGATCGCAGACTTGCTGGAAGAGAGACTGGAAGATTTTGCAATAGCAGAATCACGAGACTCCGGGAAACCTGTTGCGTTAGCTAAAGCTTTGGATATCCCACGGGCCATTCATAACTTCCGATTTTTTGCTTCTGCTGTTCAACACTATCTGTCTACGTAAGTACCCCTTATCTTTTTGAACACATCGATCCAAGTATGATATAATTTTATTTTATTACGTTAACCTTTACAGCTCGAGCTACAACGAACAGTTGGGAGCCTTGAATTATGTCCACCGTTCGCCAGTAGGCGTGGCCGGGCTAATTAGGTAGGTCAAAGTTATTAGTATGCCGATAGTAGAGAACTAGAAGATGGATCGGCTCTTGAAACCCGAGAATAACAGTAACACGACGTCCGTTCGGCCATCTCGAGTGTCCTTGTATTGACATCTTTCTTGATTTTCGCAGCCCCTGGAACCTTCCTCTGTATCTCCTGACATTCAAGATTGCCCCGGCATTAGCAGCAGGTAAGCCTGGTGCTGCGTTTTCGCATCCGACGAGGAGATTTGTGCTTCTGCGGTCAAGGTCCATGGTAGCAGACGTTGACGAATCTGATTACTGCGAAGCTGATAACTGAAAATACGTGGAGCTCACAGGGTTCTTCTCGTAGGTTGTACTGTCGTCGCAAAGCCAAGCGAGATGACGTCCGTTACCACATGGATGTTATGCAAAGTATTCCAAGATGCGGGTGAGTACATGCAAGACTAGTCTTGAATTCGGACTTGCGCTGTTAAAGGTGATGCTAATTTATAGGACTTCCAGCCGGCGTCGTGAACGGTAGGAAACTGCACAGTACTATTACGGATACAGTATTATTACACAGTATTATTACAGTTGTCTTTGGCTATGGGTGGAAAGTGGGAGAAGCTTTAGTGAAGCACCCAGATGTCCCTCTAATTTCCTTCACCGGAAGTACCGCAGTTGGTCAGAGAATCGGCCAGGTCTCCGCACCACACTGCAAAAAACTGTCACTCGAGGTTAGAAATGAAATGCTTGTGAATTTCGGCTTATTACTGTATGTGGTCCGGGTTTGCAGCTGGGAGGAAAGAATGCTGCCATCATTTTCGACGACGCCGACCTGGATAAAGTCATCCCTGGCTGCGTGAAATCCAGCTTCTTGAATCAGGGGGAAGTCTGCCTGTGCAGCAGCCGCATATTCGTGCAGCGTGGAATATACGACGAGTTCCTTCAGCGCTTCCGGGAAGCCACCAAGTACGGGCTCAAGCAGTCGTTATAAAAAAACCTAACGATTTCAAGTACCTTATAGCAGCCTTATGATTCTTCTTTCGTAGGCAGTACAAGGTCGGAGTTCCCACGGATGCAAGTGTCAACATGGGGGCCTTGATTAGTGAGCAACACAGAGACAAGGTCCGCGGCTTTGTGATGCTCGCGGAATCGGAAGGCGCAGTGATTGAATGCGGCGGTGCTGAAACGCCGGACCATATTCCAGAGTCTCACAGAAATGTAAGCGAACTCGGGCTGAATTGTTTACCTTTAGAATACGCAAGCTTGGTTTCCCGACGAAGCCAGATTGTATTTTACAGGGCTATTACCTTCCACCGACCATCATCACCAACGTCTCAGACACGTAAGGAAGATTTTTCTTAATGATATTTGGTAACATTGAGTGTAGTCCTGATGACATGTGGTACTGTCGTAGGTCTTCCTGCATGCAGGACGAGATCTTCGGACCAGTCACTTGCGTCGTTCCTTTTTGCGACGAAGAAGAAGCAATCGCACGAGCAAACAACGTGAAGTATGGTCTGTGCGCCGTCGTTTGGACGCGAGATTTGTCACGAACTCATCGGCTAGCCCAGCGTCTGCAGGTGGGAACTGTGTGGGCAAATTGCTGGCTGTTACGAGGTACGTACTGTAGTGGCTTGTCTACCGTGTCTAAATCTGCTTGTACGAAACTAACCATATTCGTTGGTTAGACCTGAATATGCCGTTTGGCGGAAGTAAGGCGTCCGGAGTGGGACGCGAAGGAGCAAAAGAGTCGCTGGACTTCTTCACCGAATCGCGAACCATCTGCGTGAAGATGGACTAAACACTGCGCAATGGTTTGCTAAAGATGCAGAACCAGACAGTTCCATGCCTTGCCCTCAGGATAAAACCTCGTTGTTAAACGCATTGTGCGTGCAGTTTCTTTCTCTTTTGCTCACACACTTTTAGTATTTTACTGTTTTAAACTTTAACAAGTGCTTTTTTACCACCGAAATTTCCTCAGCTTCGATGCTCTAAGAGTTTACGAAAAATAATCTGTCCGGACAACCAGCAAAACGGCTACCTCGAGAACCATTATACGACGCCGAGCTGCATCAAGATTTACTCGTGAAGCTTTATGTTATCTAGTAGCAATTATTTCGGGACGAGCAATGTATCGAAAAATAAACTCTAAATCGCTCTGACAGTCCCTCTGAAGATCAGTGCAGTGAACACCGTTGAAAACCTTATCTCTCCCGAACAAAGCACGTAGCGAACTTGGTCGAATTGTTCGAGCAATATTCTGAAAAGGAAACTACCTAATCCCACAAGGTCGAAGTTTGGATACTTTCTGCAATTCGATCATGTGAAGCTGGAAACTTACTGGATCGGCTGGACCAGCGAAACTACGGAACTTGTCATAAGTCTGGTTACAGGCAGGGGCTGGCGGTGGATCTTGACACGGCTCTCTCGGAATCTCACGTGGACCCAAAGGGCAAAATTCCTCCACCTCAAGAGCCACACAGGGTCCTGACGCGAAGTCGTCGACCCATGGCTACAGCGACAGAGTAGTCAGCACAAGTCAGCGAACGCAATCAGTATAACGAGGTTACCAAATATTCGGGAACAACTCCTCTGTACAGCTCCAAGAACCCTTCTGCAATGTGACGCTCCAATACGAGCGTTTCGATGGCTAAGATCTTGAACCCATATCGTAAGATGTGCTGAATGATCTTCGGAGTAGCTCCTGCAACCGCAGCGAACGTTATACCCACTAACTTAAAACTTCCTGGTACGACCAAACCACGATAACATTTGAACTCGAACCTTCGCGCACTGAGTGTGGTTTTATTAGGCACAGTATCCCATTACCACAAACCGAAGTGTTCCTCCTTGGCTTGTCAAAAAGTAAGCTGAGTGTCCATTTGGCTGTTTGAGGATCGGGTGAGGCGTAGCAGAAGTCGTGGATCATGAACTTGGCGCTAACCATAGCCAGGATGTCTTGGCAATGCTTCACCGCATCTTCGCCCGTAACTTCCGCTGCAATGCACGGATCACTACCGGTCGAAGAAACGTATATATCAAAAGCGGCGATTAGCTTATCAGTGACCCATTAGAGGCTGTGGCTACCTGAAACCACATTGACCAACAAGTCCGAGCTTCAGGATGTCTTCCCGGTCCAGGATGGTCATTTTCACCCGGGTGATGACCATATTGGAGGAGTTTGTAGTGAGCCAGTGACCGGTTAGGGAGTCCAGGACATCGCCCATGTTCTCATTGACCTTGAACACGACAGCTGTTCTAAGAGAAAAAGAAAGATATCAGGATGCATGATGTCGTCGCAAAACCCCCCCCCCCCC
>BDGG01000010.1:1463829-1507742 GCA_001949185.1 Ramazzottius varieornatus | reverse complement strand
ACCCCCCCCCCCCCAGCAGCTAATCAAGGCATATATTCTGTACCTTTGGAAGAGCTTCTCCATAGTCACGCGGGTTTTGACATCAGCGTAGTTCATCACGAGGAGCTGGCGGTTGAGAACAGAGACAGTTTTGCCGATGTTCAGGTGGGATAACTTGAGGTTGGACGTTCTTGTCCTCTTCATGAAGGTCTTGTGCTTCATAACATCGTACTAGCATGACAGAGAGACGTTATACAGTACTGTAACAATAGTACGCGTAGCACCCGAACGATAGTGCATTTTACGAATATACCAGTTCCGAACTTTCTTGCAGAGGGAAGAAACGGAGGACAAACTGTCGAATATTTCCCTCGTAGTCCCAAACAACCTCGAAACAGTAGTATTCCTCGTTCTCGTTCTGCAAAAACGATCTGGTTATACCGCAGGACGGGCGTGATATCTAGCTACGTACCATGGCCATTTTAAAAGTCCCTTTCCGCTGTGGGTCAAGAAACTTGGAGATATAATCCGCCCGAATCTGTCCGTATCGGATCCCGGAACACCACCACCCTGCGACACAGTAGTTTTGCTTGCGAGCAGACGATCGAGAGGAATCTTCGGATTGAAGATGAGAAAGAAGATGGCTCGTGCGCGTAGCGTTCGATCTTTGAGAGGCTGTCTCGCGGCAACGTCAACAAACAAGATATTACATCCTACAAGTCCATACGGGTCTTGCCCTCGTCAGCAGCTCGATCATACAGGCGCAAGTTAAGTTCCGCTCTGCGCTACTCTGGAACAAGGATGATGGTCGGACAAGGATGAATGAAACGAGCGGGCAGATGTCCACCGGAATTAAGTTAACAGTGGAGGAATAAGATTAGTAGACATAACAGCGTCAGCTATATGGCGTGACATGATCCCAAACGAACCTATGACGTCAGGCTTCGCGATGACGACAGAGCGTCCTTGCACTTGATTCAGCATCTTGATTACCGGATGGTATTAGATTTCAGAATTCAGTACGCGTAATTCAGTTCGTTAATTTCGTTTGACTTGGTTCTTTTTTTCCGGTGGACGCTGAGATTTTCCGGCCTCCAGTATTTGGACGATGATTCTCTGTTTGCAGATAGCCAGACAGTGCAGGCGATACCTGCACACCTATCCTCTGCTCCAAGGTACACGGAACAGGCCACCCAAAGGCCAGAAAAGCGACGCGCAAGCAGAGCCGAAGCAGCAGACTGATGGATGGAGTGGCGTTATCGGGTTGGAAATCCATGCTCAGATCAAGTCAAAAAGCAAGCTATTCTCCGGAAGCGGAACGGAGTTTTCTGCACCCAGTAACACGCAAGTGTCCTTGTTCGACTGCGCTACACCTGGGACATTACCAGTAAGCAGCCACCGGAAATGAATTTACTGGATGGGTTACCATCGGTACGACGCTATGTGCTTATTCCAGGTGCTGAACAGACGCTGTGTGGAAGCTGCCGTGAAAACTGCGTTCGCTCTGAATTGTACGATTAACCCAGTCTCGCTGTTCGATCGTAAGCATTACTTCTACGCCGATCTTCCTACCGGATACCAAATTACTCAGCGCTACAAGCCTATTGCCGCGAGCGGATGGATGGAGTACGTTCAAGTTGTTAACAAACAACCGCACAAGCACATTGTCAACATTGAACAAATCCAGCTGGAGCAAGACAGCGGTAAGAGCATTCACAATCCACAAGATAACAACAGCCTCATAGACCTGAACCGTGCTGGCATCGGCTTAATGGAGATCATTACCAAGCCTGACTTCACTTCGGGCGAGCAAGCAGCCGCGTTCGTTCGCGAACTCGTTCTGATCCTCAAAGTTCTTCACGTCTGTGATGTACGGATGTTCGAAGGGTCGTTGCGGGTTGATGCGAACATCTCTGTGCATCGGAAGGGCGAACCATTAGGCGTACGGAGCGAAGTGAAGAACTTGGCTAGTATGAAGTTCATTTCGAAAGCCATAGACTACGAGATATCCCGCCAGGTTAAGATACTGGAAAAGGGTGAGAAAGTTGTGAATGAGACCAGAGGCTTTGACCTGAAGACGGGGAGGACGTACCCGATGAGGGACAAGGAGATCCTGCAAGATTATCGATACATGCCTGAACCCAACCTTCCTCCCTTACGCTTATTCAACTCTGAAAACTCTCAAATAGTCCCGCAAGGCCAGGTTGATATCGCTGTGGTGAAGAAAGAACTCCCCGAGCTGCCTTCAGTGAAACGAACGAGATACTTGGAAGAGTTCAAACTCTTCCCCATTCATGCGGCTATGATTGTCGCGGATGAACGTCTGTCATCTCTGTTCGATGCCGCTGTCCCTATGGCGAAAAATTCCACACCACAGAACGTTTCCACACTCATCATGAATGGGTTGGTGGGTATCCTGAACACCGCGAATCTTTCCGAGTCTGCCGAAGAGATTCCAGTGAAGCCGAAAGATTTCGCCTTGTTGACCGATATGCTGTCCGAAGAGAAAGTTCCTCGTTCGATAGTTCTGAACATTCTACAAGACCTTGTGAAAGACGGAAGTGGGTCCACAGATGTGGCGAAGGTGATTGAGGATAACAAGTGGTACCAGATCAATGATGAAGCAGAGCTGGGAGCGCTTTGTGATCGGGTGATAGCAGAAGACAGCGAAAGCCTGGAAGCGATAAAAGCCGGGAGGATGAAGGCTTTCAACGCCCTCATGGCCAAAGTGAAGACTTTGAGTAAGGATCTGGCCAATATGAAGCTCACCAAAGGGATCATGGAGAAGAAGCTGGAGATCAAAGCGACCAAGGACTGATAGGAAAAATTGCTCTTGGTGTTCCTAAGATACCTGCTGAACCTGTATAATGGTGAGCATCATCGTTTGGGTCTTGTATTATGGTGGACGAGTCCCGGACTAAATCGGACCTTGATGTCATTTAATTGTTTATAGTTTTGTATTTATTTTCTAGGGTTCTGCTCTCTTGTAATGGTGATATGACTGAATGGTTGAAGGTCTTTGGAGTGTTGATTGCGTTGTCTGTGATAAACTTCCGTAATGTGGTCGGCCAGACACAGCTTGAAGTGACGACGGCTGTCTTCTTGCCAGTAAAGAACGGCTCAAAGCTTCCCGATTTGAGCGCGAAACGATATTTCAACACCCCGATCGATGCGACGAGCTATAACGGTGAAAGCTCTGATTTCCCGATAGATGCGTCGTCAGTCAGAAACAAGTTCTTCATTGACAACCTCAAACCTGCACACGAAGTGGCCTTCCGTGCAGCGTTGGCTGATCCGGCCATCAACATCAAGTTCACCGTGGACTACTACCTGTACCTGCCGTGTGTGGCCAAGGTTGGGTGGTACTCTCTCAAGCAGTTGACGTTGGCCTCCCGGAGACCCAGTCCGCAGAACGGCAAGAGGTACGATGTCTTCTTCGGACCACCCTGCTTCACCGACGCACTTCAAGCTGGGATAATCACCATGAGCTACCCCGTCCTTGTGGCTAGCGGAAGTGTCACTCTGGCCGATACGCTGGAACCTTTCGTCAACATGGTCCGATGTAGCTATAGCACATTTACTCAGTAAGTCTACGTTTGACAAAGTTGGAATGATAGACGACAGCAATGTAATACTCATTGAGGTTTTTTAGGTGGTCGCTTTTCATGAGAATGACTGCCACCTATAACTGGACCAGCATCGCCATCTTTTACGATGATTCGACGGCGTCTATCTCAGTGTGGGCAAACAGTCTAATGACTCGATGTAACTCACGCAATGTGAGCTATACGCAGTTTTCCCTGACGGCGAACGCGATGGATCTTTCCACCATGTTGAATCACGCAAGGAAGTTGTCCAGAAGTAGGTGAGTGGCTCATCCTTATTCTTTGCCTTTCTATTCTTTTTGCCACAGCATGGATGACTGACCGTTCATATTTTGAGCTAGTTATGATCGTTTTGAATAACGCCCGACTTCGTGAATTCATGGTCACCGCCTACTCTTTGAACATGACCGAAGGTTCTTACATGTATCTGGTCATGGACCAGTTTCCCTACAGAAACGGGATTCTAACGGCGACAAACCCAGCGTACTGGAAGCAAGGTGCGGCAAAAGCTCCGCAAGACGTAGTGTGTAAGCGAGATTTTGTGTGTTTCGTTTTATGCCATGAGCATTGCAGGAGACTCCGATGATAGTGCGTCGTTGGTGGCCTATCAGTCATTGTACATCTTCGTGGTAAACGACACGACGAACACCACTACGGCTCAAGCTGTCTATGATGCTGGAAGGAAGCTAATCTTCCCTACGGACGGCAGCCCTTCTATTCTGGACGACTCTATGGACAAAACGGTTTTCTCGAACGATTACTTCGTACGTACTTCTTACGACTGCGTCATGGCTGTGGCGCGGGGTATTAGGGCGGCTTTCGAGAAAGAAGGCGCTACGTACAAACCACCCTTCCTCCAGAAAGCAACTACTGTCGGGAACATATCTCGACGGTACATCGCTGGAACCACATCCACCGGTATGGCTCAGCCTTCAATCTAACTCGTTCTTACAAAATAATGGAAGAAAATTACTGTGTATCCTCTCTTTCAAAGGCGCTTCCGGTACCATGTATCTAAAAGCGAACGGGGACCGCGAAGAAGATTTTTTGCTTTTCGCGATGACGGATAAAGTAGCAGGAATCTTTGCGGTACGTAGTGTAACCCGCATACTTACTTCTTAACAAAGGTTGATTTCTGAAGCAAGCACGGCTCAATAGCTTTGATTCCACTTCCGGGTTACAGAGAGTTGCAGTCTTCTATGGCACGAACAGCACATACGCTGAGCTACCGAACATAGTATGGCCGAACGGTGTTTCTCCTCCTGTCAACACTCCCGTTTGTGGATACAGTGGGATTGAAGGGCCTTGTGTGCCTGAAGGTAGGTACGTGAACAAACTTTTGCATACTTCCGGTATGCGAGTTTACCAGTACAGTAATCTCATCAGATTTTCACACCATTTTTAGTTTACAAGTTGCCGATCGCGTCGATTGCGGCTGGTGTGGCAGTACCTTTGGGTCTGATTCTGATCATCATACTGATCTTCAAGTACCAGCACATGAAGAAGCTTGAAAGAGAAGACAAGGCTTGGATAGCGAAGTGGGAGGATATGGACCTTGTGCGACCTGGCGGGACCTCGTACACAGATGAGAGCGGCGAGAAACGAGAAGGTGCCGGCACTGACGATGAAGAGATGGAGAGAATCCAGGAATTAAAAATGGTCTCCGAAATTAAGCTACAAGAAGGTAGTTTTTGAGTTTCTAGTGCACTGAAACTGAAAGCCTTCCCACCGAATGATTCTTCAGTAGCTTTTTTTACCTCTACTCAGCGATTTTGCACATCGGTTACATGTGGCCCGCTTCTTGACAGCTGCCTCGCGGCAAAGTGCGGCCATTCGGATAACCGAGAACACGGGCTTGTGGAAGAAGCAAGCGGTCACTGTTCGATGGTGCAAGAAGCGAAGGATCGTGGTTAATAAGACCCTTTTGAAGCAAGCACGGGAAGTCCGGACATTGTCACACGACAACCTTATGGCCTTCAAAGGAGCATGTCTGGATGATGACCGCATCGTCATCATCTACGAAAACTGCTCAAAAGGCTGCTTGACGGTGAGATTTTCCATTCAGCATTCACCAACGACCCAAACGATTTTCTACTGTGTTGTCTGTTTTTCAGGACTTGATAGCCGATCCCAACACAAAGCTGGAATGGACTATGCGTTTCTCCTTAATCAGCGACTGCATGAAAGGCACTTCCTACCTGCACAAGAGTGTCCTGCATGTTCACGGAAGACTCACGTCATTGTGCTGCTACATCGACTCGAGGTTCGTGCTGAAGGTTGGCGACTATGGTCTGCACGCCTTCTTCGAGCTTTCGCTAGCTGAGCTGTGGGCGGTGAAAAGAGAGCCAGAGTACATGACTATGCAACTGTGGAAAGCACCGGAACACCTTCGAGCCGAAGCGCTGTCGCGATACGAGGTTATCAGTTCTGTCAGCCAGAAGGGTGATGTGTACAGTTTCGGAATAATTATTCAGGAACTGGTGTTGCGGTCAAAACCGTTTTCGATGTACGCCATCCCACAAGAAGGTGCGGTAGGGGAGGTCTGTGTCTGTGATATCGTTTACCGTCTGTGCTCACTCTTCTTTTCTTATAGAAATACTGGAGCACATCAGAGTCAGCGCGAACGAGACCCAACCTCGGTTTGTACCAAAAATCGACGAAACAGCTTGTCCGGCGGAGCTCATCGAGCTTTGCGATCGATGTTGGGCCGTGGACCCAACGAAGAGACCGAACATGGTGCAAGTCCGAGCTAATATGAAAGAACTGGGGAAACAGCTGTAAAGAATCTTTTCGCGGCTTTTCATACAAGCGCATTTGTTGGTGAGATGAACTGACCTTTTTGACTGTTTTCAGAGGTATGGGAGAACGAAGTAATATCCTGGATACCCTCCTTCAGCAGATGGAGGATATGGAGCTCAACATTAATCAGATTGTCGAAGACAAAGGACAGGCATTGCTCGACGAAAAGAATAAGAGCGATCAGCTGTTGTATAGTGTTTTACCCAAGTAAGTGTTTTTCTGATTGCTGTGACCTGGATAAAAGGAGGGAGGTGACACAACATGGCTTTTAGGAAGATTGCGGAAACAATGAAGATTGGCGAGAAACCAAGGCCCGAAAACTATGAACTGGTCAGCGTGATGCACTGTGATATCAAACAGTATGCCGATATTGCTGCGGAGAGCACGCCGATCCAAATGGTGGAACTTTTGAATGATATTAGCGACTTCTACGACGATATTATTGCACAGCACGATGCCTACAAGGTGGATACCTACAAGGAAAACACACTGGTACGCTTTCCTTGCCATGTGGTGGACTTGTGTATAGCCTTCCTTATGCTTTTGTCTCGCAATTTAACCTACCTTCGTTCCATAAGCTAAACATATATTTCTGTAGGTTGTCTCGGGATTGCCTCACCGTAATGGGAGTCAGCATGCCGGGGAAATTGCACGAGTTGCGCTCAAGCTGGTCTATAGTATTCCAATGTTCCGAGTAAAGCATCGACCCGAAGCGCGGCTTGGTATCCGTATGGGAATCCACGCAGGTATGATCGTGTCATTGGTGTGGTCACAGAAACGTCGTATTTCTAGCATTGAAAGCCTGCAGCACTAACGCATTGGTGTCATTCTAGGTCCTGTTATGGCCGGCGTCGTCGGAGACCAGATTCCACGGTATCTTCTGTTCGGTGATACAATGAGTGTCTCACTCCAAATGCTGACGGGCGGAGAAGGTTCGATTAGCTCTTCCTTCGGTTCTTCGACTTTTTGCGTGCGATTATTTCGTTCTTGTAGACATGAAAATTCAAATGAGCCTGACAAGCAAGCGCTTCCTTGACGCAACGGGACAGTTCGACGTGGAAGAACGCGGAGAGGTGTTCGTGAAAGGGAAGGGCGCTTTGAAGACCTACTGGCTATGGGGCGAATTAGGTAACCGCTAGTCACTGTCAAGGCATTCTGCACATTACTGACCACAAAACAAACCATCACTAAACAGCTTTCGTTGCTTTGTTAATAGATAACGAGGAAATCGAAGAGCTCAGACGTATGTACGAAGAAGATGATTACGGCGATGAGGAGCCCGCCAACGAGGACGAAGAAAATGGAGAAGGAAACGGAGAACCCTCATAGCGTGAAAAAACGACAATGGGCAAGCGGCAGAGTAAGTCAGTAAGGCGGAGCCTAATTCTGAAGTATGGAACGGGGATCGAGTCGGAAAGAAACACTGCCAAGCACTCAAAAGAGCGGGTTTACTACGGTAAGGTCAGCTGATTGGATGGGAATTGGCTGCCATTTCCTCTTGTAGCCTGTTCTCTATGACGCCAGCTGGCCACGCATTACTGACTTTGCCGCTGGCCCAAATAATGTAACAACAAAATTCCCAAACTTGCAAGTTCCATTCAAGTTTCTTCGTCGAATACACTTTCGTGACTTTGTATTGTTATTAGCTCGTGCTTATCTTCGTGCAGTACAATGTTCATTACCCTGGGAAGTGGACGATGAAGTCTTCTGATCACACGCTGTCACTCATGGCTGAGTAGATAGTGCAGCTGGTAAAGGTGAAGAGCTCCATGAGCGTCAGGTTGCCCAATTTGTTTAGATCGCTAGTGTCCGCGCTCCAACGACCATCTTTCAGCGCTGTTGGCTGTCGACTGAACAGAAGCAAAGTTAGTATACTTTTTATTGTGGCAGATGGATGAATGATGATATTCAAATATGCAGACCTTTCTACAATGTCCGTCAGCAGCTCGTATTTGAGTTTCCCGAGTTCCTTCGCTTTTCTAATTCGAAAAAATGTGGCTTCCAGGTCGTCAGGAGTTAACTGTGCACAGTGGATTGCTCCTAGTTGCCACATTCTATCTTCCGTGTCGGCGATGGCGTTCCCTGTCCGTAGAACGTCCCTCTTGATTGTAATGTTGTGTTTGTAGAAGGGAAAGGTTCCAAATCCGCATACTGTCACCCTGTCGAAAAGCACTCGCTTTACAGATAAAGGGAGACAGTGGTCCAGGACAGCTTTGTCGATGTATCCCTGGGATAGTACGATGGTCTTCAGTCGAGGACTCTTCTTGGCGAGTAAGTCGCATGTGCTACTGAGCAAGAAAGCGTGGTAATGGTAGCCATGTTCCGGCCAGTTGCTCCTTATCTGTCTTCCTAGGAACAGATGCACCAGCTCTATACAAGCAGCCCTGTCGACCAGTGAGTCGAATTCGATGTAGCGAGTGGTCAGGTCGTGGTTCATGTAGAAGACCTGATCCACTCCGCGAGCTCGAAGAACCGAAGGCGATGTCAAGATAGTATTCCATTGGGACGACACTCTGACTAGGTGAAGACATAGTATTAGTAGCTATTCAGGCAACAACGAATAACCATTAACTGTACCTTTGAAGAGCAAGTTGCTTCACAATGTCCAAGTGCTGGAGGATCTCCACCAGTATATTTTCGTGAAGGTCGTGGATGGACACAGTTGTGCGCGAGCATTTTGGGGCAACGTGGACGTCGACCAACTCACCAGCTGCATTTCCAGCGGCCTCAAGATCCTCTGGTGTATTTTCTAGGGATGGTCTTGACTTTTTCGGTACCGTACAGTCATCATGGATATCCTCCGATAGCTTTCGCCGGGAAGACATACTACCCAGATTTGAAAACGGCTCAAAAGTGATGCTAAGTTAAATTATAGCACGTCCTTTCCTAAGCTGGGAACTGTCCATACTTGCGCATGCTTTGCCGCTGGCTGCTACAGTATTGAAAGCAGTCATGTTGATTCTAGAGTGTCCTCGAGGATTTTTTCCGTTCTTTTCCTTGACAATCGAATCGATTCTCCCAGTGGGTCAAGTGTTGGGCGTGTCCTTGTGTTGTGGCCACTGTGGCTGGCACGGCCTTTATCGTCCGATGTTGCCGCAATACTCGTACTTAATACTTATGATTACTTTGACTTTGAGCAAGTATTCACTCGAAATCAGCTGTGTTTTTTTAGTTCAAAGTCTTTTAATCAGCATCGCATAAAGGGAGCAAAACATCTGCCGTTCTCCGCAGCTTCTTCGTGGTTGTTCCCTTGCTTCCAGGTGCATCTCCAGCTGCCGGATCATCATGGACACCGTACGAAGCATGGAGCAACCAGGATTCCGTTCGCTGAAGGAAATCTGCAGCGGCTTGTTGCATTGGAAGACAGCGCACTGCGAAACGAAGGTCGTTGTTGTTCCTGTCCATACCGTCAAACGTGCGGAGTCCGAGAAGCTCCGCCAGATCTTTGAAAAGTATGTCTCCGTCACCCGTCAAGGCGACAAGTTCATGACACTCGATGACTTTGTCCGGAAATTCCTTCGACTCTATCCGGACGAGAATTTTGATCCAGACACGGTGCAGCTACTGGGCAGCGTCGCGGACACCAGCAAAGACGGACTGATATCCTTTGCCGAGTTTCAAGCGTTCGAAGCTGTCTTGTGCTTGCCTGATGCGCTTTACATGACTGCGTTTTCACTCTTCGACACTAACGGATCAGGTACGTGCTCGTTCACCACGGTGAACAGGATGGGGCGTAAGACGGCTGAGTTATGGTATCACGCGTAGAATCGCGCACTACGTCAGGCAGTGGGGTCTTGATAACACGTTTTATGACATGCTGGAGTCAAGACGTGGTACTGCGATCTCCCAAATGACTTAGCCCGCTGGCGTATGTTGTTGTGTGCGCGGCGAAGTTTTGGTACGCTCCAACGGAGAATCTCTTTCTATCAATGACGTCAAGAGCCGCTTCGGCAGGACTGTCAGTTTAATGGTTACTTAGCTCGGCGGTTTGCTTTAGGTTACATCACCCTGGATGAATTCGAACGCGTCATAAAGAAGACAACACTTCAGCAACACGTACCTTTCGACTTCAAAGGCGATTTCGTCCAGCTGAATTTCGGGCGCGACAAGAAGCGTACCGTCTCCTACGAAGAATTTACCGAAATCCTCCATGACTTTCACGAGGAGCACGCCGTGCAAGCCTTCAAGCTCTTCGACAAAGACGGCACTGGGTACATCAAAGCCATGGACTTTCACCACATCATGACCAGCGTCAAGTCCCATCTTCTGACCGACTTTGTCCGTGACAATCTCGTGGCGGTCGCCGGTGGGCGGGGTGCCGGAACACGCGTCAGCTTTCCTTACTTCATGGCGTTCAACAACCTCCTGAACAACATGGAGCTGATTAAGAAAGTCTTCACCTCCGTAGTGAAGGGTAATCTGAAGCAGCAGTTGACCAAGGAAGAGTTCCTAGCTGGCTCGCAAGTCTGGAGTCAAGTCACTCCGCTGGAAGTGGACATTCTCTTCCACGTCGCTTCTTTGCGCCACCCATCGGGGCGATTACTGTTCGAAGACTTGGAGCAGATCGCGCCAGAACGCATGTCGGTTCCTTCCTACCATATTACAAACATTAAAGCTGTCGATAAACCTTCTGACCGGAGCGCTTTCACTGCGGTTCTGGAGAGCGCCTATCGTTTCGGTCTGGGCTCCATAGCTGGCGCGATGGGCGCAACCGCAGTGTACCCCATCGACCTTGTGAAGACCCGAATGCAGAACCAAAGGTCCCGAGCTCACTTGGAGGAACTGCTGTACAAGAACAGCTTCGACTGCTTTAAGAAAGTTGTCCGCTACGAAGGCGCCATGGGACTTTACAGAGGGTAATGAAACATTTCCAAAAGATTGACAAAATTGATAAGAGCTCGACAAACAAACCCGACAAGATTGCTTTTGCAGGTGGCGCACGTTATCAGTGTTATTGGCTGGAAGCGTGCGCCACTTGGGAAATCATTTTATCGAGGTTGTTTTGAGGAGCTTCCAAATGACTTCGATTAATTTTGTATGTTTTCCAAACAGGTTGGTTCCTCAACTTGTGGGAGTGGCGCCCGAGAAAGCCATCAAGCTGACGATGAACGATTTTATTCGCGACAAGCTGGTTGACGAGGAGGGTTTCATCCCACTATGGGGTGAAATCCTGGCTGGTGGTACAGCCGGTGCATCACAAGTGGTCTTCACCAACCCTCTAGAAATCGTCAAGATTCGTCTGCAAGTAGCTGGGGAAGTGGCGTCCGGTGAGCGTATTCGAGCAGGTAGTGTGATGAGGGAACTGGGATTCAAGGGATTGTACAAGGGAGCACGTGCCTGTTTCCTTCGAGATGTTCCCTTCTCGGCCATCTACTTCCCGTCCTACGCTCACGCAAAAGTGGCTTTTCAAGATGAGAACGGGCATAACAGCGTACTGTCGCTACTGGGCGCTGCCGCACTTGCAGGTAACAGCAAAACTCTGTACTGGAGTTACTTTATCAATGGACTGACTGGAGCGAAAGCTAATGTCAAGAAATTGGAATAACAGAGGTGACAACTCAAAATACGGAAACCAAAATTAGCAAAAAACTGGTGATAATATTAATTAAATTATTTTGACTTTCGTTCTCAAATAGGTGTTCCTGCTGCCTCGCTGGTCACACCAGCCGATGTGATCAAGACTCGTCTGCAAGTAGCTGCAAGGAAAGGCCAGACTACCTACTCAGGTTTGACGGACTGTGCCCGTAAAATTTGGGCAGAAGAAGGGGGAAGAGCCTTCTGGAAAGGTGCGGCAGCTCGGGTCTTCCGTTCCTCACCGCAGTTTGGTGTAACTCTCATGGCCTACGAACTGCTGCAGCGGCTCTTCAAGGTAGACTTTGGTGGTACACGTCCTACTGGTGAGGACATGAAGCTGCCCTTGCAGACTGTCAACATACATCGCTCGACCAACCCTGACCATATCGGTGGTTACAGTCTAGCGTTAGCCACGTTTGCCGGTGTCGAATCCAAGTTTGGCTTATTCTTACCTAAATTCAAGCCTGGTTACATGGCTATCCCGACAACGACAGCTGCACCTTAGATTTCTCTTGTTACCCTCAAACGGAGTGTTTGACGGTGTTGTACTACGTGGGATAGATTTTTAGTTTTAGAAATGCCGGTCTCGTTTCCTGTGGGGAATTCTTTGCGTACAGGCCTAACTAACACTTTTCATACAGTACTTACACATTTGTCCCTCCTACTCACTCACAAGCTCCTTTCAGTGTCTTCCGGGATTCATTTTTCCGGTGTCCTTTTGAATATTTTACGCAGTAGTATTGTTTGTCTGTCGGTGATAATTTATTCGTGAAAGCTAAAAAGGAAGAAAACTGCTGATGTTAAAGTCCAATAATTTGAAAACTAGTAGCTGAATGTTGGTCTTGACAGTGTGCAAGGAAGGTTCTGAACCCTTCGATACATGAGCAGGAACTCTAAAAAATACTGATTGACAGCTGATCGTTGATTAGGCGGTATGCCGCGTTCTGGCAACCCGGGACTGATTCACGCGTACGATTGAGTGGTGGATCGTACATACCGGGGATCAGAGATCTTATCAGCTGATCTTCCCCGGTAGCGGGATGATCAAGAGCTCATCTCAAACTTCTGAAACGGCAAGTTACTTTCAAAAACTGATCTAAGACTTATGGCAATTGAAGATTCCATAAAAACTGAACGATGAAGCGGCCAAGAGGCCAAAAGTACCACCCATGGGCAGATGAAACAAAGCTTACGGTGTCTGCGCACTCGACTTCGGCTTCTTCTGCGGACGCTTCTTCTTGACTGTACTCTTTGAACGAGGCTCGGCTTCGCTGTTGGCGACTTTTGGAGAGTTTACGAGCTGATCTTGTACGGAGGGTCTGACTTTCTTCATATAGGCGGATGAGGGTTCTTCCGACGAACTTTCCGAGCAAAGATCTGAGTCTTCGTCACTGCTCTCCGCGGACTGCGCTCGCTTCTTCGCCGGTGCAGTTTCGGCGTTGACCACCTTTGACCACGAAACGTTGTCGTTGTCTACAGCTGGAGTTGCATATGGCACAGTGGTGATCCTCATGACAGGTCCACCAAGAGCCGCAAGGAACGGTCGATGGAGTTTCATATCTTTCCGCGCGCAAAACTCCCCTGACAAATAAATTCCGTACATTTGATATTCTGAAAAAACTCCCAAGAGCGTGGGAGCTCGATAACCAAACTCCAGCACATTGTTTTCCCATGTGGCGCACCGACTCAAGCATCTTGCCTGACAGCGTGCGCCACTTGGGAGAACGGTCTGGTCGTATCTGTTTGCCGAGCTCCCATGTATCAATTGCACACGACTGTGAGTTCTTACAAAAGCACTGCGAAACTTCTGACAAAGATAGTTTCGCTAGATGGATCATCTCAATGGGACTGGGACTTTTATAGACGATGTCGAGGGATTTGTCCTGCAAATGAGAGACACAATGCATAACGTGAAACGAACCGAGATGTTTGCTGGAATTACAAAGACTCATGGACATACCACGCTCCATTTGGAAAACAAGAGGAACATTTTCTGACGAGCCATGGAGAACGTCACTTGCACCTTTTCTTTAGTCGGTTCGTGCTTGGTTCCTGACTCACGATACACAATTTCTCCATGCATAAATTCCCTTTGTGACTTCACAGTCGTATCCTCGAAGAACGTGTACGGGAAGAGGTCCCTCTGAAGGTTGAAACTTTTGACGAAGTTTGTTGTACAGATACCACACAGGTAGTGCCAATGGACGATCTTAGTCAGCGGTAGAAACTTTTCCACGATGTCTACATCGCTGTCCTGTGAAGCACCTAGTTCCGAAATCCACTCAAAAGCAGAAAATCCTGATGGATTATTGATACCTCAAACTTGCGAGCTATTTCGAGCGCCAGAGCAAACAAGGTACTCCGCATCTGTCTCCTTTCCGAGTCCGTCATCGACGAGGATGCTGAAGCCTCAAGCGACGTATGCGAGGCTTCCATCAGAGCGAGAAGGACCTCGGTCGAAACTAGACGACCCATGGCTGAGTGTTGTCCAGTTAATGCGCTCGCAATCTGTGAGAAAGCCAACGGATGGACCTGGGAACAAACACAATTAATGGAAACATTGAATCGCGGGCGATGAACGAAGGACCCACATCTAGCTTCTGCAAAGTCAAGATGACATCCCGCAGATGATCAGGCGAGATCTCCAGCTTTCCCATGTGCATGGCGTCGATGCACGTCTTCAACGTGTCCACATGGTACCATGGACCAAGCTTCACCGTTATGAACTCCTGTTTCTCCTGCCGATATGCAGTGTTCAACTTTTCCTTGACAGTCGTAGAGTAAGAGCTCATGATCAACCTGAAACAGACTTTGGACTCTCATCTTTCTTATTATGTGCGTGCAAATAAGCCAGGGTTAACATACTTTATGCATGGTAGGTCTCCCGGCTGCAGTCGCAGTTCGCATTCTCTGGAATTTCTGCCACTCTGGTAGATCCCGATAAAAGTGTTGTTGGAATGCCAAGCTTCGATGGGAATGACCAGCTTCGGTGGTGCGGAAAGGGCAGATATGCTGATCTGCGTGTCTCTTGCAGTCCGCGAAGTCAGCGCCATCTCTTTTGCAGGGTTGACAAATATAACAGATCCACAACCTGTCCGCAAGAAACCAGGACGGATCAAAACGTTAAGTGGGATAGTTCGGGCAGCTCCAGTTGAGACTTGAGATCCGGATTCCGGAGATGGCGGATTTCAAACCTTTCTTGGAAGAAAACCACAACAATCAAACCGGACATGGATTTCGGTCGGACCAGCTCGGTTTGGTAACCGAGTTTGGTTGTTGACTATTCAATAAAGCAACCGATACCGCTATCTTAACAGTTCGCCTTTCGGTGCATCTCGGTCTTCAGTTTTCAGTTTTCCCAATCGACTTGCGAGCAGTGATTGGCGGCTCAGCTGACGACCGTTCTCTGCGAAGCTCTAAAATGTTTAGTTTCTTTGCCAGCGCCTCAGCGACCATTGATGAACGCTGACCATCGTCCATGTCTCCATGCTATCAATGCGAGCCTGACACCGCTAGATCGGGTGATATTCGTCATGTCACAATTCCTGGCGCGAAGCGCCAAAGCGGTACGTGTTCGCGAAGGTAAGAATTTGAAGGCATACTCTAACAACTATTGTTTCCTGTGCTTGTAGTGGATTGAGATCGTGTTCCGAGTCAAGGATAAGGAGTTCGCTGCTTCGGAACTGGCAGCCATGAGGGGAGCTGTCGGCCCCAAGAGTGTTCGGTAAGAATGCGGGAAAACTGAAGAAGAAAGCGACTGTACAGATCTCCAGGATCAAGCTCCGTAAGAGTTCCGGCTCCCGAACCCTAACTTGTGACTACAGGAGTACCTCCTTGATGTCTCATCTCCAGCCTGCCGGGCCTACCCTGCATCAATTCCGCACGGTAAGTCTTCTTGGTACTTGAACAAATAACGGGCTCAGGCCGTAGGTTTTTTGGCTTCGGTCTCGAGTCCTGGTATTTGGAAGCTGGCATTGCGAACGATAATGTCGGGGCGAAAATTATCTCCGCTTAACACTCTGCGTACGACCGTCCTCTTTGTGTATACAATCACTCAGTTTTATTCACCTCCCAGTTTTAGCTTTTGGTCTTTCGGGTCTGGGTCTTTTTCTTTGCATGTACCTCGGTCTTCTCACCAAAGCAACACTAACGACCAGCGGTCAGCAGAACCCCAGCACGCTGGAAATTTTTCTACGGTTTCGGGTGGTTTTGGTGAAATTTGGTTTCGTCTCTTCGCGCGAGACACGTGCACGGTATTCGCTTTGAAAAAACTGGAGCACTGGGGACAGTCTTATCTATCGAAGCCGAGCCTGGGATTAATTTTGTAGTCATCAGTGCGGTCAGAAGAAAATCAAGACGAGCAGTTCTCCCTTTTGAGATTTGGCGTTCATGGCCTGCCAAGTATCCGAATTTTGAAATTTCGAAAATTGCCTATAGGTTGGATCAGCCTCTGCAACACGGCACCAGCCAATAAAATTCCTGTGTACACAAAGAGGACGGTAGTATTCTGCAAACATGAAAACGATCGTGCTGAAAGTGTTAATTGACGGAATAGGAAGTTTATAACGCTCTTGATAGTTGTGGGCTTGTGGCTGATTGCGCATCCTAGCCTTGTGTGACCATAATGTGTTCCTTGTAGAAACCCGCTGGAATGTCTGGAAGTATTGCCGTACATAGGGTACTTCACTTCATTAGGGCTGAAAGGACGAGCGTTTTTGGGCTGCTCAGTGGTCGGCTCGTAGCTGGCGCGGATGAGCTCTTCAGGCGAAGTGTTGATCCTTGTCGTAAATTAATGTATCGATTTTGAAAGTAAATCGCTTTTTTGGAGTGTAAAGATGTCATTAAACATCTTGTGTAAACCAACACTGCAATTATGGAGCAAGGGTGTTACATGTCTTTTGAACTTTCTGCAGGAGGAAAATTCAACTCTGGCTGCAGCTGTTTCCGGACGAAGGCAATCTACGAAGAAAACTAGTCCGTTTCTTAGACAAAGTTCCCTTCCGACGAACACGAAACTGCACTGTTGAAACCCTCAGACAAGTTTTATAATGCACTGTAGTTTTTCCAGGAATCAGGAGAGCGTTTGGCTAAGCGAAGACTTCCTTTCCTCGCGCGCGCGGTATGATAGCGTTAGCAGTTTTAGATTTGCTGAAATTAATTTGAAATTTGGTTGGGCTTCATCAGATTAGAGTCCAAGTTATCCCTGTCACTCCTGATTATGTGGGGATGATTTACATTTGGTGAGAGGATGAACGAGTACGAGTACGAAAAGGAGAAGAAAGCCGGTGCTCGTTGCTCCGGAGATGGGCGCATGTTCAGGGTTCCCGTGGGCATCGTATTGTGACGGTTGAGTGGTGTTCACTGGATCAGATGGTGGCTTTTTATCGAAGTTGTCAGTCCATATGCTACTGTAGAATCTGTAGCTATCTGTACGGTCCAATGTTATTACTCCATCACTTCCCATTAATCATATTCAAAGTCTGCTTTGTACCAGTTCGAGAGCTTAAGGGATGTACGAAGGCCTAGATGGTTTCATCACCCAAATTAAGTCGACAAGCTGTAAATGTCCCTACGAACTTCGAGGTCCCTCTTCGAAGCTGAGACCTTTCGCAAAGATCTCACAAACCGGTTGGATGATGTTTCTATGAATCTGCTAGAGCAAAATCTTATTGGGAAGAAATCATATAACAAAAACGTTTCCCGTTTTTGCCATATTTTTTCGCTAACGAAAGAGTTGCTTTGTGGTATCGATTATGTGCGCATGTTCGACATGGTTTGTGCTAACAGAATGGCCATTGATTTTTTTCTTCCTTTTCCTCGTGCGTGTTGGGAGCTCTTTTCGTAAAGATGATAGAGAAGGAGTGGGAACAACTTTGCACTGTTTTGCCGATTATAAGCTGATCTTGCAATGTCATCAACTGCCTCTGCCGTGCATTATTGAACAACAATTACAGCTCTCCGCAAACTGTAACTGTCACTTGGTTCGCCGACCTTTTGAGGCCTTTGCCTAGTATTTTGCTCAATTTGTTCGTTCGTATAATTGCTCAACCATACAAACTTGCTTCCTGTTTGATCCCACAGCTACATCAGTTTACCCTTAAGCCTCTTATCCACCAACTGAAAAAATCGAATTGTCTTTCCTTTCAATCTCGTCCGGCTTGCGTTCAGGAAGGAAGAAACAGCGGTTTCCCACCCATAAACCATGCCACGGGTCGTGGTATCTTCCACAGCGTTTTCCCACCCCAGATCAGATGACAACTAACTCAGTCCCCGAGTGCGCCACTCAGACAGGTTCCCCACATTAAGATAGCGAATCAACGATCGTGATCATGTGTGTAGCCCGGTGACACAACGGTTGGTATACTACTTCCTGCATCGTGTTTACCGCAAAATAACGTTGGAAAGACTTTTTCAAAAGCCGTAGTGATTTCCGCGCGGTATGAATAACCTAAAAGTTCGAGGCGGAGGCTTGATGCTTGGAGGATGGAACTTTGCACGGCGGAGTGCGCATTTTCAATTGGTTTTTTCTATCGGTGATTTACCAAGATTTAGGATGAGGTGGTCGAACAAGAGATAGGCGACGGTTGGTTGCTTTTCCGGTGGATATGGTCGGATCATTGTAGAAGCCAGCCTATTAAGTACGGCGTAGTGATCTTACGCTTCCTGATGCGGATCGAGCGGGTAGCTGGTAGCGGTGGAGACGGCTAAAAGTTATACGCGTTGGGAGTGGGCGCGGTATAGAGTGTGCCCGGCAGCTGTATGCTGGGGCAGAAGATGAGCATATCAACCGCCTGACCGATCGAAAAGAGGCAGACTTGTGGTGCGGATTTCCCAGCGATTATATTAGTGATGAAGTTGTAAGTCGAAAGGTTTCACTCCACTCTTTTTCACCACGAGTTTATAGTTTGTTCTTTACCGAAAGCAGCCTGGTGTTTTTCTTTGTTGTTTGTGGCTGTAGAGAACCGCGAGAGTTATTTTGTAATCAAGTAGCAAATTTCAGACTGGGTGACAGGGCGAATGGCATGATCCCCTTGAGAGGCGCCGAGTAATGGACTGGCGAGATGGGCGCCGACTCTGCGGACTATTAATTCTCCATTCATTCTGTTTAAGATATTGAGAGACGGATTGACGGCTGATGCTTCTTTTTGCCCTTTTTTCCAGTCCCTAATCTAATCCATATTTGGTGGTGGGATGAGCAGCAGAAAATTGGATGTTTTTGGGTACGGTCAATTAGGTGTGCGGCCAATATGAACGGATATGCGGATTGCGTGCTGATCATTCGAATCCCCGACTTACTTTGAAGAAAAGGCCTCGTTTACTCTTGTTATTTTTTCTTCCCTTACCACTCAATTTACTTCCAATCATCCACAGTTGAATTTCGTTCCTTCCTGTTTTTCCTTCCGTGTTGCCCCAGTCGTGCGTGAGTTGATGCGGGATAAGATGCGGCTGCTTGGGCGCTTTTCCGTTTGGATTGACGGATACGTGACTTCCTCATGGTCGCATAGCTTCCTCCTCTGGCTTATTTGCTGCTGCTGCTTCTCAGGTAAGACACATTTCGTTCCCATCGGACGTTGTCCACCCTTCGTGTTGTGTTATGATGAGGTACACGAAGCACAACAATATCATTCGGCTACTTTGGTCCTTGGTCCACATGAATCAAAGGCGGCTGTGAGAATTGGACAGACTTGGTCCACGCCTTACATTTTTAATTTGCAGAAATCGACTCAGGTATTTTCAATAACTTCTCCCTTCTTGGCCAACAGTCCATTCAATAATCGCCCATTTTCTCCTTGTAACAATTATTCACACCGGGCCAATTCACGCGTCAACAATCGTTGCATATTTATGCCTCCACATACCTTTTCATATGGGCAGTATCACATGGCTGTCGATATTTCATTGACGATCACTTGAGAATAGTAATTGCTTGGAATATGTGGCTCGATATTAACGCTTTCTTGACTGTCGATGTTATGGCTTCCGTAACAGTTTGCGCACGCAATTATCCCGCCATACTAGCCGTTAATGGGTTTATTAGCACCTAGTTGAAATCTTCCAATGTTTCCCCCTTTACGTTGCTGCGGTCTTGCGAAAATATTTCACCATTCTCCATTTTGTTTGCAACCAGGGGGAAATCAAAGAAAATTTAAAGTGAATTTGTTGGGTGTCGTCGGTCTGTCATGTTGTGCGTTTGAGGAACACGGTATGGGTTTCACGCGAGAGATGTGTATGCATTGCGCTCGGTCAGGTTTATTTGCCTAATTTCGCCAAGTGCACGCCGACGAGGATGATCGGTGTCACGTTTATAATCACTTTCAGCTATTGTGTAAAGTACAAATGCCATAAAAAATGCAAACACTAAAGATGGCCATAAAGGCGAAAGATTGGACAAAAATGCAACTGGGTTCTTTCTTATGGGAAACGGATCTCAAGTACCCCGTGTTCATACGGTGCATAACTTCGTATAGGGGTATGCTGTTTTATGTGACACGCTCGAATTATAATTTCTGATATATTGCTACTTATTGAAGAACCACACAATGCCACTTTGAGTTTTTTGAGTGTTTATATTAGGTCAAACGCGGCCAACGTGTATCGGTTACACGAGGGAAGTAGCATGCCTGGCGGGATGCATATCTGGAATATGTATGCGTCTCATCCTTGAGTGTCGTTATTGAATAATCGGAATAAGTGATGAAGTTGTTACACAGTGACCTACACTCTTCAGTCTAGCCTCCTGAATATACTGTATGTCCAATCTAAATATAATTTCATATTCTCTCCATCTGCGCGAGTGACGATAGGCTCCGTAAGAACTTGAGTCATATGGCCGGACAGGTTGAAGTTTCAAGTGCAATGAAAACAACAAAATGACAAATTGCTTTCTGGAGAAACAGTGGGGCAATGAAGCGGAAGGGGGCGGAGGAGCTAGCTGCATTTCTTGAATAGGAAAGTCGACATCGAAAAGTCGCCTTTACGTGTCCACAACATGGCACAATCATATGAACGCCGAAGAGTCATAATCGAATTGAAGCAAGCTTGATTGAATTTGAGATCATGAAAGATGACTCGAACATGGCACCATCTTGCACTCAAGGATGGGCTCTTTTGTCATGACGTTGCAAGTGTAAAATGGTCGACCGATAAAAGGGAAGATGGGTATAAGGAGGATGTGGACCTTCCTAAATTAGGTTTGTAATTCGCTTTATAAAGAGCCCAGGCATCATTGAATCAGGCCATCATGGCCTCAGCAGGGAACCACCAACTTGATATATGCCCACCACCACACGCTACCCTCTTTTTGCCAAAGACTTGGTCAAATGTTTAGATGGAATAATATACGAAGGGAAGAATGTTTTGCCACTGGAAGTCGCAACGTGCTGCCGATAAACTACTAATGATAGGGAATTTCCGGTGATCCAGTTTCCTTGCAAGGCGACCTTTTGATCGTTTGTAGACTTCCGATACGTTTATCCGAAATGACACATTAGGCTGAAGACCGCTCATCATAATAGCCAGTGCAACTCGAGAAATTACGCAGAATATTTTCACCAGCTTTTGGTGGCGAATTTTAGAACTGAGCCTTGGGCGTGGTCAACGTGGGAATTTTTTTCCGGGTGTGTATTTTATGAGGTTTCCCGAAGGATGTTGTCGAGTCAGGTCAAGTTTGGCCACAGGTATGGTAAAGTGGCCAATAAGCGACGCTTTGAGCCTCTGAAAAACACTTTGCATAATGTTGTGCGTTTTGAAGTGGCGAAAGACAAACAGTGAGATAGTAGACCAAAACACAGCCGGCTTTTGAGTTCGGCGATATTGCCATGTATTAGGAACAAAAGCCCGAAGCCATAGTCAAGCTCCCTGGCTTGGTTAAAGTGGGTCAGAAAAGGTGTTGCTGGATTGAAATACAGGGTGAAAAATCAATTTCCGATATTCTATGTGGGTCCAGTGCGGCGTGACGTTGGTTGGAGGTAATTTGTTTCCTGTTTAATTCACGGCCCAAACACTTTGCCCGGCTTTGCTTGACCATATTTCATGGCCAGATGCAACTTAGCTATTTGCATTTCTCATAAAGATGCACATGGAGACTCAGAGACGCCGTACGGTCTCCCTAAGCTGGTCACGGTGCCGTCTATGAATATTTCATGAGATATGAATTGACTGGTCAATAAAGTGACCACAGGAGTCGATGTATCTTGCATCACACAGATGCCCACACCGGCGACACTCTTCACAAATGGACACATCTGTGTGCTCAACACGAACGTCTCCGCATAGCAGAAAGTGCACTGGCTTCCACCGGCTGCCGTTTTCCTAGTTTCAAAATTGGAATCTGGGAAATCGTCGGTAAAGACTCGATCAGGATCGTTTTTCCAAGTGGCGCAAATCTATAGCCAAAATAATGCGAGCGTGCGCCACTTGAGATAACAGAGTTTACTGGTTGACGTACCATTTTATTGTCGGTTCTGTTTTCGTCTGTGGAAAATATTCTGAAAATACAAATTGAATTCTAATTCGGTAATTCGGCTAACCGCATTGGAGTGCGATTTTGAAGTGGCTTCAGTGATATAGAATCTGCGGATATAATGTTATTTGAAATGACGTTGGTACGGTCGAACGAGCAGTCGACGAGCATGGGCTTTTGTAAATTTGACTTAACCTTTTGGCATGTTTGAAAAGACAGCGAAAATGGCCAAATCGCCAGTCAGATGTGGCCAAAGAAGAGCGGCACAAAGGAGGATGCGCACAATATGTTCACACTTTACCACGCTATATGGATTTTGCTATCTTTTCAGCCGCAGTTCAGCGCTGCTTGCTTGACTTCATCCGACAATGTTTACAGTGAGTGAATGTGGAACAAGCATGTCAGTTTCACTAAACATGACTTTGGTTTTGAGCGTCACTGCGGAAGCAACGAGCTTATATTCCCTGGACACTCTTCCGTCCTTCCTTCCGCCGCCGGCTTTACACAGCAGGCAACTGTAACTTTATCAGACGCACAGACCGCCAGGACTCGTCGCTCGTTTTTCGGCAAGTCCATCACGGACCCCACCGGGTGCGAATTTATCTTTGACAGCAGGATTGCGCGCTGGCGATAGCGACAAGACTATAACAACCATCACGGACAAAAGTCCAGAAAATTAAATACGATCTTTGATATCAGAGATGTTGGTCAAGTGATGAAGCGATAATCAGGGAAAGCGTGTAAGGCATCGATCATCGTTTCCGTTTGAAGCTTCATTAAGTATCCCTTTCCGGTTAGTTTCCCTGCTTGTGCTGGCCACTGGCTATTGCGTGTACCGAGCCTCACAGTCGCTTAGTTCGCCCTGTCTTAAAGATATTCCACGCTTCCTTTCTGTCCATCGTGGAACAGGGATGATTTTAGCGGATGGTGAATAGTGATAAGGACGAGGTTAAAAGGGAACAATATCCCGTGGCTTGCCCGTGGCGACGAGGGGCTTTTCTGCAGTGAGGATGGGGATAATCGTCGACTGTCAGCTTACAACAGGAAATGTGGGTGCCTGTGGACACTGGGAATGATAATGCCTCTTTATCGCAGCACACGTCCTGACTCCCGACGCCGCCGTACAATAACATGGCCTCCAACAGTTAGAAAATGTATAGATAAAGTTATTAGCTGAAGATGTCCGTGACTGATAGGGAAACTATGCAGTCGTACGACAAAATGTTCAGTCTGTCATCCACCTGCGCACACATAACAGTACGACTATCATTACTGACCAGTATGCAGGTTCGTGCAAAACTGGTACGTTCATGGTACTAGGTTAGACCGGTCAGTCCGCTTTCCGGGTGGAATATGTTGCCATCAGATCGACTAAATCTTAAAAGCAAAATCCGTTCCTAATCGAGTTGACATTCATCCGGCAGGACTGAAGGAAGCAGGAGCGCGACGAGAACTATCAAAGCAGGGATGGATGTAATTCCCAATGGAAATCCTGTTAGCGTCTGCCAATATGCACTAATAGCCTTGTTGACGCCGAGTTGTTTGCAACTTGTCGTATTGATGGAAAACACCGAAAATTCGTCTTTGAGGTTTAAGATGGACGTTGGGAGACGCAAAGATAATATTTGTCTGGCATTTGCAGGCAAAAATAACATTCGTATGTCCACACGAAGACCCACAAAATAGACGACTTTGATTTTCCTGAAGAACCCCTTAACCGATATTCTCGCCCTTTTTCCCCTAATTTCTTGTAGAGTTGAA
Organism: Ramazzottius varieornatus; assembly: GCA_001949185.1. Classification (NCBI taxonomy): domain Eukaryota; kingdom Metazoa; phylum Tardigrada; class Eutardigrada; order Parachela; family Ramazzottiidae; genus Ramazzottius; species Ramazzottius varieornatus. The sequence continues at coordinate 1,483,562 of BDGG01000010.1, read as the reverse complement.
AAATAATAGGAGGCTATGTGGAATGAAAAATGAGGTTAAAGAAGTTGAGTAGCTTCGTTGGGAAAAAATTAGACCAACAGTGATCGACCCAATTAAAAAAATTGCCCTGAAGTGATATCCTTTTCAACCACCAATTTGGCCACTTTATCCGTAGGACTGAAAGTTAAGTGCCTCTATTCAAGAATTCAAACCTTCTCTTGGAAGGAAAATCTGTGCTTGGATAACTTGAGAAGAATAGTGTTATGGTGGCGAAACTGTTGTTTTATGTCGCGCACTTCCTCCTCTGAAACCAGCACGACAAATCGATGGGAAGTTTCTAAACAGGAAACATTGGACTCTTCCTTCCTTCCGTTTTTCTGACCCACCGACTGTCTCCTTCTCTTGTTCAGTCCGAGAGTCGTTGAAGTTCGGTTTATGGCCGATAAACTACACTCGAATAGCAACCCAATTTGTAATTCCCGAGAGATGTCCACTCTACAGCAGCACAGGATGCTGTGTGGGTCCTCCCTGTTCCGGTACCGGTTGGGCGTGGCACCGATGGGGACTGCGAAGTTGGCGTCTTTGGGCAAATGAGATGTATCTTGTGACTGGAATGTCCATATTGCTCCAATGGGTCTGTGCATGTTATGCATGTTTGGTTGTCCTGCAATCTGTCACAATGTCCATAAAGGAACAGAAGTTACACGCAAACTTCCCTTCCCATTTTAAACATTCCTTTTTCAAAGGACAAAAGGCTGTCAAATAAACTCCCGTAATTGATTGCTCCCAGTGTTTAACTGTTTCGCCTTGCTTCACTAAACACAACTGCATACACGGTATCCCTTTGTGAACCTCCTTCTTCCAAAACCAGTCCATAGCGCTTCTGTGGGGATTTACTCACAACACCAGAAATTAATTCATGTGTTATTCTATGACTTCCGTCTTCCTGCTGCCAAAAATATCGAAAACATTACAGTATTTTCTGAAATGAAATGAAATGAGATCGAACTATAAAATAGCAAAGTCAACTGAAGAGCATCAAAGCACATTGACAGCTTCAGTAGTTTACAACTCGCAGACTTGTTTTGCAGTATTTCTCTCACCATGAATCACGTTGCGTTTGTTTTCATGATGGGAGCGTAACATTGCCCGAACGTGCTCTGTTGATTGAATTCTGGTGAATTGCTAAGGTATGTAATTTGTCTCCCAGCAGAAGCCCCGATGTCAAGGTGGCAATGCTAATTTGCCGTGCAGTCATACAGCGCCAAAAAGGAAATTGATGTCTTGATCCACCAGTCGACACAGAGATCTCCCTGTTATGCCGCAATCATCGCTGACGAATTATAGGTCTGTAGACAGTCAACATGTATCTATTGCTCTTTCTGACTTCAACCAGCATGCTCTCATCACTTTTAAAATTTTTATCCCAGACAGACAGAAAACTGTAATGCATAGTCGAGCGTTAAAACGCTGACAGCCGGCGAGGTATGTTCCCTCGGGATACGTGTAATGGACGGTCATTTGGGAATCTGTTGCTTTTTCCATACGAGAAGACCTTCGAAACGAGCAATGCTTTCCCAGATGAACTTGCGCATCAGCTGCCCACATGAATTCGCGCACGGTTTCCCGTGAAGCTGCGCACCAGCAAATTTCACTGTGGAACCAGATTTCGACCTAAGATTATGTCTGGAAATTAATCACTTGAGCCTACAGTAACTTCCTGGTCGGAAAGAGAAGTCGTTTTCCTGAATGATCAGAAAAAGTCGCAAGTCTGAAAGTTGCAGTCTTTTGAATTTATCAAAACGGAGTCAACTTCGATTTAAAAATGATAATGGGCGCACTTGTGTATATGCTTCCCGTGTGAATATTGTGAGAGAATATAGAGGTCAACTGTCATGCTGGCAGGGCGTTGTCCCGTTGCCTTGCCTTTCACTTCGCGCTTTAGCATGTCAATGGTTTGAATGATCTGAAACGGCGGGATATTTGGCCATAATCTGCCGAGGATTTGAACAGAAAAATCATTTTCCTGTATAGTGAAAGGCCCTTAGAGCCAACGTAGAGTGGCACAAGGCAAGGACCATTATATCTTCATCGCCAACGACCGCCGGGTCTTTTATGTCCACTAAGCAGAGGTGCTTTCAGAGCAAATGGTGGGGAACAATACTGCCTATAGAGCCATTCTTTTAGCGGTCGTTTTTGATAAAACGGAATACTTTACAGGAATAAATCAAAGCTTTGGATAGGAGGATCGACCACCGTCTGGACGATATATCGCATACCATAGGTCTCATTACTCCTTCCTAGTGTGATGTGTACTTTATAGGCCAAACTCCAACAGTAGCTAGCTGTCAAGATGGGGAAGCACTTTGGAAATCGTCAAAGCGGCTTTGGATGGATACACTTGTAATCCGAGATGGGCGACCGGAGGCTATTGCTCGGTTCTTCCGTATCAAAGATTCTGTGTACTCGCATAGAAGGCATAATAATGTCATAGCAAGCTGAGCTTTTAAGCAAATGAAATGTGATAACTTTGGGCAAGGATATCAGCATTGAGTGTTCCTAACAGATACTTTATTGGATATTGATAGGAATATTAGGAATGATCCGCTGGTGCATTGGGCAAACACATAAACACTCTCATAATCACCGTTTAATCATATACAGTTGCGTTGTGTGTCGAAGGAAGAAACGCTTGGACTCTTCTTCCGCGTATAGGAAATGCATTAGCATGGTGATGCAATTAGAAAGGGCTCTGCTTCATTTAGCGAGCGTTCAGCCCACAGATCGCACATGACGGGAATGGACAATGCGCTTCCCGCATTTCAAGTGCACCAATTCATAAATCACAGCCCACTAATTTGTTTCATGCAAATGGGAAACGTGCTTCGGATAGGGATAGGGATAGCGATGTGTTTACTTGTATGTAATATTGTGCTTCCTTATTGATTACAGAATCGAAGGAACACCACAGAAGATACAATACAGGAACCAGACACAGCGGGAACCATCATTCCGTACCAGCAGAGAACCTGGTGCCTCAGGAACCTCCGGCTTTCGAGTCCACCACCCCGGTGAATGTGACGGTGGAGAAGGGCCAAGCTGCATTCCTCCACTGCAAAATCAAGAACCAAGGCGACTATACAGTAAGCATCACCTGCTTTTATCTAATCTCCCCTCTGAAATTTCGAAGGAAAAGGGAGCTTGTCGAGCAAAGACGCCCAGATCGTTCTCCGAAGTGGCACACTTTTCCCAATAAGTTTAGCTGGAACCGTGCGCCACTTGGGAAAAACGATCCGCTCGAATTTGTTTGCCGAGCTCCTAAGTATTGGTTTATCCGTTTTCATGATCGTGGCAAAATGGCAGAAGCTACATTTACGTCTTTCTTAACAGGTCTCTTGGGTCCGGTACGTCAGAGGAGATTTTAATATCGTGGCTATCGGGACGGACGTCTTCATTCCTGATAACAGATTTAGTCTCGTTCGAATACCGGGATCTGCCGACTGGACGCTCCGGATAGTATCTGTCCGGTACGCGAAGTGGTGTTCAAATATTGCATCGTATCCCGGTACGAGATGCTTATGTTCTTATCTCGGCAATGTTTCATGCTTTGCAGGCCATCTGATGAGGGTAGCTATGAATGTCAGATCGGGACCACCCCGAAAATGGGTCGCAACATTACTCTCCAAGTCATCGGTAGGTCTCTGATCGCATAATGGCTACAGAAGTCGCGTTAGGATGCCACTTAGAGTGTGCCACCTCATGGTGTGCATGCGGCGATAATACCAACTTATGAAGAAAAAACCAGCGCTATCTGGGGTATTAGCCGGAAGCTCATTATGTTTTCCCGGATCCAGCCCCTACCAGTCCAACACAGTTTGTACGTGAACCCAGCTGGAAGTTCTCACTGACAGGCTGCGGTACCTCGGAGACGTTGAGGCTAAATTCTCTGCGGGTCTTTCAGTGTGTTTCCAGCAGGACAAAAACAGCGTTCAATTTTGGAAGTGAGAGGTTTCAAAAACCGTCAACAGTAATTTTGTTTGCTGTCAAGACTAATCCTGTCAGGAACGCGAACTCGGCAATTAGTTCGCAGTTTGCCTCGTTTGTCTTCTCGTTCATTTTTAGCCTTGTCCCATCCATCTTGGTACTGTAATTGGTGCAAACAAATTGATCTGTCAAAACCGAACAGCGTCGAACTTTTACTGGCTCTCAACGCTGCCTTCTCCGGAAACCTTCGTTAAGTTTTGGAAAATTATTTGCAGATTTCGCTCTGAAACTTCGCAGATTTTATTTTTACTATTATTGGAGGTCAGTCAGGTTTTCGGGGTATGATACCGCATGGCAAGATACCGGTCAAGCGTAATCCATTACGATGGAACGATGATGGTCCCGTGATAAGGGATGCAGTCATACAAGTAGCCCGAAGATGAGAGACGTAAATATTAACTTTTGACCGCAGCCTGTCATTAAGCAGCCATAAGTCCACTATTGAACGAGCTGGTCGTGATGGCAGTCAAACATCTGTTACACTTTCCCAAAACGCCGCCAAATGTCCACACGTGCGCCACCACTTCTAGGGACTCTCACGCACGTGACTGGACTTTTGATGGTATCATTCGCCAGAACATATTGCTCTTAGCGATTGGCAATTACTAGCGCTAATATAAGGTCCCCACAAAATTAGCCGTTCACGCCAGACCAAAGTGGAAACATCCGTTCATACTTTCATGTCCCCTCCGCGCACCATTTTACCGTAATATACCAAATGATCAACCAGCACCTTTCCTGCTATTATGTGTCCGTCTCAAGTACCTTGGTTCTTCTGCTCCGAAACCCTCAATGTCGCTTGCCCGCAAAAGTCTTTGCATGCTTGTTTGCATGTCCCTGTCCACGACGCAAGTATGATCACTAAGAGAATTGAGAGAATATTTTTTTCTATAGTGGAATGGTACCTTTAGAAACCGCAAGTGTATTCACCGGCTGTGCAGCACCAACGCACGCTTCTTTCTAACACTTTCTGTTCTTTTATTTTGCAGAAGCACAACCGTTACAGGCTGATTCTGAAGACTTCCGGCCTCGTCCCCGCACGAGCGGCGAAGAAGGTGACCACTAAACTGTAATACTGTTTGATGTGCAGCACGAACCCAAGTTCCCTCGTTCAGTCCACAGCCTTGTGTGCATAGCCGAAATACGGTAGTTACTCGTAGAGGAATGGGTCTTTGGATTGCAGTGCTTCGAAGTGACTGATAGGGCTTTTTTGTACGCCAAATTGTTGTTCCATGTTTTCGTTTCAGTTGCTCGTGCAATAATTAAAGGATCACGCGAAGCCAACGTCGGGCAAGATCTCAATTTGACCTGCTACGTGGCGTCCAGCTTTCCTACGCCAACAAACAACATAATCCGATGGTATCATAACGAGAGTCATCTCAAGTATGACGCTTCCGTCATATCAGGCCACCAGATCGAGATCTTTCAAAGCCCCAACGGCATGTTCAGCCGGCTCTTCATCCGCTCGGCACAACCCTTTCACGCCGGCAAATATACCTGCAGCCAAAACGCCGCAGAATCCAGTACAATCTTTGTCCAGATACTTCCAAGTGTGTCAGACAAACGCCTTAGCTCTAAACGGGAACTCGACAGCACTGTTTGCCCAAGTGGAGCACTTTTTCGGTGCTGTAGCTGGAAGCGTGCGCCACTTGGAAACACTATCTTACCGAGTTGTTTGCCTGGTTTCTAGATTTGATTTTTTGTGCACAATTATGATTGCTCAGTTCGAGATCTGGATGACCTATTATGGTACTTTGTTCTATAGGTAAGCATCCAGTCGCCATGAGTCGAACGAACTCTGCGGAACCTCTCGGTCCATCCTTCCGGCTGACGACCCTTTGCTCCACCGCGTTATTATTCCTGACTGTCATCAACAGCCGAAGAAAGTGAGGACTTGAGTGCTGAACATCGAGAACCCAGCAGTCGATCCCTTCCATTTAGCGCAAACGCTTCCGGCGACTGTGTTGGTGAGACAACGCTCGGAAGCGCCACCTGGGATTCTCATAGTTGAATTTATTTGTATGCTCAAGATTTTTCCATAATCGAACGTGACCAATCTTGTCTGCTGGTTGAATATCCCCATTCTACATATCTGAAGCACTATTTTAGCAAAGATTTGATTTTGATGAATTTTATGTTTGCGGGGGTTTTTTGTTTTAAAATATCGTTTAATACAAATTTCAATCACGCGTTCAAATTACAATATTTCAAACAAGAAGTAAAAAGCTGCAAGTAAACCAGAATGCCGAAGTATAATTATTAAGCTGTTATATACGGTAAAAAGTTACTTTCGAACAGAAAGTCCATGAATAATCAAAACTCACGAGACACGGAGATTCGGGTAAATCGCAACATCCAGCTGGACCGTCCACAGGTTTCCAATGCAGCCTTCACAACAGCGATCCACCGTCATTTCTATGTTCGTACATCACATAAGCTTATCGGTAAGGAACTCCTCGATGGTGTCGGTGTTCCACTTTTCGATTCCAAGGGTTTGGGCCAAGTTGCCATCCTCACTACGAAATAAGAATGATAAAGATCCCATCCAATAATACGAACGTCCACAAAACTTCCGGATGTAAGCTTCGAAAGAACTTTCGGCCTTAGCCAAGTACTTTCCCTGGTATCCCACGATGACAGTACGTAGTTTGAGTTCGAACAAACAAGGAGAACAAAGTCAGATCTAGCGATGGAAGAACTCACGTGTACAATTTAACGACAGGTTCTGCCCCACGAACGTATTTCACTTCGAAGTTCGGGAACTGGTTAACCTTCTCGCTTTTCACGAAAGCTGCAACTGTGTAACAACGAAAAGCGTCAATACACATGTGAAGTTCAAAATCCCGAACACGGTACTGACCTTGAGGATAGCGGCCCAATTTTCACCCACATACTTCGATCGAGGCGCTGGCGAACTTCTGCAACATGCCAACCGTACGGTATGTTCACATTAAACGAAGAAGGGAAATGTCTTTCCATACTTGCGCTTCTTCAGCTTTGCTTTCGTCCTTGGACTTGCAGCAGCTACGACACTGTTCACCCAGCTCATCTTCGAGGTCGAAGTCTGACAGCTTGTCGCAGGAAGAGCATAACAGGCTGTTGGACTGGAATCCTAGGTCCATACAGTACTCCGCGGACGGGCTAGCGCTGGTGAACATCGACGGAGCAGCCATACCCTGCAATGACACCTGTATATTCTTTTCTTCAATCGCCAAAAGGAACCACCATACGGACACGGACGTGGACGCATTCCCCATTTGTTGCATCTGTGATCTACAGTACATAATATCATCCGCGTACGTAGTCATCAATCTACTCACCGTGAGCAGCATCAGGCACGGGATGAGAAGATCCCGACATTTTGGAGCCCCCATGGCTGCTGACGCTGGAGCAGATGTTCAGCCAACCATCCAAGTGTAACGAACAGGAAACTCAGATCAAGATCGGAGGAGATGTTCTGAACTTCAGACAAGAAACGTAAACAGAAGAGCATCCGGAATCCGCAGTGCGGAATGAAAAAGCGAAATAAAAATTATTCTCGTTCCACTGACGTGGACAAGAGACACCGGACCGCGTACCACAACGAGTATTTGTTGTAACAGATGGCGCCACCCAAGGTCCGGCCTATTAGATTAATTATTGGCTCAACAACCCGGAAGTGAGCATGACTGAAGTCCGCTGCTGCACTACATTTCTACCCTACTCCGCTTTGGATCACAGACCTCCACCAGTATTTACGTCTATAACTGTTGGCAGTAATCCAGGATGGAGAGTATCGGGAGGAACGCCATGGATCTGCCCGCTGCCATCACCATACCCGGAAGTATCACTGCAAACAATCGTTCGAGATCTTTTGAAAAATGGGTATACAGTGAGCTCCACCTCACTTTTCGCCAGTTCTGCATTGCTCTTGTCAGCTTTCAAATGGTAATCATAATGATGTCTGCCATACTCACCTTGTGCTTGGGAGATGAACTATCTTCGTTCTATCCAGATGAAAATGATTGCCAACATTCTTTTCGAAGTCAACGTAGGATGGTGGCAGACATGGACCTTCTCTGGAGACTTCGAAAATCCCAACGTATTCTACCCTATCCTACTCATGGCACTACGAGCCATTTCCTGGATGGACGTGGCCTTCTCCATCCTGTTCCTGTTCGCTTGTGCCCAAGCCTTGTGCGGATTACTAAAGGTTCGTAAACCTCTTTCGTTTCGAACCTATTATCTCACCAACTAACAGACCATCGTCCGTTTCAGGACCATAAAAAGCTACTGAAAACCACGCTGTTTAGTTTTCCCCCATTTGTGGTGTGGCGAACCCTATGTCTCATTTTCTACGTCTGCGTAGCGGTCATCCAGAACCGCGAAATGCTCACGCTTTACCGTGGCCGGGTTGGGCTGATCATCTACCTGCTACTCTGGTTCTTCACTCTCCCACTAGATGTTATGCTCTTTATTTGTGTCAAGAGACAACTTTGGTGCTACAACCGAGGACACGGCCACCCAATGAACGACATTCTTCATGGCAAATAAACATCCAGAAACAAAACCAAGGCCAAATTAGTCAAAAGAATGTCCATCAGTCTGAGTACTTGCGATAGTCATAAAGGAACCCTTGCTTTTGGAAGCACTCAACCCATCAACTTCTAACCGTGAGATTCTACACCGTTCACTGCCTTCGTAACCGTTAAAGATCTGTGAATGACTGGACGTCATGGAACGCCGACTATGAGCACCTCTCATGGTACTCATAGGTCGGGAATGCACATTGGATCTTCCCAACAATGGCCGGGTGTTACTTGTTGGAGAAACATCCCGACTACCAATCTTCCAGTCCACACCGTCCACCGGGACGTGCAGATGCTCGTTGTTCTCTGATACTGCAGGAACCGCTTTCCTGCTTGCTCGCCTAAAAGGCACATCACATTGAAGCTCGAGCGTGACTCTTTGTATGTTAAACCAAAGGAAGTGAAGGAAGTACTTACTTGTTCTCGGCGTCTCGTAGGTGGTACATGCGAGTAAGGCACTGCATTAGGTAGTCTTGACCTTCGTAAAGCCGGCGGTAGTTGGCAAAGTGGTCGCTGATAAGTGTCATGGGCTATCACGGAAAGGAAAAAACAACGTAACACGGTGAACTGCGGGAAGTAAAATGAATAATAACTTACTAATGTCCAAAGAACGATTCCAAGAATACTGCATGCCGCTCCAACGACTTTACCAGACGGCGAGCTTCGAGAATAAAAACTTTAAATTCGTTTTGCTCGATTTATTGAACATTCTACACAAAAAGGGCAGATAGGGTATTTCCACGTACTGCGGTATGATATCGCCGTAACCGATGGTAAGCATCGTTATCCAGGCCCAGTACATTCCGCGTGGAATGCTGTTGAAGCTTCCGACTTCTTGGTACTCAACGATGTAAACCACCGTTCCGAAAATTATGGAGTTGATCAGCATGAAATAGCACAACATGAGCAGTTCCGCCCATGTCGAGTGCAGAATGGCGAAGATCATTTGGATTCGCTTAAAGTACCGCGCGAACTTCAGGATGGAGACCAACCGGATGAGACGCATGGTCCGGAAGAACCCGAACAGCTGAGAAACGTGTTCCGCGGAAGAGTAGTAGGACGTCAATTGGATGATTGTGAACGCGTAGGGGCAGATCACTAGAAAGTCAACCCAGTTCATGGGCCTCTTCAGGAAGGCTCGTTTGGATGGGGAGACAATGAACCGCGCCGTCAGCTCCAGAAGGAACCAGAAAGTACAAACCTACGGATAAGATACCGCTGATTGATTGTTTGAAGCCAGAATTAGACACAGACTCAAAACCAGAAGCATACTGTTCAAGATGTAATAAAGTTTTAAAAACCTGCATACACATGCTGTTAAAATTCTCGCACGATGCAACTGTATGCAGGTGCATGAAAGATTTGTTGGTACTGTGACTGACTGGTACTGGGAATTCAGACCAAGCTCGAACACTGAAAAATTTGACAAACAAAGATATTTTCAAGGGTTGTCTTCTTACACTTTCAACGACGAAGAAAGCTAATTCACCGGTACATGCGGAACTGAAGAAGGTGAAGGAACTTCGGTGCGTGATATTATGTACACCGGTGGAGTTGATAGTGGTCTCGTTGGCTGCCGAAAGGGCCGTAGAACAGGAAGGATCAAGAAGACTGGGAATGGACTCGAGGACGACCATGATGGTGAAGGAAGCGGTCACTATCATGGATACAACCATGATGCTGTAAGAGAGGCAGTTGTACTTCGGGTGTTCCAGGATCATGTGCCAGTACCGGAAGCGAGAGTCACTTGGCACCTTCTCATCAACGAGCCGGATACCTTCGGACCCGAAGAAATCAATCACGACCTGAAACGTTGTCAGAAACATGGAACTTACTACAAAGGAGGAAAAAAAATAGGAAAACAGAATCAAAAGAATGAGGAACTGATATCAGTGTTTGATAGAACAAAAGGTTTCTGACTTTTATGCATCTGCATACACATACCATACATCGAACTCTGGCGATGCTGTATGCAGGTACACGAAAGAGAAGAAAAGTCGAAGATTTGGGAAGACAACATTCAATGCGACTAATTCCCTACTTGAGGTTTCAGCTGGAAGAACTCAATTTCTTCCACGAAACGCTGCATGGAAATGAACGGAGGTCGCCGGATGGGTTTGCCCGGACAGCGGTAATACTGATGGATGGAGGGGAAGATATCTTGGTTTCGAGGAAAAAAATAGGAGCTTGTCGTCGGGTTGTAGTACGGAGACCGTTTGGAGGGATGGCCCAAGAGAGAGCTTGGATGGCGATTGAGATCGGTTAATGAGAAGTAAAAGTCAGCACCATTGATGCTAACGTGTATTTCATTATCGTAACTTCCAGCCATTGCTGCCATGCTTCCCTTATAACTGGGCACATGCTTCATGGAACCCAGGGTCTTCGCCGTAGCGGCCCTTTTTGCCTCTGCATCAGCGAGGTAGCGAATGTACTGGTTATTCGCCTTCATCAGACGATGGTACTCATATGTCACTGACTCCAAAACAAAACTGCCAAAGAACCAGTCACATTGTTTGAATATCGTATGTTGATTCCTTGAGAAGGTAGCGATTATCTTACCCAATAAACATCAGACCAACGCAGCCGCATAGGATAGCCAAGATCTGACCGAGAGCCCTTGTAGGAACAACATCACCGTACCTGGGAAATGAATACATAAGACCATTCCCACGTTCGTCATCCTATCACAAAGTGTCAGGTTTTCCATCTAGCTTACCCGACTGTTGTCATCCTGAAAACAAGAGCAAAGCTGCTGTAGTATCAAGAACCAAAGCGTGAGCAATGACTCCAGTGGAATGAGTTACTTACGTGATTACCGCCCACCACATTCCGAGTGGAATTGATGGGAAGTTGGGATCTTCCTGACCAACTCCTTCCAGAGCGTAAATCAGGCCTATAATAACAAGATGGTTCAGTAACCGAGGCCTATATCGTGCAATGCTGATGTGAGACTCATTCAACGAGGGACAAACCTCCGAATCCAACCATACAGATGATCAAAAGGAAGAACAAAACAAAAAGTGTGTTCATGTTGTTCCAGAGCGTCTGGACGAGTATGACAATCCAGTGCTGCCGGTAGTACCGGGAGGTACCGAGTATCCTTGTCACCAAGAAGAGCCGGCATCCCCGAAGAGTATTCAGCACGCTAATCGGCATAGTCCTGTATGGAGCAATAGAAGCTTGTTCTACCTTATCGGTGACATAGTAAGAGCTCGAGATTAGTACCTGTGGTCATCGTAATGGACTGCCAGGAGTATCAGAACGATGATGTAGGGCAGGATGGACAGGAGGTCGGTCCAGTTGGCCCAGGACGAGGCAAAGGATTTCAGGTTCGGACATGACGCAAAGCGAAGGACGAACTCCACAAAGAAGAAAACAAAGCAGACTGTGTTGGCAATGACCAGCGGACTGTGGAAAGCCTCGGAGATGGATGTCCGTCCTATCAAACTGTATTTCTCCAGCTCGGGTAAAGTCTAGGAATAAGAACAAAAACGGTAAGAAAAAGAATCCGATACGCCAAACGGTACATCAAGTCGGCATGCAGCCGGCAAATGAAACGTGCACGAGCGTTCTCTCAAGTGACGCGCTAGTTCATTGCTATTGACTGGAAGCGTGCGTCACTAAAGACCACGATCTCGGATGGTTGGTTTGCCGGTCTCCCAACTACAGTAAGTTCGGGTCTCCATACCTCAACAATGTAAAGGACAACCGAAAGAATCGTCATGAAAAGCGACAAGTAACCGTAGATCTTCCCCACCAAGCATGACTTCGGGTTCTCCAGAACTTCCCACGTATACGCCCTATAGTTTAGCTTTTGATCGTTGATGCTCTGGAGTTCTTCCACCCTATAAACACCTGTTGAATATTCGATCAATAATATAACTCAAGGTGTAAATCCCAGTATTGTTTTGCAGTTTCGAAGAAAGCCTCTTGACCAACCTTCCTTCTTTAACAGCTGGTCAACGGCAGTCTGCTCAAGGTCGAAAATCTCCAGTTGTTCCAGGAAGTAGTTCAACGTCAAACGCTCAGGTCGAGTCAGTGAGCCTATAACACGACTTTACAAAGTAAAACACCGCTGTATAAGCTCATCAGTACGGTAAACTTGTCAATCGAGACCTCGTTTCTCAAATGACGTCAAACAGCTGACAGAAAAATCCGACGTCAACAGATGATTTAGCCCAGGTCGATATTTCAAGTGGACTACACTTCTATTGTTATTGGCTTAGAACGTGCGCCAGTCGGAATAACCATCTGGGGAATTCATCTGCCAACGTCTCAAATATCTCCATGACATTTATACCTGTCTGATAGTATTCCAGTACCTGCAATAAAAAATGCGGAGTATGCATTATTCGCGTAAATAATCAACCAAGCATGACAAATATTGCATTGGACGCTTCGATCTATCATAATCCACTGAAATGAAGTTTTCATTGAAAGCCATGGTGGAATTCTTCCTGTCGTCGGTCAAAAATCACCCGGTGCTTCTAATCCACATCAAATTAGTATGTATTGTTGCATTATGGACTTACCGCTGTGAAGACGTCAGGTAGGAGGTCGGCGAAGACGTAAGATTTTGTTTTGGCATGGAAGTAGACGTTCCGCCTCTGTAAGTTTCCCAGCAAGGTCATTGGATGGCCGGCGAAGATCCATTCGGGGCACTGGAAGGACTGGCCACCGACCAGGAAGTGAACGATATCCCACGCTTTGTTCTCTTTCCCTTTCGCTGAAGTCCTCTTCGTGACAGGAATTTCTTGGACGACTGCATCGCCGGTTCCAACTTGCTTGACAACCTGTAGGAACACAAACCGACAAACCAATAGCTGGAAAATACGAACTCTGCGGTTAGGCCGGTGGTGCTTCTTACATTGCCCGATATTCGTTTCCGTAACTTCCGAATGTACTCAATGGGCGAGTTCGGAAGAGTATTACGCCGCTTGCTCTTCAAGCTGAAAGTCGGTTGTAGTTCGGGATCACTGTTGCACCTTTCCGTCAACTCGTATTCACGGTCATACAGTGGCGTCCTGACCCACGTCAAAGTCCGTCGATGGCCTACAATGAAAACGGTGTCAAATTCCACCTGTCATTGCGCCGATAAGAACTAGCGGAAAACTGTTCTAACGACCTGTAAACTCAATAATATCCATGCTTCGAGATAGCAGGTTCTGCCGGCCAAAGTCCTTCTTTTAGATCTCTGCACTTCCTGGTAATGTACTACAAAACACATCCAGGAATTTGAAAGACTAGAATGCCGAAGAACTCCACGAAGCCTGCTGCTTCCTACACGCGCAATTCTTGTGATACATAATTATTGTTGTCATTGCTGACGGCGCAAAAGACCTACAGGTACCTCGAGTGTTTCGGTAAGTTTGGCTGAGGTATAGCCTCTTCGTACACCCGCGGCGCTGCAGCGGTAGTAAATACAAATAAAACAGCTTTTTATAGCTTGTTTTTGCAGTCGTATCTGCCTTGGCGGTGGTACGTACTCCAACAACTGCCAAACGCCTGTTGAACACGATCACCTCATAGCAAGGAAACGCGTCCTTCCACAAAGTAACCTTACGCATGAGCACTTGTAAACCCTTATGTTTAACGGTCCACGTGCTTCGTTGTTCCGGAGTACCTCTGCGAAATACACTATAACTGCACATAAAAACCTGGTTCTGCAGGGTTTCGTGGCTCGTTTCTTTGCTCCCTTCGGCTTAGTAGCTGTCCGTCAAAGCAGCAATCAAAACACCCTTCTGTCATTCGAAAACAGATATGTTGTAGACAACACGCTCGAGCCTTTATGCCTATGCTGTTTTCGTATACTGTGTGGTCAGTGGGAAAACGGAAATTTGCTACCTTTCGAGTCGTCTCTCCGCCGCAAACCCTCGGGAAGAACTTCGCACCGAAGGTCAATGTCGGCCTCAGCCTGCGCCACCGCAGTCTTCGACACGACCATGTTTGCCTTCCGCCCAAAAAGATGCTGTTGCAAAACTGCGCTAGCCCAAGGCTACAGAACAGCTCGCGTAGCTTTCTTTGTAGCTTGTTACACGCTCACTTTCCACCAGCAAGCTTCGATGAATACTCACTGCTCAAAGTCAGAATCACGTCAAACATAATCAGGGATAATAGTCTACTGGGACTTACTTGAAATTCCCGTATTCCCGCCGTAATGTTTCCAAGTGGATGCATCGACGTATGCCATTCCTCGAGCGCATACGATACTCGTGCGGTAATCATCCAGAAAGAATGCGTCGATGACATTGACAGATTACAGGGAAGCGAAGTCGCTGAAGCTTCTCGGAGACAGCTGGACTCGATCAAAGTTCGACCAACCTTGACAAGATGTTACTCTGCAAACCACGAGGCATCTTTTAGTCGGTTGATTCGTTTTGGAACAGCTGTGTCACAAAGTAAACATTTGACAAATAGTGCAACAGGTCGTTCACTCACATAGCGCACGCGTTGTGCAGCAAAAGAAGCGATCCACTGCAGTCAGTCCACTTGAGCTCAGTCCACTTCAAACATCTGACGTTGGCGGACAGGTGCAAGACAGATACTGTCGTAGAGAAGAGAGTTCGAAAGGATGAATCTTTCACTGACGGCCGACCGGAAGTGAATGAAGCAAGTGATTGATGAAGGCACCCTAGTTGCGCATCCGTAAACGACAACGCCGCTAGCGAAACAAAAGGTGTGAAGGTAATGAACGTTTGCGCTGATACTCATCAGAGTATTCCTACCCCGGAATCACCTGCCTTCGTTCTGCCTCAACTGATAGCTCAGCCTTCTAAATCAGTACACCAGGAGTCTTAGAGATGAGACTCGAGACATCGACGGAAGAGCCAAGATTTTCCGTGTTACGTTACTCGAACCTCACGGCATGCCATAATAATAGGTCGGTGCATAACGGCGCACTCTTGTGCTGATTGGTCGGTTCGATGTCGAAAGAGTGAGGATGGGAGTTTTGGAGGACGTCCCCACATCCTCCTGGCACCGGGTGAGGGATCGCGATCTTGCGATCTTGCGATCTGGAAGCTCTTAGTTCTCTAAAAACTGTTTTCCATTCAACGAACCAAAAGATGGTCCATGGAGGGTCATGTCAAACGGCGATCCGAGGCGGAAGTTGATTCCCGACCACTTTTTGCTATCTGGAGATACAAGACACCCAGGATGAGCGATCAAGCTTTACTGATACACAAGTACGAAATATCACAAAAAACCGTGCACACCAAGGGCTCATCAAAATTCAGCATCCAGTAAGAAAACATAGACGACATACATCTCTAAGAATAACCGAAGAGAATAAAGCCATGGCAAGTCTGAGAAAACTATACAAAACGAAGAGTTCTGAAACTGGACCAGACAGCGACAAGAAAAGGGGGAAAAGAGGAGGTATTTTCTGCATGCTATTGTAAGGAAGAAGGTACAAGGAACAACGAAAGCAGCAACAGAAGGTAAGGACAGGAGAAGAGCAGTTCGAGAAGATTTCGATGGGCCAAAGGTGCACACGCTGGAGAGGGGAGCATAACTGCATGTCAAAGCAATTCTTCGAAAATTGTTTAACAGAAGAGAATATTCTACAATAACTATCAAACTGGACTGGCAAGTGGTATAAATAGCGAACTATTAAAAAAAGCCACGCCGAGGGGCTGGCGTACAGAACAAGCCATAACAAGACGGATGAGGAGTCTCGGTCCTTCAGTGATGGAGCAGCAAAATAAGTATTAAGAAAACGGGCTCGTCTAAGAATAGGCAACTGCTCATCAGCTTTCCCCAACAGTACAACGATGTCAGACATGAAAAGATAACCTGGGCATATTGAAACCACAGCTAGTCACTGGACACAGCACTCTGTGTTCCCCCCGTTCTTCTTGCTCTTCAAGCGCCCCTTCGGACGGTACGAGTTTAGGTAGTCCAACTGCTTTGCATTGATCGCCCCTCGGCGCTTACTGCAAACGAAGACATGTCTACTAGTTATCTTCATAATAGTCCTTCATGAAAGATAACAATTTAGGAAGAGAAAAGAAACCACTCGTAAGCGTCGTTACTGGGCGCAAGAACTGTACTATGGAAGAAAACGCCGGATACGAGCCACGAGAGGATTCTGTTCGTACTTGCGAATTAGTTCCACCGCGTCCTCGCTAGCCATTCCAAGTTCGACCAAGGCCACCGCCACCAAAACCGGTGCTCTGAAAAAGGACGAACATATCAACACACGGACCACTTCAGATTCGTTACACGTGCAGAAACGGAAGTTCATTTCCCACTTTATCCCATTTTTCGATGGAAACCTTAAACATGAAACATACCTTCCTAAACCAGCGATACAGTGAGCAGCAATGCAGGCATCCGGGTTATCACGGTTGCGGCTCTTCAGCAGAGTGAACCAATGAGTCAGAATGTCTTCCGCCGGATACGAGCCATCAGGGAAAAACCAGTCCTGCAGAGAGTCAATCTCGTTACAATAAATTCACTATTGATCGCTGCCTCATCAAAACACTGATTTCTACTTACGTGCACGGTAATCCCCGATTCTTGCAAGGCAGTAATGTCATACGAAGGTTCACAGACCCGCACCACGTCCGTCACGCCATGCTTCTTCAGTTCCTACAACAAGGAAATAACCGTGAAACCGCTCCCGGTTCACAAAGAAGAGAATGACTACCCGGGAAAACGAGAAATGAAGGTACCGTACCTGCAAGTAGGACTCCATGGTGGCATCAGATGGCCGATCGGTAATAAGGAAGCGGAAGCCCTTGTAGGAGATCTCGGCTGGCGCAGGTGGTCGGAATCGAGCCATTTCTTCGATCAGAGAACGCTCTTAAGGACCTGAACAGAAGATGGGATCGTTCACCGAACCGACTTCATAAGAGGAAGCAACATTCGGAATGGAGTTTCTTACCAGTAAAGTTTATTAGGCAGAGCAGGGAGTATCTCGAGCTGGGAAGAGACTAGCTGCCGCAGTTTTCTTTCGGTTGGTCGTTGGTAAAGGACGATTTCAGTTCGAATATCGCAGGCCAATCACATATAAATATATTCACAGCTGAGAAGAAAGGTTTCACCAGGCTAGATAAATTAAGAGTCAAACAGCCGTCGCTGATATCCCTCGGAACTCCACGGTCGGAATTAAGGAGGTCGGAGACGTGGGTCTGTAAAGGGACAAAGACAATTTGCAACGCTTAGTTTCTTCCTGATGACTCTTCACCCAATCTCTACGATAATGCTTCCGGCGAAGACGACCATCCTCATTGACGGAGGTGGAACTTACTGAGAAATCTGGTCCTCAAGTCAGCCACTTGTGTAGAAGTTGAGGCTCCAGAAGAGGTGGCGCACTTTACACTGCTGCTGCGTATTGTGCCTGGCAGAAATCGCTGCTTTCCATCCGATATTCGACTGCAACTCGGCCGAATTCTCCGTAAATCTACAACCAAAAAAAGAAACACTCGTTTGTCAACTTACATCATCCATCCATATAAGTTTCTCCATTTCACCCTCAACACCAACAACAGGCCATTTTACAGCAAAGCCATAACTCACGTGTAAGCACGAGCAAACCATCGACCATATCACGCTCAACAACCGCTCTCTCCCATGAATTCCTCTCCTTCTTCACCATACAAGAATCACATGATCCAGCGCCTTTCGGATGCTACTCCAGAGTTTTCCCATACAACAGCACCACATAATACTCTACAACGACATGGCAACCATGCGATGCCCATGCTCAACATGAAGGTTAACTTCCCTCAAAAACCTCTGTTTATTGATTGAACGGAGACGCGAAAAACTTCTGTTTAGATCCGCTCAAAGAAAAACCCGTTCAGCAGTCCTGGAACAAAAACTTTTTCCAGCGGAATACTCCAAAGATATTGAGGGTTTGCTTTGTGGATGGGGAACACGGAAAAGCTCTCACGCTTCATACGGAATTGGGTTCGAGACAGACGTCGTTGAAGGTTGGAAGTTGCGTCAGTCTATCCGACACAAACAAAACCCCGCTCCAGAAACAAACAGGCTGTAACCAATAATCGAAGCGCTCGATGAGTAGGTGAACGTGTTCCCCAGTGGCGGGAGAGGTGGACAACAAAAACGACAGGAAGATTGTCCTGAAGTTGTTTCCGATTAATCGATAAGCATTAAATCAGTCAATGATCAGGGAAACCAACTGACGACCACCGAGGCAGAATCCATCACGGCCATCAATTCCTAACGCATTCCACGAACTCATTCACAGAACCTACTCTTGGTATCTCACAACCATAAAGTCCTTCGAGAAGATAACAGAAGAACGTTAACAAGAAATCTTCCTCGAAAACGAGCTGCTGAGAGCAGAATGAGCCAGAAGCTCCCATCTCGCCACGCCAGGGCTAACCAAACTTCCAACAAAATACCAGACTTTGGTTGGCCGTAGTATGCAACCACACTGTCTTACGTACGTTCAATGCATGAGCTCATGCCAACAATCAGAATCATCAGATTATGTCATCGCGGATAGTCAACAAATTCACCAGACAGCCAAACATGAAAAGAACGAAAACCATATAAAAAACCCTTTGGTCAATCTAGATTAAAGCTCCTGCATTCTCAAGAGCTCTCCGGTTTCGGAATGATGTTTAAGAGGAGGTTGTACTTGCCTGTTCAGATATCGTCTTGCGAATTTTCAACCATCAGCTCACTTCAAGGAATGCGCAATATGTAGTATCATTCGACATGTCAACTGTCTCAAAGATCCACTTTCCAACAAAACAGTACAATCCACTCAACGACGGTAAACAGCAGAAACTGGAGAGCAAACAAGGAAATCAGTCTTTCGGAACCCTCCAAAAATCACGCGCAAATAGTACGGTGTAGTATTCTCCCGTAACCCATAAAAACCTCATCCAAGAAACTCCGTCTCGACACTCTGGCAGACGTCAACGGGAGAAATCTGAAGCTTCTCAACTTCCGATATCCGTACCACGGAAAGCCAAACAAATCGTACGGAAGAACCATATCCGTACTAATCAGCACACGCGCGCCGAGGGAGTTTGGGCCAGTAAGAAGTTTGGGTCAGGCGATTCCGACACAGCGGTACGGAAGTACGTACGTACGCGACTAACTCAATGTGATGCTCTTTCTGACAATTTTCTACGGTTGAATTTGGCTTTACCGTCGTTCCGC